>CM068367.1:1387805319-1388200319 GCA_034769895.1 Magicicada septendecula
GATGATGATGATGATGATGATGATTGTTCTCAGTAAGATACTGCTGTGATGACACTGGAAATAAAATAATCCGCAAAAAAAATTTAGCAATGTTATAAATCAAATATGTGGTATTATAATACTAGAACTCAGTAAAGGTAAAATTCTGATTCTGATACGTGTATATAACAATTCTGATCCGATGATTCAATTAACTTATATAACGTGCAATTTTTCTGATACGGTGTATTACAACCACTGGATAGAACGTCAAAAACAGGTCAAACCACACATTCAAAACTGAATTTCCCCCAAAATTCTCATATGTGGTATTAAAATGAAGGTATCGTTATGCTCGTCTCAACAAGTCTGCAGACTTGGCCCACTCATCTTAGTGGCGTGGTAAGAGCGCAAATATCCATGACACCGCTCCAGAAAGTTGTGTCAGGTAGAAACCGACCTCGAAATAAGGTCTCTCGATCCACGGCCTCACTCGTTTGTCATGGAATGACCAATATTTTCTCTGTGTGTTTGTGCGTGCGCACGCGTGTGTACGTCTATTTGTTTTTACATTTAACTGAAATAAAGAGACTAAAAACAATAGAACGTTTATACTTTTCGACGTAGCTCGCTTTTTGTAGGTTTTTTGTTCATTTGCACGTTGATAACAATAACGTTGAGATAATGTGTTTGTGTGTGTGTGTGTGTGTGTGTGTGTGTGTGTGTGTGTGTGTGTGTGTGTGTGTGTGTGTGTGTGACCTCGGGGGGGGGAGGTACGAATAGATAAAAACCCACTACAGCCACTTGTCTGCTGATGTGTTTTTCAGATGAAATTGTAATTTAATAACCACAACACAAGCGTACTAACAGAAAATACATGCATTCACACACACACACACACACACACACACAGACGTAAATAATAAAAAAAAAACAAGTGAAACAAATTGCCAACAACGGTACAAATGGGAGGCCATTTGTTCGGTCCGGGTTACGCAAGGGGGGAGGGAGCCAACTAACGCAACACTGCTGTTGTAGTGATTCGCAGCACACATAGCTAGCTAGCTATCTTATGTTTTTTTATTTTTTCATGTTTTATTCCAGTGTGTTTTTTTACCATACTACAACAATAGAAAAAACAAAAACAAAAATATTACACCCCGGACGGCTTCATAATAGCATACGCGGGCGCAAGTCTGAAGTTCACGCGTCGTTTACGATAGTAATATTAAAGATAGAAGAAGCGGAGAAGAGAGTGAGGAGCATAAACAATGACAAAAAAAGAAAGAAGAAAAAAGTGAATATACTAGGGGGATTTTTCAGGAAAACCGAAATGGGCTATTAAACTCGAGAGGGCAAACGTATCTGTGAATATATGTACGTACAGGCACACACACACACACACACACACACTTTTTTTTGTATGTAGATTTGTTTTCTCACTTTGGTGCCCACGGGTAATGCTCTGGATTTTCCCTGTGATGGCAAAGTTTGAAAAAACTAATTTCATTATTAATTACATTACCTTACATCATTCGTCTGCATGTACTTTACTTTGAGGTAATATTTCGAACTTTGTAAGTTTATAATCTATGGAGAATTAATTGAATCACATATAAGAGAAAAACCAACATATATAGTAATTAAAAGAAAGGTGACATATTTTTTCCTTATTTTGTTTCAGCTTGGAATCTATTAGAATTCTACATTGAGCTGACCTGTCATTCGTTTTATTGGTCGGCTTGGAATGTCTTCGTTGTTTACAAAGAGTACTCTTCTCCTCCTATCCGTCGTCGTCTTCTTCTTCTTCTTCTTCTTCTTCTTCTTCTTCTTCTTCTTCTTCTTCTTCTTCTTCTTCTTCTTCTTCTTCTTCTTCTTTTTCTTCTTCTTCTTCTTCTTCTTCTTCTTCTTCTTCTTCTTCTTCTTCTATTTTTCTTCTTCACCATTCTTTACGCACGTGTAATGTAAAATGTGCGTGATAATTCTTTTAGATTCTGGTCGGAATGCAATCTAATTGTGTTCCTGCATTTATTTAGCTTCAGTGTCGTCGTAGCAACCAGTCAATACGTCAAATGGATGAAAAATAAGTTGTGGCTGGCCAGAAGATTGTCTAGTGTCTTTTGCATATTGCTATCAATGTGCGATTTGTCGGGATGGCTATGGAGACCAACTAGGAGGTCTTCACCATCGGCAACGAGAAGACAACCGTCAAACACGAGGGGGAGAATCACGAGGTGACGGAGAATTTAGATGCTTGGGCTTGTTGTCTGAATTTAGACGCAGAATTAACTGATCACTCGTGGAACACATGTTGAAACATATTAATACAAAGGTTTTTAAAAATATATAGACACTTGGTACGTTCCACAGTTTTTATTTAACTCTGTTTCAGCTGTTTCCGCTTATCAAGCTATTGTCAAAGAGATCAGTGAACAACTAAAAACAGGATATTAGGGTGGTGAACGTATGTTTAAGGGCGTGTATCCGGACATGTGTGGGGTGTGATGATATAGGGGGGAATGAGAGACTAAGGGAAGGTCAATTGTCTGTATTTCAGATTGTATTTAGTTTTACAGACACTTGACCTTCCCTTAGCCTCACAAACCCCTTCTCCATCATCACACCCCGCACATGTCCGGATACACGCCATTAAACATATGTTCACCACCTTAATATCCTGTGTTTAGTTGATCACTGATCTCTTTGACAAGAGCTTAATAAGCTGAAACAGCTGTCAGAGTTAAACAAAAACTGCGAAACGTAACAAGTGTTTATATATTTTTAAAAACCTTAGACGGAGAACCTGTTGCTGAGCAGCATGAGCTTGGAAGTGAAAGACTTTTGCACTCTACTGTGTTGTCAATGCGCGTGACGCGAAAGTCACGATGGCAGCCTTTACGGCGTTTGTCAGACATCTGTAGTCCGTATGCAGAAAAGGATCCGGCGTTTCCGTGAGAAGATCGCAAGCATGGTTGAGAAAAGGTATCGGGCGGACTTGTGTTGATGGAATGACAATAGACGTTGTTGTTTTGATAACGCTGGTGACCGTGGGGCTGTAAACGTCTGTCTGGGCAGTTATGGTCAGTAGCCGGGAGTAGGATGGTCAGAGGCGGCGCACTATGACGAGGTTAGGTACTGAACATGGCCGTAGGGAACAGACTACAGTGGTGGGACGGGTAGGAGCCAACATCCGGGGCCTATCTTTTTGCCCTGATTTCGGCTCCAATTATCAATTTTAACCACGTTAAAACTCGAATGTGCCCCACTTACCGTTGGTTCTGAAGGCGCAGGATTTCCTAACTCATTTACAATATCTTTTTGATTTTTCATTCGCGCTAAAACGTTATGAGCAGGGAATTTTTCACAACACGATGTTTCATTTTGTGCATTTTAAAAACACGCGTGACAGGAAAATTTCAAACAGCTGGTAAAAAGTAAACAAACTGACAGATATATCTGAAAATGAACAGGTGTTCACGCGAAATATACGTCTTGCATCACACGAAAGATTTTAGTTCTTCCACAGAGCTATAGATGTCGCTCCGCGAACTTTTCAACTGACCCTCGTATGTCAAGGAGAATATCGTAAACACCATACTCACAAAAACTACTTACATACTTATATTTGTGTTCATTTTCATTCTTTCCCGTATACGGTAATTGCTTACTCTTTCTAATCTTGGTATTCTACAGCTACGATTCAGGAAGTCTATCTCTGTTGTCATGAGTTTATTTCTATTGTTCTTTGTCACATCCCTTCTTTTGGCTCCCTAAATTATCACACTTCAAACGATACTTGTGTATACTCTTTTCTTCGTTTTCTTTGTTATAGTTTTATTCCACAATATGGAATTAAATTCTCTTATTACCTTTCTACCCTTGTTTATTCTTTCCATTATCTCGTCAGTGCTCTTCCCTTGCTTATTAAGTGTAACGCTTAAAGGTTTACACTTTACCCCTTTCAGATTTTTATTACCTAATTTCATATTATCTTGACCGTCACTGCCTTATATCCCGAGATATCCTTACATCCGGCCCAGTTTGGTATTCTTCTGTTATTTTCCGTAGCATATGATTTAAATCGTCCGCTTCTTCAGCGTTAACTATCTGATCGTCATCAATATATAAATTTGTAATCTCCTACTTTCTCCGGCTTATTTATTTTTTTATTTTATTTTTTTGCAGATCTCTATGATCAACCTAAATATATTTTAAAGAATACGGGAAAACCTAAGAGTCCCTTTGTTATGAGAAAAGCCTCATGTACGTCACACCATTTTTAATCCTTGCTGTATTGTTTCCATAAAGCTTGTCTTAACTTACTCAATATTTCAGCCATCGTTAAAGCTGCCCAAAATTGCCATATCAAAATGTTATCATACGTTTTTCAAGATCAACTAGAGCTACACATGTGCAATTCCCTGTTTCTCTGATGATAAAATCATACGTCTCTAATTAGAAGCCAGCTGATCTACTGAGCCCTTAAATTGTGAATATTGAAACTAATAATAAGCAAACAATAATGCAAATTTTAATCCCTAACAGTGAAATCGAATACGAATTAACTGCCATAACCTAATACGAATTAATTAAATTTCTGTGTAGCTAATCCAGTTAATTAAGTAATCATACACCAACTCTAGTTGTACAGAATTTTAATACAACGCTAATAGCGTTCACCAAACAATTACGACCCGTAGGCGGTGTGGTTTGGGCAACAGGTGGCTGCTAATGGTTGGCATTGCTCGCGTATTCATTGACCAGAACCAGAAATTGCAATGTTTTCTTTAAATCCATTGAGTTGTAGCATCCAAGTCGTTATATATGAATAAAATATTATACCTGTATGTGTTTCCGTTCATGCTTGTTTTAGGCGTGTTTCAATTTTTTCCAAACCAAACCTGTGGAGTTATAATAAAATTTAAATTAAAAGCCAATAAACTGTCGGTGCCTTAAACGTTGATTCGGCGCCTTAATAAACCGGACGATTGGGCAGGTCGGTGCGCACTAGCTGATTGAAACTCGCTACTGAAGAATGAGCATCGTTTCAAAAATTTCTCCGATTTCAATTAGCTACCTATATTTATACGGCAAAGCGCAAAGATGTGGCTGGCTCCTTAGATCAGTAGCCGGGTTTACCAGGTTAGACAGGAAAAAGAATGAGGACATTCGTCGTGAGTTAGGTGTACGACCAGTGAGTGACATGGTAAGGGAATATAGGCAGAAACGGTTTGATCACGTAGAACATCAAGAATACAACACGTAAGTGCAGAATATATAACTGAAGGTAGAAGAAGTCTGAGACGGACGATGAAAAGATGGAGAGATCAGTTGTAAAACGAACGACGTACTAGCGTTTGGGCCGTATTCTTGCAAAGAAGTAAAAGCAGAAGAACTACATGTATACTACTTTTAGTTATATCTTCCAGTCTTCTGCTTCTTCTTTTCCTCAATCCAGAGTTAGCTGAAATATAATGTATTTCCTTTCCGAGGAAAGTATCTTAATAGTTACATACCTTCTTCCCTTCCTACTACACTCCTCACTAATTATTTTCTGCGTCATTATCAGTATGTACAACGTAGCAGGTCCTAAATTTATTGTTCTCCTCTCCGCAGTGGTTTTAATCAGAATCCTGCATTCATCCACTTTTTTCAGAACCTAATAGTTAGGTATTCTTTCTGTCCACGGAATTCTTAAGTCCTTCCTGAAGCACCACATTTCAAAACTTCAAAGTAGCTCCTCTCCAGTTTACTCAGGGACCAGGTTTCTAACCCATTTGTGCATATACGCTTCAAATGAAACTTTTTATGAATTTTTTCCTGATTTTCCAGTGACACGTTTCTAGACGCCGAAACAAATCTTTCCTTGAAAACTGCTCCTCTTGACTGTGGAATTCTACTTTTTACAAATTATCAGTAATAATTGAGACATACGTAGTCTTTAACTTGTTTATTAGTTCTCCATCGGTTTCAACGTGAAAACACATATTGTAGTCTTCGTTTTAAACCCTTCGCCCTTTCTTATCTTCTTATCACCAAACACTAAGCGACTGATAAATAGAAGAAAATAGCTATAAGTGACGGAAGGAAGGAATTTTACACAAGATTTTTGAGGACAGTTCTAAGATGGAGAGAAAATAAGTCGCGCGAAGGTTATCGAAGTTTGTAGACTTAAATAAAAGTTAATTAACTGCTTTACATTAATATAAAACATGACTCTATAACGGAAATAAACGTGTAATAAATTTTATCCCCGACTGAAGACTGTAGGAAATTTACGCGTCCTGGAAATCGCAGTTATGATCCGCGCGGAAGATATCTGATATCTTTCAGTGACTGATATCCACATCCTGCGATACTAGCATTCTCCTGGAACTGATAACTCTGACAACAACTTCAATATGTCCACCTGTCTCGACAAACTGACAATTCTACAATTCTACTACTATTTAAAGGTATCAGCTTCCACTAGCTTCCTACCGTCCAGAAATACTTCGGCCTTCTGGTTTCCAGTGCTGCAACACTTTGTGACTATTTTAGGTATGTATAACTGTACAAATCATTCGAGACGATTCAAACAGTGAGTCGGTGATGGACATGCTACGCACTGCCAGCATAGAATTATACTCACAGTATGTTTGCGTGACGTCATGAAGTGCTGAATCCACTGGTTGTTTTGCGCCTAACGTATCCGCGCGCACTTGCGAGAGGGTCCGCAAACGTACTCATTTCAAAATACTGTAACAATACGAAACGTCTGTTTACAAAACACATTGCCTTTTCTACACACTCATCGTTTCGACACAACATACAAGAGCAGGCCAGGCGGCAAGCAAGGCCATTCCGTTTATATCTTGCAATTTATTTTGCTCTTTTCTTCTTACTTTCGCGCCGCCTTCTGTATCATATTACTCTCTCTCTCTCTCTCTCTCTCTCTCTCTCTCTCTCTCTCTCTCTCTCTCTCTCTCTCTCTCTCTCCCTTCTTTACTTCTTTCTCCCTCCCCAATTGTGTGTGTGTGTGCGCGTGTGCGTGAGAAAGAGAGAGAGATGGAATTTTGTCACAGAAACAACTAAACGACTTTTGGCATTGATAGCCTTAGACGATGCCACCGCTCGCGCTGGCCAAAAAGAATCTTTTTCCGTCCCATTAGAAAATCAGGCGATATTTTTTAAGGGACGAGAAAGACGAAGAAGAAGAAAGTCTGTAAACTGTAAATTTTCTATTAACTTTCTAAAAGACCTTGAAAGGCGCGCAAGCGCGCAGTGACGGTTCGGCGCTTGTTTACTGAGAACGCCTTGAGGAAACTTAAGTATCCATTCAAGTACGTCTACGTTCACTATATATCTCTTTTTAATGAGTTGAGGAAACTTTAACAGCACAGCTTCGTGTGTAATATGTGTGGGTGGTGGCTTATACATGCGGCTTTTAGTAAGAATTGTTGGGAGATTTGTTGTAACAAATCTATTAGTTTTATTTGTTGAGCGCGTTCAGTTGTAACACCGTTGGCAGATCGTGGTAACAATTGAAACCATTCGATTGTTGATCTCCTTTATCTTCTTCTTCTTCTTCTTCTTCTTCTTCTTCTTCTTCTTCTTCTTCTTCTTCTTCTTCTTCCTCCTCTTCTTCTTCTTCTTCTCCTTCTTGCTTGGCAGGATTAAGTACTTCTTTGTGTTTCGGCTTCACCGTCTTATCCTCTGTCTCTCAACACTTCGTTTTTCTACAGGCTCACGGTTTTATACAAGGAATATATCAATGACGAGGTTCCTACATCTATCTTTATAACATGATGTTATTTTGTTATTTATTTTGGTCGGATATACACGTTATTGTTGTCTTATAGCATTACTTTGTACATGCTCGAGTCTTGTATAATCTTTGAGTGATCCTAGAGATATTATGTCCGAGGATTCCGTCAATCTATTTCCTAGGAAGTCATAATTCTGATCCGTACAACAAATCGAAGGAGTGCCATCACTTTATAAGGCTCTATTTGAGTAGCCCTCACTGTTTCTCTCTTCAGAATTTGTCGAATAATGCAACATATCTTTTGATATTTATTGGCCCAATCTTTTTTTCCTCACGCGTTGTATTACACACCAAGTAATAAAAATCTGCTATCTGTTAGAGCGTTTTATTGGCAAATACAATTTCTAACGTCTCCCTTGTTAAGACATTACAAAAGTCGGGAACCAGTTCAATTTGTTACCTGTTAATTAAACTAGCTGCCGTTGTTAGTAAACCTTACTTACTAACAAATTATAACACATTATTAATTAGGAATTAGTCAAGGATTGCATAAATTTATTCACTCGCTGGGTATTAGCAAAAACATCTCTTTATTATTATATTTATATCTCATAGTTTACTTTACTCTTAAAAAGTACTCTAATAAATTCTGCATTTAATATTTTGAAAATTTTTACTTCTTATTCTTTTTATCTCAAAACCATTCAGCTAGATATTGTTTCAAGTACCACGGATCCGGTCTCAACTTTGTTATGTTTTTAATTTATCACAACTTTAACCAAATTATTTGAAGAATAATTTTGGGTGTAAATTTTAAAATTACCTTACATCTAAACATCGTAATGTTATTACTACTTCATTACAGAGATTACAAGTATTTATATGTTAATCTTTAAATTATCAAAAGCTCTTTACTGTTCTTTTGTTACTTCTCTTGTTGAAACAAATTTTTACAAATGTTATGATTTGATATCACCTGAATATAACATGAGTTTGCTGTGGGGTCCGTGATGGTCATCTTCAGTCGTCTTCTAGAGTGTGATACACTGTTCCTCTTGATGCTCCATTAGGTTGATTGTTTCCGAAAAGTAGAGACTACTTTTCTAGACGATTCTAGACGATTCGATTTTGGTACTAGAAGTTCATACGGTTGTTGTTGTTTTCTTCTTCTGGAGTCGGTTGTTCACATTTTACATTTAATTACAGTTCTTATTTTAGCAGCACTAAAATCTGGTAAGGAACATATCTTACCACTTACAGTTGTCAAGAGATGTGTCGGCTAAGTTTCCTTTTTTTTTTTTTACATATTTCTTTACGCACTACATTATAATTTTTTTTTTTTTTATTATTTCCACGCTACATTGGGTCAAATCGAAATCACTACAAACTTGATTGAATATTTTTTAACGGTATACACCTACGTGTATACTGACAACACAGTAGCGACATCCTTACATGTCGAAGTTGCTCCGGCGAATGTGGGCATTGTTTAGCGGCGAGGATTCTGTAAGCTGGCGCGGTTTTACGCGCTGAGAAAGTAGTTCGTTCTTTTAAGTAGTATTAATTATTCATTAATTAAATCGTAATACTTTATGTTACCTTTTGGTTATGAATTAGGAATTTCCTTATTTATTTAGTACGTATTTTATTTAATTAACGGAATTATTATTTTTAGCTAAATAACATCGTACTTTGCGTGTTGGTACTGGACAATTTGCACGTTGATGTAGGAACCTAAGTACAGGTAAGGGGTGGATAATACTCTTACTTGTTATAAAAGCAAAAATTTCATTTGTGCTATTTAAACATTTTTTTAAATCGTCACAAATTTTATCCGTACTGGATCTTTTCCTATGAGTGCCATGGTTTAGATTTTTGCACTTATATTTTTTAATTCGAAGTGTCACAAAGTTGACTCAACCTCTGGACATAAATAGCCTAAAGGTCGATTATTGATTTCACGTAGAATACGGTACCTTTGAAATCGCCCCTCCTTTAAATCAAAAATTTCTACTCTGTAAACCGTACCTTGATTCACTTGTGCGACGTTGCCGGGACTTATAAAAAATATTTTTTTTTACAAGACTTCACAAGACACAAAACTAGTAAGGCTGAGGATGGGAACACAAAGCGTCCCGAAACATGTTCCAAATAAGGAAAATACATCTTGAGGTAAAATCGTACAAATAATAAATATAAAAAACATTTCTATACCTCTGATTGCCACTGTTTCTTGAACACGTTCAAGGCGTCTTGTCACACATCCTCTCTTGCCATTTCTTTGTGTGACCATTTCTTGAATTTTGCCATCTGTTTAATTATCCATGTGTTAGTTTCTTCTTCTTCTAATAGTTCCTATCCGTTTGGGATGTTGGATATCATACAGATTATTTTAACTTTCTGTACTTCTGCACGGAATAAGTCAGTTGTAATCATGCCAAACCGGGTCCTTAAATTTCTAAGCCATGAGATTCTCGGTCGCCCAACTTTCCAAATACTTTTCCCTGTAGTGTGGACTGCAATAAGTAAAATCTCTGTTCATTTCTCATGAGATGTCACAGATCCTGAAGCTTTCTTATCTTCACTGTGTTAATAACTTCCCTTTATGCTAGATTTAATCATACCATATTAAATATAGTGTAGCTAACGATTAATCTCGTTTGGGCATACTAAAGGAAAGGACGACTCTAGACGGCCAAAGAGAATATTGTAATGGGGATACTGCCAGAAAAACGGAAACGGTTAAGACCCTGAAGAAGTTGAAGGGATGATGTGGAAGAGGCAATAATGTCTCAAGGCCTGGAAAAGTATATGTGCATGGACAGAAAGACTTGGAGACTATGGACGGAGATGCGATTGAGGCTCTACACGAGTATATATAGTAATCCGTTATATGTATACAGGATTTAATCACCAACATTACTATACAATGAAAACACGTCTATCTTTCAGTTCACAGACTGCAACTGAAGAGATGAATACCTGTTGTAACAATATAGACCTAAGATTATTGCTGATAACATTGACTTCCTTTAAAGTCACACGGCTAAAGTTGGTCAACCAACATCACCACAGGTACACCAACTTCAATATAACGAATACAAGCTATTGGTTGATATTGCACTGCAGATGAGAATGACGACGACGAGAAAGAAACGAAGAAGAAGAAGAAGAAGAAGAAGAAGAAGGAGGAGGAGGAGGAGGAGGAGGAGGAGGAGGAGGAGGAGAAGGAGAAGGAGAAGGAGAAGGAGAAGGAGAAGGAGGAGAAGAAGAATGAAGGAGAAGGAGAAAAGAAGAAGAAGAAGAAGAAGAAGAAGAAGAAGAAGAAGAAGAAGAAGAAGAAGAAGAAGAAGAAGAAGAAGAAGAAGAAGAAGAAGAAGAAGAAGAAGAAGAAGAAGAAGAAGAAGAAGTGAGGGGAGGAGAAGGAGGAGGAGGAGGAACATGAACAAAAAGAACAAGATTAGAAGAAAATTCTCAACTTCCACACGTCACACACTAACATAAATAACATGAGGCGGGGTGTAAATTTCCATTATGTATAAAAATCATTCATTTCTAAAAAAAAACTTCAATTCATACGAGAAAAAGAAAATAAATTTCTATAAAGTGTAAACCACTTCACTCTTTGGAATATGGCCGTGATTTTAATGTTTTACTTAAAAAGAAAAGAAACTTTTTTATATATTTAAATCAAAAGTAAAAGATACAAAGTATAAACAAAAATAATAATCAGAGCAACCTATAGTTCAATTTCTACTACAACTTCCGAACACGATCATCAGGAATCTCTAGACCAAGTCTGCAGACGATGAGCTTATCATAACTAAACTTTAATACCATCAAAAAACTTACGTCTGTGATATACTTTAATGTTATTTCAAGTTACTTATAAAGCTGCAACATTGTATGTTAACAATTAATGCTACAAATCTGTATAAGGAACATTGTATGCATAATTTTATTTTAAAAGAAGTAAAGCAGGACATGATCAACGATTGGTCGAATTTTTTAGACGAAAAATACAAGAGCAAAAAACTCCTATTCAAGTCAAGAGAAATAAGGGAATTTGAAGTTGTGAAACAGCAACCTGCTTTAATAAAGTATAGAGAAACATTCAATTGTTGCTGGTTAAATAATTTAAATTCAAAATTAATGAACCTGTTATTTTAAATAAATATAAAATAACTCCTTAAAAGTAAAATATTTTTCACTTTGAGATTTTTACTAACGTAAGCTTCAAAATTATATGAAAAAAAACACTAAACATTCACAATAACCTTAGTTATTTGAGTTCTTATATTAACCTATACTAATACTAAATATTTTGGCAATTTTCAGATCGCATTCCGATTTCCTATGAAAACTACATGCATATTCAACATTTGAAAGATTTTTGTCGGCCAGAAGCTGCCTGTTATTTTCCCCAACTGCTATTCAAGGATAAAAACTAATACAGAAACAATATCATACAACAACTCGAAGTAGTGATAACTATTGTAGATTTCAATCAATGTCGTTTTTTATTGTATGATGGTTTTTAATTTTGATATCATTCCAAGATTTCCACGATTTTAAGGGGAATAACTTGGTAACTCCTGGAATTGTCATGTTCTTCCATCGACATTTGTGACGCATGAGTAGTTTTTTTTTTTTTACAAAACAGCTATTTCAATATTTTAAAACATTTACAACGGGAAAATCTACTTTTAACAATAAACAGTGAAGCATTTTAAACGTTTACATAATATTAAAATAATTGTTTATTTATACTATGTTCTTTTCAGGTTTCCATATTTTTAAATTTATTGTAATGTTTAATTCAATCTATTTTTATTAACATATTTTTTAGTTTCGTTGTTAATACGCTTTTAAAATTTACAAAAGTTTACGGTATTTATTAAACTTTTTTTTTGTTAATTTAACAAAGTTGTTTATTTTTCCACTGATACACATAGTAAATCTTTGATACACTTAGCTTATGTAATATGTGACAGATCGCTCTCGCATATCGTCGCATCCAAAGCCATATAAATAAAACCGTTTTATCGACGTCTGGTTTATCTCCGATTTGTATTCGGCTTTGTTGGTTTTACAGTGATTGCTTTTTCTCAGAATTGAAAGAGAGAAGAGATCAAGAATACAAAGAAGAAGAATAACAACAACAACAACAAGCGACGGATTGTAAATATACTCCTACTTCTGTTACAGAATGACACTATCAAATAGTCTCTCAAAAATATCATGTTTGTGAAATCTTCCTTCTCGCCATACGTTAGAAGGAAAATATATATTTCTCTGAAGGTCACTTCATGGAGAGGAAAAAATGATATCGTACTACATAATTATTAATAAACAAAAATAGGCGATATTTATTGAATGACATGAATTTGATTATTATTCAAAACCATGGCCTCAATTTCCATTCGTAGATAATTTGGTTCTCTTCTAATTTATTATTTTAGAAGAGCAAAGAATTCTTCTTACTTTTTTGCGATTTAATTACAGCTGTCACCGCCTCTCGCATCCTAGCTTCCACTGGCGCCGATCTAAACATTCCTGTTCTTTAAGTCCTCTTGCATTCATTGCATCTTCGACGTCCATTTCCCATGAATGTTTAGGTCTTCCTTCTGTCCGGCTGTATCTTTCTAAGATTTTTAGCAATTTGATTTGTTTTCTGAGGATAGAGGAGCTGGCCCTATCTTCAGCCCCCAACCTGGAGGACGGGGAACTCTTCTTTTAGGGTTATCATACCTTAGGTGGTCTGTTCCAGTTAATTATAGGGCGCTGGAAAGTCGCTCTTCATCCTCTCTCGTCTGCTACATAACATAACACACATTGCATTCCGTGTACCCAGGAGCCATGCGGCTAAAGTCTTCGAGGACGTGAGAGTAGGATTTGTTGGCAGAGCTGAGTTCGATTTCTCGAACTTCTGGTTCATTTATCTGAAATCAGTGGGCTTTTCTCTGAAATTTATTATTATATAGGAACCAGCAACCTATACAACCTCAGAGGCCCTTTACCAACCTTTGGCCCCCTTATTATTTTAATAACTTGAAAATAAACAACTAAAGTCTGCGCTCTTTATTAAATTACGTTTAAAAATAATACATTATTTAGTAAACCGGTTTAAGGGGAGTCTGCAGGCAAAAAATTATAAATTTTCAATTTTTCTAAAATGTTTGTTTTATAAAAATTTTGACTTTTCTAAATAAAATGGTACATATTTAAGATACACATAAACTCAGAAACACATTTAATGAATAATCTGAAGTACGTTTTCGCACAGTACGATTCATTTCAATAGTACGTATTGTATTTTATAAATGGCTTAACTAAAATGATGTGGTTTCCACTGAGTAAAAGTGGACTAGTTTGTGCTCATGCTGGCAACTCTGAAGTCAACAATGTGGCTACACGTATGATTTGTTTCTGTGAAAATAGTGTTCGATCATGAATTTAAGTTCATGTAGTATCCACTGATATACGTATTTAAACGTGTTAAAAAAAATTTTCAGTACTTAGGTACATGTATCTCAGAAACTATTGAAATTTTCTATACAAGGGTATTGAAATTTTCAGGGCTGATGTAAATCACCATTGCCTACGTATTGAAACAAGCAATTAAAACTCTATCTACACTGTGTTTACTAATGTTCCTTAAAATTTCCCTTTAAATTTATTAGTGTTTATTTATTTCCTTTAAAAAAGATTATACCATTAAATTAAATATAGGCATATTAATTAAATACTTTTGGTTCAGTAAACATAAAACATTTAGGTACATAAAACGCCTACAAAAATTTCAAGACTCTATGTCATTAGGTTTCAGACAAAAAGTGTACTTATCTATGGGCAATTTAACATTGCCACACAGAGCCTACCGATTCCCCTTAAAAGATATAGATCTCTGGTTTCATTATATTCGAGTATTAGTGAAATGCTCTAACAAGTGCCGAGCGATCATTCGATCAGTGTAAAAGGTTATTATGTGTACGTGTAAGACTATATATAGCTTCTGAACACACGCGCGCGTGTATTGTTCATAATGATGTTAGAATTAATTTTATTCTGCTCAAAACAAGTAGTACTGTTATCATTAAATGAAAATACAAACTTCCACAAAAATGTGCGTAGTATTGCAATCACCATTTACATTATCTCTGTAAACGATTCTTATGATGATAAAAACAGGTGCGCTAACTCTACAATAAAACACATTCTCTAAACTCTATCGTGTTCAATTTTCGCTTGACGCTCGATGTTTGACAAATCATCGTCGACTGCGCGCCTCCGTTCAACGTCGTCGCAGACAGGCGAGAGCTCATTAATACCAAACAGACAAGGACTAATTCAAAAACGAAACGACTTTTGTTTTTCCCTCCCGACGAGTGCGTCGTTAACAAGACTATTAAAACTTTTATAACGAGTGTTATTGCCTTAATAAAGACAATTGCGTCTCGTTTTATTATTCACCAAACGCGAATTGTCAAACGTTCACTCTGCACGAATAATATTATAATTTTTGAAATAACATAATTTTTTGTATCATTTTGTAAGGTAGTTTGCGATTTTTTGGTGTGGTAAAATTACATTTACACATAGAAAGTGAACCAAACACCAGTTTTAATAAGTTTTTTATGTAGAAATGTAAGTGTTTAATCTATATGTATATAAAACCGTAAGTCTAAGGATTTCTTTGTATTGAATACAAATCTACACCGTTACACCGATTGCCACCAAATTTTGCACAAGTAACCTTTGGCACAAGGGAAAAAACACTGTCTAAATCTGAATTGATATTGTTATATCATTTGCTCCGTTCGCACGATTTAGGCCCTTTAATTATGCCCTTTTGTTGACGCGTATAAAGATGTCAACAACACCATGGATACCAGAAGTAATTACCATAGTAACAAGTAAACAGGCAAATGCTATTTAGCGGCATTTTTTAACAGTCCATGGACCACCGTCGTGAGTGTTCAAAACGCAACTAAACGCACAATGTTGCGTTCGATGCGGGAGACCTTGAAAACGGGGCAAAGTTGGCGACCGTGCGTTTTCTTTAAAATGACCAATTTCATTGCTGGCCGCGTGTTAAATTCAATGCGTTTCAGAAAATCTCAATCCCTAATGACCCATGACAATAAACGCGGCAAGTACAACGCGGTTAAAAAACCTTTAAATAGAAACAAAGCTGCGGAGAAAACACAGAAGTAAAGATAATTTTGACAAATGATGATTTTAAGAAATTTTCTTTAAAAAAATGTCAATTAAAAGAAACCAACAAAGCGGGCAAAGCGGCGCGTGTACCAGCTACTACGTTTATATATCAAATGATTTACGTAATTTTTTATCATCACATCGTCGTCATAATACGGCATAGGCAAGGTGCTGCCTGTTTCGCCTTCAAAGATCCTCCAGCTGTCCTCTTCCTGGGTCTACACACACACCTGTGTCCTATAGGTTTGTATTTCCAAACTTGTTTGGTCAATCTGGAATCTGAAATTCTTTATAAGTGTCCTTTACACCGTTGTTTGTAATCTTGTAATGTTTTCATTCAAGTTAGAAACTTGTAACTCTTCCCTTATGGCCGCATTCTTTATACGGTCAAGTTTATAACACCTTCTGTGTACGGGTTTATATATTTGTAAACTGTATAGTAATATAAGCGTATAGAAGCGTACATGTATACTGTAGAAACCAAAGACAATTTACTGCAACGGGAATGTTAGAAGGTTTAGGTCTGCCTCGGTGTGTGTGTGTGTGTGTGTGTGTGTGCGTGCGTGCGTGCGTGCGTGCGTGCGTGCGTGCGTGCGTGCGTGCGTGCGTGTGTGTGTGTGTGTGTGTGTGTGTGTGTGTGTGTGAGAGAGAGAGAGAGAGAGAGAGAGAGAGAGAGAGAGAGAGAGAGAGAGAGAGAGAGAGAGAGAGAGAGAGAGAGAGTAAGAGACAAGGAGGCGAATGAGACCAGGAGAAACTGCAATAGCTCGTATTGAGAAAAGGGGGCTGAAGCAGTTTGGTTTGTGATGAGAATAGGGAACGAACGATAATCTAAACGGATATTCAAGTGGATACCATTTGAAAGACGGAAGACTGGAAAACAGAGAAGATATGGAATGATCACGCGTGAGATAGCGTGGAAGCCCGCGAAACGGTAGCGGACCTCGTTAAGGAAAAGAAGCTGTACGAAACCCGTTAAGAAAAGAAGACAAACGTTGCAAATAAATAGCTAAAATAGGGCTGATTTATTATATTTTTGTGTGGATAAGCGAGGCAGGCCAGCAAGTATTTGTGAGCGAAGACGGACGCAGCTGAGACCACTGCTGTGTGTATAATGGAACGACTAAATTGAGGCTTTGACTAGAACATGCAATCGCAGTCATGTCAAACTCTGTATTAACTTATATAGGAAAAATCTGTAATTTAATTCACTGTTTCGTTAGAAGGCAAAATTCTGTACACACACACACACACACACACACACACACACACACACACACACACACACAAATATATATATATACATGTTTATATGCTTACATTCTCAAAACAATTCCAAATAAAATAAAACTAAATGTATGAAATAAACTAAGTGTAATTAGTTTACGTGTGATTTCTTATGTTGTTTGACATTCGTGATGTGACTGAGTTCTTTTTCTTCATTTCTGCTTCTACGTTTCGTCATCCGCTCTGACTGCTTCCTCAAGAATGCGTCCGCAGGAGTATTGTGTCCTCGTCATGTTACACATTCCCAAGAAAACATCAGAATTATTACAGAAACATAGGGAATGGCACGGGGAAGAAGAATGCCTTTACATCACTGAAATGAACTACAATAAATAATATATTCTCACAAAGACTTTTCGCGACCGGTGTCCATTAGGTTTTGAAGTCTTCTTCCGATATGAACCGCGTAAAAAAATGTCTTGTATGAAAACGTTTCACTCATATTAAAATGAGTATCCTTAGATCTATGTAACGATGAGGTTGACAAGCGGGTTTAGTTATATATTGTAGAAGTGGCGGTGGGTGATCCAGGAAGTAGGTGCCCTGTGTAATAAGTATTGTGACATAATAGTCCTAGAAGCGATATAAATTATAGAAATTAATAGACACATGGATAAAATCAACAGAGAAACAGTCGCGCTCATCACGACTTAATACCCTTTACTTTCTGGCTTGACTGTACGGGAGTTTACTGACCGTACAAATAATGCATTCGGCGTAACACCTACAGGGCAGGGACCACTTACCGGACCACCCACCGCTACTTCTACACTACATAACTGAGTTCGCTTTCCAGCCTCATCGTCATATAAGGATACTCATTGTAATGTGAGAGAAAAGTTATCATACAAGACATTCTTGACGCGGCCCATACCGGAAGAAGCCTTAAAAAACATAATGAACACTAAGTGATAGTCATTAGTGAAAACTAAACAGTTAGAAAGTCTAAATATTTGTAAGATACAAACTTGTTTGTCTAAATAATTTGTTTTCTATATAATATTTACAGTACTTACTAAGGCCACCGGTGAGCAGTAAATGTACTTACCTGAAAAAGAAAAAGACCAGATTACAAAACAACGTTAATATTAATTTAATATTCATGTTTAATATGGTAACCAAATCACTTGTACGAATTAATAAATTATTTACCTTAAATTATCCGCCGTGTGATTTCTTATGCTTCGTCTATGACGCGTTTCAGAGCTTATGCTCCATCATCAGATATTAAAAAGGTAAAACTATCACTCTTGAGAGATCGTTAAGAAGTTAAAATGTGAAAATTTGCATATGAACCGTACGCGGATTTGGGTGCGCACCCGTTCAAGTTCATTCTGCCACTGAGCGGTTGCTACCTTATCGTAGCCCCAGCGAGCAGACTGAAGGCGGTATCGTACAATCGGTTGGATACAAAGTTCAGGTGGTTATTTAACACGATATCGCGACTCCTTGGGTTTGCATATGCACTGTAAATTTCAAATTCCTCCAAGGCATTCATGAAACGGCCCTTCTTACACACATGTAACGGTATTAAATTGGAACTAAAATCTGTGTAATTATGATTGTGTGAAGTCAGGTGTCGGGCGTATGTCAATGTTTCTTATTTTCTTAGGTAAATGTTCTCGAAATCGTTTAAGGAAACCTCTCCCAGTCTGTCCAATGTAGAAGCACTCGCAATCATTGCATGTTAACTTATATATGCCAGTTTTTTCTTCTGGAGGCGTGTGTTTTTTCGGTTTGAGAATATCCAGTAACTTATTATTAGTCCTGAATGAAATAGTGGAACTATTATTATTCAATATAGAAGACAGAACCTTAGGCATAAAGCTAGTGTAATTAGTAGATATAAAACTTTTTGCGTGTTGTTGTTTATTCGGGGTTTAAGCATTCTTTTTTCATGTTTTCTCAACAGTTTGTCAATGGTTAAACTATTGTAACCATTGGCAACCGCGATATATTTTATGACATTTAGCTCATCACGGAAGTCATTATCATCCAAAGGAATTGTCAATAATCTATGAATGAAACTATTGTACGCTGCCATTTTATGTGAAAGAGGATGATGAGAGTCTGCGTGTATTGTGGTGTCAGTGGTAGTCGGTTTCCTATAAATGTTGAACTTTAGTTTATTCATCTGTCGAGTGATGGTTAAATCTAGAAAGTTTATTTTGTTATGAACGGGTGCGCACCCAAATCCGCGTACGGTTCATATGCAAATTTTGACATTTTAACTTCTTAACGATCTCGCAAGAGTGATAGTTTTAACTTTTTAATATCTGATGATGGAGCATAAGCTCTGAAACGCGTCATAGACGAAGCACAAGAAATCACACGGCGGATAATTTAAGGTAAATAATTTATGAATTCGTACAAGTGATTTGGTTACCATATTAAACATGAATATTAAATTAGAGCCTAGCCAAGCAAGCATGGTATTTAAATTCCAAAATGTCAAAATCCAGTTATTAAAAACTAACTTGCATATCAAGTTCAATAAAATTTATTTACAAGAAACATAACTCCTAAGTATGCTACTGTGAAAATTAATTGCTCTTCCAAGGCCGCGAAAATAACACAACAATACGCTGAACGATTTCGCGTCAAGGAAAAAATTAAAGCGTTATACATTAAAAAATCTCTCCTCAATACTCGTTTGCTTAAACTGCATTTGCAGATTCTTAATAATATTCATCCTGTCATTATCGATAAAGTTTTAGATTCCGTACACAGATACATATATAATATTGTACGTCGTACACATTTTAGTCTATCACGCAAACTTCTTAGGCTAGAACATAAACATCGCCAAGAGTCTGCCATTGTTTGTAAACACACATTTTACCCTAGAGTCATGAACTTAACTACAATAGTCTTTGATGATAACGAAATGAAGCTTTTAAGTAAAGGGATAAATTATAATCTCCCACCCGTCGGTAAAAACAAACTTATCTATGAAGTCGTTGAAGCGGAGGCAACCGTCAAATCTATTTCAGACCCACACTTACAAAATGAAGCACGTGTACTTATAAATAATAAATTCAATAGAGCCATTAAATTAAACAATAATCTACCTCTCGTTTCACGTGGTCAGTCTAGGTACTCTAGTGAATATAAAACTTTAAAACACATGAAAACAAAATTAATCGACAACAATGCTCTTATCGTTAAGGCAGATAAAGGAAATACGCTAGTCATCATGGACACTGATTCATACAGTGATAAAGTTCATGATTTTATTTCTAACAACAACATTAAAATATTAAACTCTGACCCCACTGAATTGTACGTCAGGGAACTTAACAACTGTATTAATAAATGTACCAATTTATTCAATGAAAACACACGACGTTACTTAAAGCCCATCAACGCTAAAGCCCCGATATTCACAGGACTGCCTAAAATTCATAAACATAACATACCTATCAGACCGCTCGTGAACTTTACCACTGCTCCTGGCTTTAATGATATTAAATCTGTTGAACTACAACCTAACCACAAATTGGCGTCGTTCGACATAACTAATTTATACACGAATATCCCAGTCATAGATACATTACAGATTTTGAGAAACAATTTATCTGACAATAGTTGCATGAACACACAGACAATAAATGAGTTAATTAATTTACTCGAGGTTATTTTGAAACAAAACTATTTCACTTTTAATGGCTCGTTTTACATTCAAAATGATGGCCTAGCTATGGGCTCACCCCTCTCCGGCCTACTGGCCGATATTTATTTGAATTATTATGAGAATACTCACTTGTTGAACAACAATATATATGCAAATAAAATAATATTTTATGCACGGTATGTAGACGATACGTTTTTTTTTTATGGTACTATAAGACAAATCGAATTATTTAAAAACTGTTTAAATAAAATAAATAGAAACATCCAGTTTACACTTGAAACAGAGGTTGATAACAAAATAAACTTTCTAGATTTAACCATCACTCGACAGATGAATAAACTAAAGTTCAACATTTATAGGAAACCGACTACCACTGACACCACAATACACGCAGACTCTCATCATCCTCTTTCACATAAAATGGCAGCGTACAATAGTTTCATTCATAGATTATTGACAATTCCTTTGGATGATAATGACTTCCGTGATGAGCTAAATGTCATAAAATATATCGCGGTTGCCAATGGTTACAATAGTTTAACCATTGACAAACTGTTGAGAAAACATGAAAAAAGAATGCTTAAACCCCGAATAAACAACAACACGCAAAAAGTTTTATATCTACTAATTACACTAGCTTTATGCCTAAGGTTTTGTCTTCTATATTGAATAATAATAGTTTCACTATTTCATTCAGGACTAATAATAAGTTACTGGATATTCTCAAACCGAAAAAACACACGCCTCCAGAAGAAAAAACTGGCATATATAAGTTAACATGCAATGATTGCGAGTGCTTCTACATTGGACAGACTGGGAGAGGTTTCCTTAAACGATTTCGAGAACATTTACCTAAGAAAATAAGAAACATTGACATACGCCCGACACCTGACTTCACACAATCATAATTACACAGATTTTAGTTCCAATTTAATACCGTTACATGTGTGTAAGAAGGGCCGTTTCATGAATGCCTTGGAGGAATTTGAAATTTACAGTGCATATGCAAACCCAAGGAGTCGCGATATCGTGTTAAATAACCACCTGAACTTTGTATCCAACCGATTGTACGATACCGCCTTCAGTCTGCTCGCTGGGGCTACGATAAGGTAGCAACCGCTCAGTGGCAGAATGAACTTGAACGGGTGCGCACCCAAATCCGCGTACGGTTCATATGCAAATTTTCACATTTTAACTTCTTAACGATCTCGCAAGAGTGATAGTTTTAACTTTTTAATATCTGATGATGGAGCATAAGCTCTGATACGCGTCATAGACGAAGCACAAGAAATCACACGGCGGATAATTTAAGGTAAATAATTTATTAAGTTAATATTATATTATTACTTACTTTAATTAATCGATTAATATTACACAAAAGAACTATCAATATTTGTTTCCATAGGTAAGATATGTTTCGAGCATTGCGTTTACCTCATCGTAGATAACGTTGACCCGTTGACTTAATTAAAATATTTGTACTTGCATTGCTTACTGTTGTTATTTGTAAAATAGAGGGTTTTCGGTAGTGGTGTAGTGGTATTGTAAACGGGTTTGATGTGTATTTTTATTTAGTGAGTATTTCAAATATTTAATGTTATAAAGTGTGTGTTGTGATTTATAACAATCTGAATATAGGGCCTATTTGAATTTTTTTTATGTCTATTTGTTATATTCAATCTATCTATATAAAAGATAGACTTTATGTCTGCCATGTTGAGATATCCTACAATTATTTTTAATAGCTGAACACACCATTTGCGCAACAATATTTTTGATCCTCTGTCGATGTGCAAAACAAGCATAGAAAAACAGAGAGCGAGGGCGAGAGATAGAAAGGTAGGAAACAATCTATTGTTGCACAGTCACGTGATCCGAATAATGAACAGCGGCTGCAATAGCAACAACAATACGTAAACTAATTTCCGCCGTTTAATCAGTCGGTGAGCAGCCAATCACCGGCTGAATGGTAGAAATCAAGGTGGCAGTCGAAAGAGAGCACACGATTGGACTGATAAGAGAGGAACAGATAGATACCGACGCAGTCTGTTAGGGACCGTTAAATATAACCACACACCAGTGTTGTTGTCGTTGTTGCTGGTGTTGGTTCGTTTGTCTCTCGTTGCTGTGTCCCCGTCTCGTTAACAGTCGTTGTCATTGTGTCACAGACACACACACACACACACAAAGTTTTGTTGTACTGGTGCTGCTGTTCTATTCTGACGTTATGCAATGCGGAAGCAGGCGAAATGTTGTTGATCGTAGCCAACTAAGAGCGGAAATGTAGGGAATTAGTGATGGTGGTGGTCGTAGTGATGGATATATAGGGACTGCTGCTACTGCTGTTGATGTAGTGGTGGCAAATTTAAATGGTCCATTTGGTAAACGATCGTGTTTTGTGTATTGCAATGTTTCTGCTACACGTTAGGCGTTTGTAATGTTCTTCTTCGACCACTAAGGCGGAAGCAAAGGAAAGTATTGTTTATTCCTGTACACGCGTGTGAGTTTATTGGGAACACGGACAACACTGTTCGTAATACCGTAATACCGTTGGGGATATCATCACATATATTCTGATGAATGATTACGATAATCAGGATATAGTATGTGACCATTAATCACATAAGTCAGTGACTACTCTCTTGCCACTTCTTGTAATTGGAACATAGCTCTTTGAAAATCATCCTCATTTTCTTGAATAAGACCTATGTCATCCGCATATAGCAGGGAACCATCCTCCTGGTAGGTGGTTGTGCAACAGGCCAGTAACCTGTTCATGTAAAACTTTGAAATAGACTACTTGTAACATCCAAAGCAGTCAAAGCTGTTGCCATAAAAATCCGGGTTCTTATATACAGATATCTCGGACCACTGTTGCGCGTTTCGTGGCCAAAGCTGGTCACTAATACAGAACAAAGAACGAACCACAAAATGAGTTGAAAAACAAATCCAAAGACGAAAATGGAGGTTGATTGGGACACACACACACACACACACACACAGCCTCAGACAATCGGTAGGCAATATCTCGCAACAATCCTTTGAATGGAACCCATGAGGTTCTCATACTACTGGACAATCTAAAATCATCGTAGAAGGAAGACGATCTTAGGAGACAAATATGCTGTGAAAATCCTGGGAAGAACTTAAAAAAAATAGTCAACAAACGTGTCAGATGGTGACAACTTGTGGACTGATTATGTTTTGTGATCGAAAGGAGGACTTTAGGTATAGAATTATGTCCAAAGGATGTAACCAATTATTTATTTAGCTGACTTTTATTAATAACCTGACTTGTATCTACAGTTTTGTAACATGGAAGCATCCCTTATGAAGTCCCGTCTGAAATCCACTAAGTCAAAGTTCACCTTGTTATTTGAATTACCAGTCTCCGTAATTCCAACTTTGTCGTGCTTACTTGCTGAACTGCTACCTGTCATGATCCGGACGAGGGCTTCCACTGGTCTATCAAGTATAGCAAGTAATACAGTAATAAACTAAAAACTTCATAGAAAATTACAAATTTGTATTAATAACTTAGTCATAATTATTACTATAGTTTTTTTAAATTATATAAAGTCTTGGAGGTTGTACATATCAACTAATTTCATAACTTGTTAAATGAAGAACTAAATGTTAAAAAATTAATGTGCACATCTGAAATGGAAAGGATATTTTATATACAAAATTTCAGATTTGTGTAAAGATACCTGCAACCATCTGCAGGTTTTCAAAGCACAGGAAAGGACATAAGGACGTTAAAAAATATGACAAATCAAATTTATTATGGCATTAATGTTTCAGGAAAACACTAGTAAGACAATAAAAAATTCAAGTGTTCATAATTAAATTCACTGAAGTATATTATTTTATTATAATTATCTATTATATGATCTATTATTATTATTATTTATTATTATTATTATATTATATTTCTCTACCATTATGAAGTTCTAAATCACGACCCATTTGACCCCTTTGAATTTGAAAGGCTTAGATATTTTTGATTTTTTTTTTAACAGTGTCCACGTTCAGGTACACAGGTAGATACTGAGACTACCAGGTAGAAGTACTATCCAGCGTACCACCTTCTTATCTTTTAAATGGTTTGATCCTTGAAATATTTTCTATCAAGCGCGTAACACACGGCAGTGCATACAGTATATACTGCGTCTGTTATAACCACGGGTAATTACCCCCTGCAACAATGGTAGCGATATTACTCATTACGTAATGTATATAATACAGTGCGCGCAACATTACTATTAACAATTGGAGCGTACACGTAAAGTGTCATCAGCATTGGATGTCGTAACAGTGTGCACATTAATATACGCTCACAGACATACACATGCTGTTGATTAGTAATGTTGATTACTATACTGTAACATTATGTAACTCCTCCCGCCCCACCGACCACCGTTTGTTAACACTGCTACGCTATCACAGTTAACATGGGATTTGTACAATTGACTATTGTTGTTTTTGTCTTTATTATTAAAAAGTTAATAAAATAGAAAACACAAGAAAAATTATGGAGACTAGTGCATCAGTCACTTAGAAGATTTTGATACCCAGTCCTCTAAGGCCAGTTGAAAAGAACGACAACCACGTTGTTTAAAATAATAGAGTTTAAATAACAATGTTTCACGATCACCAGCTGGTCTGTAAATGTGACAGCTGTTATTCATTTTTAACATTGAAAATGTTTATAAGGACGTGTCGCATATTTGAAAACGACCGCTGGTGTGTGATCGAAAATGGGAACCGGTGAGTTTCCATAGAAACTACTTCTTTGTTGTCAATAACGTAGTACACATATAAAACTTCGCTTATGAATGCGACTACATTTAACTTATAATCTGTACACTGGTAAATGAAGAATGAATTCATTGATTGGTGAATTAACATAAATATACTCGTATATATTTTTAGATTTATTGAAGCATTTTCAATGCCCTTCTCTGTGCATTGCATTTGTGCAATGCCTGTAAATTTTTTAACTTAGGATTTTCTACTTTCTTAATTAAAGTAACAATGAAAGAGACGCAATTGAAATATTATAATGTAATGGCCATACTTAAAGTACTGTGTGGTAGTGAGACTTGTGTTAGAGAGGCCAAAGATATATCTAGAATACAAGGAGCGGAAAATTAGGTTCTTGAGGGCTGTAAAGGGTTGTACAAGGAGAGACCTTATCAGAAATTATCGTATTAGGCACAGCTGAAAGCTTAAATGAGAAAATATCCCGGTAAAAAACGGAGGGGGAAGAGAAGTGTGGGAAGACCCCGTAAGGGATGGTTGGATGACTTCCACTGAGACTGGAACAGGCTACAAGCCTAAACCGTCAAGGATCACGACGACGAAAATTATTGTTAAGAATATTGTTACGCGACATTTATATAAAAATATTACACTTTCTATAATATACTGTATTACAATTGTATACTATTGTACACGTTGTATTTACTATTATAATACATTACAATATTATTGTTTATAATGTAATAATATAATACGCTTGAGCGCTCATTTACGTACGATTACTCAAAAAATGTATCATCGACTGGAATTGAATTCCTACTTTCCTGTAGTTTACATTCTACGCTCGTTAGTTCGTTTCTGACTAACGTAGCTTCTAATTATTGGAATACGTATCATTTCTTTACAAAATAAAAGATATTTCCTCAATATAAGTGTTTTTCCAATAAAATCTTGTTGTACGTAAAGAGCAAGCGAGTACAATTAATATCCACCCATACATTATACTCTCTCTCTCTCTCTCTCTCTCTCTCTCTCTCTCTCTCTCTCTCTCTCTCTCTCTCTCTCTCTCTCTCTCTCTCTCTCTCTCTCTCGTTCTCTCTCTCTCTCTCTCTCTCTCTCTCTCTTTCTCTCTTTCTCTTTATCTGTCCACCCTCCACCCGTTTTTCTTCAGCCTTTTGCACTACCACTTTATGGGTAGTGCAGTTAATTATTCCATTCTTATTGCTCCAATTCTCCACTCCCTTTCGTTAGCAATTTTCATTTCCACTCTGGGAGATATAAATATTCACCGTTATTAGAAAAACCGTCGGAGTAAATATCTATCAAGACTAAAGAACGGCAGCGAGCTTCTGCTATATAATAAAACTTGCGTGCGCTTTCTAACTAAAAAAGAGAAAAATACTCTCCAACTAAAGGCCTGAAACCTTTTTATATATAAAAACTTTCCGAAACAAAAAAATTATCGTGGCGGCGCTGTCACATCGATGTATGTATGCTATCGGGTGATTGGATTGCTCACTCTCAGTTACACAAACTTTAACTTTGTTTCTAGCCCTACGATATTGCGCGTGATTTATTGTGGAAATATTTTCGTCTGTTTTTACGGCGATTTCTTGTGTAATAAGACGGCTGGATCAGTAGTGTTCACTATCAGTTATATTTGCATACTTTATGCTCGAAAAGAGAAAGTATAAAAATATTTTACACTTCTAAAGAAGTAGACCTTAGGTTTTCCACCTTGCAACTGTCTTTCATTACACACAAACGCTCACACACTCTTTGTTCAAGAACTCACGTTGAACTTAGAATATGTGAAACTATATACGACACACGTATACACCTCGACTATTTATTTTATACGACACCTATACAACGCACAGAATTCGACGCCGCAACGTGTTTGGGCTCGATGAGTACAAAAAAATTGGAAGTGAATTAAATTAAAAATAACACACACACACACACACACACACACACACACACACACACACACACACACACACACACACACACACACACACACACACACAACGATTCTTCTTCTTCTTCTTCTTCTTCTTCTTATTATTATTATTATTATTATTATTATTATTATTATTATTCTTTTTCTTCTTCTTCTTCTTCTTCTTCTTCTTCTTCTTCTTCTTCACTTCATGTTTTAGGCAGTCTGCCTGTTATGGTTCCCACCTTTTCCTTGGTCTACCTAAATTTCTTCTTCCTCTGGCTTTGTATTTTGTAGCTTTTACTGGAATCCTGTATTGTTGCATTCTTTCTAAATGTTCTTGCAACTTGTTTCTATTAAATTTTATCTTTTCATTTAAGATGAATACCTGAAGTTCTTGTCTAACCGTTTCATTTCTTATTCTGTCTATTCGACTACAGCTCTTAACTCGTCTTAACAATCTCATTTCCTGTGCCTGAATTCGATTTTCTTGTGCCTTTGTCTTTACCCATGATTCGCTGCCACATATAAATGCGGGGACAGCCATTTTTGTAACAAATTTCAACATTGACGCTTTCCTGGCTTTATTTTTCAGCCATCGGCTGATAGTTCCGCAAATATGGTTACAAGTACTAATTTTTTGGTCAATATCTTTACTGTAATCGAAGGAAATATCACAACCTAGGTATTTAAAATGTTTTATTTGATCCAGCACACAACGATGCAAATAAACAAATATATTGGACTCGCTGACCAATAACAACAGTAAGCAATGCAAGTACAAATATTTACTTAAGCTTGGTAATTCAGTACACACTGTAAATACGTAGTTTAGAAAATGTCCCAGAAACAAATGTTAACTACCATAGAATCGATGATAGCCAGACAACTAGCTGAGTGCGACAAGAAACAAGAAGAGTACGATAAAAAGTTAGAAGAGCTTAATAAGAAATTGTAAGAGCGCCACGAGAAACTATATGAGCGTGATAGGAAACAAAGGAAATTCATTAAAAAAAAGAGAGGGGTATGAAAAAAGATTAATAGCCGAAAATAAAACACTATTTGATACATTTGGAACACAAATGAACATGCTGAAAATAAAACTAGACGACGGAAATTATGCAGTACGTGGACAAAAGCTACAGGAACACGAAAATAAACTGACAGAAATTGACCAGACTCTCCATGAGGACAAACAAGACAACACGCAATTACAAAAACGAATTGACAATTTAGAATTGGGTGGCACTGGACCAGGTAATCGAGTGACATATTATACGTACCACAACAATGAAAAGTTGACTCAACATCAAAAAATTCACGCGTTATAATATATTATATATTATACCACAACACACACACGCACACACACACACACACACGTATAATCTATTATAACAATTGGTAGATATTCGTGGGTGTAATATATGTGTCCTTTACGGGGGGGGGGGTTGAGTCCCCAGTTCTGTTTTGCTGTTTTCCGCAACTTTTCGGCAGACCCGTCTCTACCATCTTCAGCCAGAGAGAATTCCTTCCCTATATCAGATAGAATTGTTCTTTCCGTTGCTTTGCTTTGCTCTGAGAAGTGGGGCGTCTTTGCACACATGGCCTAAATCAGTGGTTCCCAAGCTTTCCGGACCCGCGTATCACGTTGGTCTTCCGCGTTCGTTTCGAGTACCACCGGGGCATAAAGAAAGGTTATTGGGGGTTTCTCAATAAAAACCTTGATACAACATGAATAGTAGGCCTATATCTTATTATGTCTAGTTATGTATAATTATTTAAATCTAATGCATAGAATTTACAAAACGGGAACAGAGTTTAAAAACTAATTTTCAGTTGGTTCTATGGTAAAATAAAGTGTACAGTTTTCCAAATTCCATTGATTACTTTCATTACAAATTTTCTTGTTAGGACTAAAGAATAACAACATATTAAAAAGAAAATAATTACGGTACTGTGAAACTTGTGAAACTCAGTTTGAGTTTTAGTGACTATATATTCCAGTGCGGTTCGAAATATTGTTGCGAAGTGTTATGTGTTTCATACTTGTGCGGGACAATATTGTAATACAATTGTGTTTTATACTCGTTGTCATTATTATTATTGCGTGCGAACAATTTTTATTTGATTTGTTGTAAGAGACTAGCTTGGTGATTACAAACTGTTTAATTGTGATAATTAAAGCTGGTGATTAGTGACTAAGTTGGTGTTTTGTATTTTGTTTTCCACTGTACCATACGACGATCGAGGAGACAGTCGTAACAATATTATTTTGCCCTGTACGCGATGTCCTAATGTTTTTCCTCTCTAATAGCTTCCTCTTTATGACTATTAATAATCTGTCAAATACTGGAAACTCAGAACTCATATCCATGGTCTGCAGAAACGTTTAGAAATAGATATGTACTATATCGTTTTACTCCCATGTTCCATAAGGAAATGGAAGTATGGTGATGGCGAAAAAAATCGTGTTCGAGATAATTGCAGATTCTGATTGTACTACCCTCAAAACATGAAAAAAAGTCATTTTTCGAAAAGCGTCTGTGTGTCTATCTGTCTGTGTGTCTCTGTCTTGTGTAGATTGTTTTCTATGGCAAACGATAAGAGCCGCAAATTCAAACAGAATCAATAATTTTTTGCATACAGCCCTGAATTGTAGAGTATTCAAGACCTATTGTTTTTGGTGAAGATCGGTTAAGGAAAAGGGGTAGTTTACCTGCAACGTTTTATGTTTTAACAAGGGTAATTTTTTCTATGACGAACGATAACTGCCGTAAATTCAAACAGAATCAAATAATTTTTTGATATTTTCCTGAATTATAGAGAACTCAAGGTCTTTTGATTTTGGTGAAGATCGGTTAAGAGAAAGGAGTAGTTTACCGGCAACATTTTATGTTTTAACAACGGTAATTTTTTCTATGACGAACGATAACTGCCGCACATTCAAACAGAATCAAATTTTTTTTTGTACGTTCCTGAATTGTAGGAAATTCAAGGCCTATTGATTTTGATGAAGATCGGTTACGGGCAAAGGGTAGTTTACCTGCAACGTTTTATGTTTTAACAAGAGTAAAGTACTTAATTTTGATAAATAAAGTATCCTGATAAGAAGATCATATTAATCCACTGTAGAAACGTAGATGAAATATCTATAAATGAAGAGGCTAGTTGGACGGGGTGGGGGTAATTTTATATAAATGAAAATGATAGTTGAAGGGGGTGGGGATAATATTTATTTATATGTCATGTGTACTACGTTATCGGCAACAAAGCAGTAGTTTGTTGTTAAAATTCCTTTCTGGGCTGTTTGCGCTTGAGCCAATGTTTTATACAAAACCAGACGTTTCGGCAGTGCTATCGACTGTCATCATCAGTAAAAGTTGAGTGCACTACCGTGAGGTGGTATACGTTAGTGATCACAGTACTGTGGTTAAGGCTGAAGAAAGGAGTAGCCTCTATGGAAAGAGTTCATATCGAAAAGTATTTTAAATATAAATCTTAAAACATGGAAGTCATGTATGGTTCTCCATACCGATATTTTACTAAATAAACAGGATTACTGCTAAGAGTTAATGTGCGCAGTTTTTAAAATAAGCAGTGCATTTATTGTCAAACTGATTTTCCCTCCTTAATTCTCTGTTTCCAGTTGTCTCGCTCTCACTGTCTCTCTTTCTCGCTTCCTCTTCTCTATCATCATAACCTCGTAGTGCGCTGTGCGCAAAACGTAATATTTAAATTCCTCGCCAAGGCAGCAGAGTTTGCATACCAAACATTGCATACAGCAGGCCAATCGAGCTCGACCTTACTCACTAGACATCAAACAAAATAGTTTACCGGCTCTACTCAGTGGATGTGTGTGTGTGTGTGTGTGTGTGTGTGTGTGTCTGAGTGAGATAGTTTTGAAACAGACTGTTTGGAATGTGCCGTAGTGGGTTATCGACTTTCTGAAATCGTACTAATAAGACGACGCAGGCGGTTTCTAGGAAAACAACAAAAGCCTCTTCTTTTGTTTACTCTTTTAAATCACAAACATTCAAAACTTCACTTCAAAACTTGGAAAACCATTTTTCTTTAAAGACATTAACATTTTACAATAGAGAATTTTTGACTTGTGCATAATAAATCATAATAAATAAATAATATCTTGCTTGTTTTTAGCTGTATCAATGACAAACTTAACATTATAAATAAAAATACATGAAAATACGCCATCGTGATAAACAACATCTATGACACTATCTAAGCAACTTACATGACACTATGTTAACATTAGAATGGCGCAAAGCACTTGTAATGTGTGTTTTGGTCAGCCACCGCAGCTAAGCAGTGTAACCCTACTCTTACACTTGTTATCCTTATTTATTAAAACAAACATATATTTTATTTTATATATATTTTATTTTTATTATTTTATATTATATTATTTTATTTTATATATATATATATACATATATATTTTAAACAAAAGCATATGTTAGTGTTACGATATTACAGGACATGCTACGTGTTTCTCGGCTAATCCAGCGGAGCCCGCCTGTAATGTTTGTGTGCGTACGTATTGCTGCTACTTTGACATGAAGGACAATTACGTGACACTTGTCTCACGTCCGCAACGAGACTTTTCCAGACCATACCGGTCCGCGCAGGCTGTGTTCAAGGCCGCAATCAATTACGTTCTAGTGTTTTTCTAGTAGACACTCATTATGGAATATGCTGGAATCTCAGCGGGGTATAAATACAAGACTTCATCAGCGCTTAGCTCAGTTATTGTCGGGCGATTTACTCAGTGCGGTTCGAAGTACGGGACAATTGTAATACAGTTGTGTTTTATATTAGTTGACATTTTGTTGCGTGTGAACAATTTTTATTTGATTTGTTGTAAGAGACTGTCTTGTTGATTACAAACTGTTTAATTGTGATAATTAAAGCTGCTCATTAGTGATTAACTAGTGTTTTGTATTTTGCTTTCCACTGTACCATACGACGATCAGTAGACCGTCGTAACAGTATGTTGTAAAGGGGGGGGGGCTATAGTTCACGGTCTAGGAGAGAGACGATTAGGCTACCAGCTCGACTCATGCGTCATTCAGAAGGGTTAATGAGGCGTTCTAATTAACTGCTCTTCAAATGCCCATTGTCATCTCAGCTGCTCAGTTTCACACGCCCAATCTACGTGAGGTCAGATAAACGTGCCCCGTCAGTATAACCCGTAGTAGTAGAACCTTACACTACCATAATTATACTAAAACCGTCGACTACTGGAACACACCTACGTCTGCGTTTGCCTCTAACGAAACGTTTTTTACTTCCATATTCCTTAAGGAATGGAAGTATGGTGATGGCAAAAAAAATCGTGTTCGAGATTATTGCAGATTCTGATTCTACTACACTCAAAACATGAAAAAAAGTCGTTTTCCGAAAAGTGTCTGTGTGTCTGTCTGTCTGTCTGTCTGTCTGTCTGTCTGTCTGTCTGTGTGTCTGTCTGTCTGTCTGTAGATTTTTTTTCTATGGCAAACGATAACTGCCGCAAATTCAAACAGAATCAAATAATTTTTTGCATGCAGCCCTGATTTGCAGAGTACTCGCGACCTATTGTTTTTGGTGAAGATCGGTTGAGGGGAAGGGGTAGTTTACCTGCAACGGTTTTTTTTTAGCAAGGGTAATTTTGTTTGTTTGGCAAACGATAACAGCCGCAAATTCAAACAGAATCAAATAATGTTTCGCATACAGCCCTGAATTGCAGAGTTCTCAAGATCTGTTGATTTTGGTGAAGATCGGTTAAGGGAAAGGGGTAGTTTACCTGTAACGTTTTATGTTTTAACAAGGGTATTTCCTACGGCAAACGATAACAGCCGCAAATTCAAACAGAATCAAAAGATTATTTGCATACAGCCCTAAATTGTAGAGTTCTCAAGACCTATTGTTTTTGGTGAAGTTCGGTTGAGGGAAAGGGGTAGTTTACCTGCAACGTTTTTTTAACAAGGGTATTTTCTATGGCAAACGATAACAGCCGCAAATTCAAACAGAATCAAATAATGCTTTGCATACAGCCCTGATTTGTAGAGTACTCAAGACCTATTGTTTTTGGTGAAGATCGATTGAGGGAAAGGGGTAGTTTACCTGCAACGTTTTTTTAACAAGGGTATTTTCTATGGCAAACGATAACAGCCGCAAATTCAAACAGAATCAAATAATGTTTTGCATACAGCCCTGATTTGTAGAGTACTCAAGACCTATTGTTTTTGGTGAAGATCGGTTAAGGGGAAGGGGTAGTTTACCTGCAACGTTTTTTTATCAAGCGTATTTTCTATGGAAAACGATAACAGCCGCAAATTCAAACAGAATCAAACAATTTTTTGCATACGTCCCTGAATTGTAGAGGTCTCAATGACTTTAGATTTTGGTGAAGATCGGTTAAGGGGAAGGGGTAGTTTACCTGCAACCTTTTACGTTTTAACAAGAGTAAAGTACTTGAAAATTTATTTAAACTTTTTGAAACAATGGTAATTGTTAAAAATAAAATAATTTTCTTGCCAGGCAATAAAATTATAATTTTTTCATTTTAATGTAATATAATATTTTTCATTTAATACAGCAATAAAAAAGGCAAGTAAGACACAGCCTGGCTGTTTGGCTGAAAATGATTTTAAATATAAATCTTAGAATATGGAAGTCATGTATGGTTCTCCATACCGATATTTTTTTAATGTGGTAAAGCGTCACGTCTAATCAGTTAGCCAATTAAGCGATAACAGTGTATCCGTGTAGTTACGACAGTCTCACACGGATCGTCGTGTTCTTCAATGGAAACAAAGTACAGACAACAATGTGATCACTAATTACAAGCCCTAATTAGTCACAAATAACAATACGTAATCAACAAGGTACTCTCGTACAATGATTTCAGTTAAATTTGTTCATATGCAATATTGTAATGGTACATATAACACAACCGACACCAACGTATCACAAATGAATTGAAAGCCACTACAAATAAGATTATCTACAAGGTTGAAAATACAATCATGAATAAAGGAAGTATCATAAGCCAAAATAAGTGAATAAAATGAATAATGAATTACCAGTAAATGTACAACTGAAGAAAATAAAACAGGACTAACGACGAGACGACATACATAATTACCCAATAGATCAAACAGTGAGAAGGAAACCAGTGACAACATCCACCAAGAAGAAATCTATTAAGAGTGAGGAAGGAATCAGTGCAGGTAAGAAGAAAACATATCCAGGTCAAACACCAAAAGGGAGATAATATGAATTATAATGAATTAACAGGTGCAAATAAAAGTATTATTATAGAAGAACAAAGTATAAGCGAAATAAACAACATGATTTAAATCCCTAAGCTGTAAAATTGACACTGACCTAAACTTATCAACAAGAATCACTAGGACCCATCTCGTTCTTCTACAATATTAATGTCGACTATTACAATACCGCACTAATTGTAAGACAATAATCACTTTCCACTAACCAGTAACAATCACTTGATCCGCACTATACAATATAACCAGGTGTAACTAACTTCTAAGCCGGCCGCTCTTGCTTATATAGGATCCCACAGATGTTCCAGAATAATGTTCCATATTGCTGGCGGCATGACGACATAATTTGCATAGTTAAGAGAGCTCGAACAGTCTCTCGAGAGTACGTGATTGCACGGCTTGATAGAGACTCTGCACCTGCTCGGCTAGCCGAGAAACGTGTAGTACTATTACGTAACTGCACCTGCCGAAGTTTCGAGAGCGTTACGTAATTATCCTAGCAGTATTCTACATATTATGATTATAGTCTACATTTTATGTATTCTATATACTATTCTATATTCTATAGAATTACGATGTCGTCAACGTATATGCAAGGGATGTCATAATTCTATACAAGGGAAACAAAAGACAATGCGAACAGCTACACCAACCCACATAAATAAAATACACAAAAACATAACCTTCACTGCTGAATACGAGCACAACAACACCATAAACTTCTTAGACCTCACCATCACAAAATTTGAACCCAAACACAAATTCAGTATATACAGAAAACCCACTACAACTGACTCCTCCAACACCTACTACAACCACTAATACACAACTCCTCCAATCACCCAATACAACAAAACTAGCTGCCTTCGGAACTATGATACACAGACTATACAACATCCCACTAGATTAAAAAGACTACAAAGACGAACTAAACACGATAAAATATCTAGCAGAAACCAACGGATACAACAGAACAATATCAATAAACTCTAACACAAAACACAAAACAAACAACAGACAAAGACAGAAAACAACAAGTTCATAACACTAACTTACATCAATAACCACACTGACAAAATAGCCCACAAATTTAAAAAAGTAGGATACAGAATCGCATAGAAAACTACAAACAAAACTGAACACACATTATCAAAAACACAGACAAAGAACAAAGCAAATTTGATTTACCTGGTGTTTACAAACTAAACTAAACTGTTCAGACTGTAACAAATTCTACATACGCGTGACAGGACGTTGCTTCAAACAGAGATACATTGAACACACAAAGGCACTACACTCGACCACCGAATCCACCTTTGCAAACTACCTCATTGAAGCAAACCACATGTATACTAACATAAACAATTACATGGATATTCCACACGTACATACAAAAAGCCGAACAACTTGAAATATACAAACACATAAAAACACATAACAACGACATCGTGAACGAACAGACACAATTCAAATCACATGTACTATTCGAACATATCACATCGCACACACACAACATCGATCTTTCAAACGACGGCGCCGTCACCAAGAACAAGACGGACAGCGCTCCTAGTGGTAGCCTCTGACAAAGCTTATAATAAGCGAAAACTGGTTTAGGTTGTAAGGTAAAAATTGTTGGATTTCGTTGTCCATGACGTGTCCGTTACTTAACTAAATACAACTATTTCACTAACGACTCGGAACACAAAGTTTGTGTTAGTGAAATAGTTGTATTTAATAAAAATTGTATATTTTCACCAATAAAAAACTTAGTGTTCCGAGTCAGTATTATTGTACTCATAATCATACTGACATAGTCATTGAAACTCACGTCAGGTGAATTGTAACGATAAGAATGCAATACAACTACTTGCACAAAAAATTATATTTCATAAAATATATAATATTACAGTATATGTTCTAGTATACAGATTTTTAGTAACTTCTTTTTTTTTTGCTAACATTGTATGATCCAGCTACTGTATATACTCCGCGATGGAAAATAAAACTATTTGAGGATAGAAGCACACACACACGCACGCGCACACACACAATAATAATAAAACGTATTACGTGCAGATGCTGTAGTGTTGAGTTTGTGTGTGCGTGGTTGCGTGGAAAAGAAATAACAAGAGTCTCAGACACACGAGACGAATTTCAAGAAAGACTCGCCCGTCGTGAGGAGTATTTTGTTTTAATAATACGATTATATACGTGCTCGCTCGCGTAGGTTACGGCAGAGACGTAGATCTGACAGTGTATATAAGGTCACAGTTTCACCTTTAGCTTGATATACGAGATTCGCAGACAGACTGTAAAAGAAAAGAGAACATGCCCGAAAAGAAATAAAACATGCCCGATGTAATAAAATACCAGTGTCTTAAAAATTAATGTAACGTCCAGCGTACAGCATTGTGTAGGAATATTTGTTATCTAACAATTACCGATAAAAATATACGAGGGTCGGTTGAAAAGTTCTCAGAGCGACATCTGTAGCTTAACGGTAAAACTAAAATATTGTTCGTGTGCAACAAGATTTGTATTTTGTGTGAACTCCTGTTGATTTCCAAATCTACCTATCAATGTTTTCATTGTTTAGAAGCTGTTTACAATTGACGTGTCATGCGTGTTTTGAAAAACGGACAAAATCAAACATCGTGGTATAATTCTTTTTAAAAAATTGTTTAGCGCCAACGGAAATACAAAACGAAATTGCAAATGTGTCTGGAGATGCTGTGACTTTAAAACCAACGGTTTGTAAGCAGGCACTTGAGTTTAAACGTGGTCGTACGAGCACTGAAAACGTGGACGCCCAAAAAACGCAACAACTCCAGATGCGGCATCCATCTTGCACAACCCTTTTACACACCAAGTTCTTGAGTTAAAGTATGATGGACACGCTCATGTGAGATGCCTATGATTTCAGCAACATCATCCACTCCTCAATCCGCGGTCTTCCAACACCCTATGAAATTTTTTCAATAATGTAATTTTTTGGACGTGCACTGCTGTGATCGTCTTCAGTGCTTGTACGACACTTTTAAACTCGGGTGTGCCCCACTTACCGTTGTTTGTGAGAGAGCAGCACATTTCCTAACACATTTACAATTTCGTTTTGATTTTCCATTGGTGCAAAGACGTTTTTAACAGAGAATGCATCACAACACGATGTTTCATTTTGTGCATTTTAAAAACACGCGTGACAGGAAAATTTCAGACATCTGGTAAAAGGTAAATAAATTGACAGATATACCTGAAAGTTACCAGGTGTTCACGCGAAATATACGTCTTGCAGCACACGAAAGATTTTAGTTCTACCACTGAGTTAAAGATGTCACTCCACAAACTTTTCAACTGACCCTCGTAAATAAATTGTTTTATGTAAGAAGTTAGTAAAGTATTTACGTAGGGTAATCTACAATTAACCTCCGTTTGGCTATTAAAAACGAACTGCTTGTCATAAGAACACGTCACACACACATAGGTTCGACCAGTATACTTTTAAATACTTACATGCAAATCCGCGTTCCAGTTTGTTTGTTAATATTCTAATAGTAACCGACGAAGCGTAGAGCTGTTGGTGACTCTCCCGCCTGCTGTAAGGTGCTTCACGGCATTTTTTGAAACGTCCCGTGGTCTGCTATTACGTACGGGTCAGTGTCCTGAACTACTGGACGGGAAAGATGGAAGCGAAACCGTCCGGCGCAGCCCTGGCCTCAAACCACCCAGTGTGGACTTCGGTAACCCCATGCCGTCGGACGATAGGTTGTAAGTGTTGCCGAGCCGACGATATCACCAACAAGCGGTCGACTCCCCCGTTCACCGGGGACACACCGGTACGGGCCAGCAGAGGACAGACTCCGCGTACGTGAAAGGCTCGATCTTCAGGATAATCCACGGACGGGAATAGCCGACGATCGATCTCGAGCCCTGTCGGCTTCTGAATCGAAACCGCTACACGAACGGGCTAAATCCGGTCAGGGATGCCATCGTGTCACTTAGATTATGGTCTGGTTGGCTATCCAGCGCTTTGGCACAAGTGGGGATCTCATCGATTGCGTCAAATCTTGGTCGAGTATCTCGGCGGCGAGGTTTTTAACAAGGTACTGCAACACTGATATAATAAGTACCTGTATGTGGGTGATGATTATATCAAAATTAATGTACACAGAAAATGTCTATCTGTAATTTTTGCATATAAACAAATATTGTGATACAGTTTAGTTTTCCTTTACCAATCGGAGGTTAACTTTTGAATAGACCTCTTATATATAAAAATACGTTTTAACAATCATCAATAATACAGTATTAGAACAGGATTAATTACATTGGGAACGATGTGGGTTAAAGGAGTAACACACGGGTGCAACATTTCGCCGACGCTTTTTAATAACTATATTGACATCATCCAAGCATGGAGATTAGATATTAGTTTAGGACTTAAAAACCTTAATCAGAACACCAATTTGGATATTTTGTTCTATTCTGACAAAGCAGTCTTAATACAATCTTAAGATAACATGCAGTATTTCTTACATAATTTAAAGCACATTTGCAAGCAGTATGACTTTTAAATATCATAGAAGAAAACGATAAACTGTTACGACGGTCACCTTGATCGTCCTATGCTACAATGGAATACAAAATACAAGACACCAATTAAGCCACTAATCACCAGCTTTAATTATCACAATTAACAGTTTGTAATCAACAAGTTATTCAACAAGGTTATTCTCACACAACAATTCAAGTTAATTTGTCCACACAAATAATAATGTCAACTATAAAGAATTCCGCACTGTAAATCACTTTTTACTAATACACTACATAGAACGCATTGTGTAAATCGCCCTACAATAACTCGAATCTCACTTGAATAAATCACCACTTAAATTGAAACTAAGTGACTTCAAAATTTAAATACCTCACAGACAGAGTAAAACGTGGAATTTTGTGAAATAATTTGCTTGGAAATTCGTTGTACTGTTATTAATTTAAAAACACAAAACAAATTTTGATAAGTTTTTAGATTTTCCTTGTTAACTTGTGAGCAATTTAAATTTCCTTAAATTTGTGAGCAGCGTTTTTGTTCACCCCCCTCTCTCTTGGGGTGTATCGTGTGTATGTATTGATGGTGAAGAAACAATCGTTGCCTCGCTCGGTCACGATACAATAAAATCTTTTCTCACCAATTGAAATCACTTCTGAGAGTTGTTTTATCAAATCACCGGAGACGCCGTCATTCCAGAGGATGAAGTTCGCGGAAGAAGTTATCATTTTTTTTATTGACGTACGCGGCTCACTTTGTTGATTTATGCGCTACATATCTTTTTGTTTTATTTTTCCCTTGTGTTTTATAGTGATTGGATTTCGAAGCGAGAGAGAGAGAGAGAGAGAGAGAGAGAGAGAGAGAGAGAGAGAGAGAGAGAGAGAGAGAGAGAGAGAGAGAGAGAGAGAGAGAGAGAGAGAGAGAGAGCGCGGAGTGATAAACCTAACGTGTATGCATAAGACGGCTATCAAATTTTGCATCATATATCATACTCGGAGTCAATCGAATTTCGCAACTCAATCTTTGTGAAATGTTCAGTACCACGTACCATCCGAGTGACAGGTACGTCATAAATCCAACGTCTGAAACGCAACGTCTGCGCGCGAGAAATTTTTATTTATTTGTTTGTTCGTTTGTTTGCACAAGTATTTTTTGTAAAAACCAAAAACGAAAGAGACGTTTTATGTAAATCTACTTTCTTCTGTCAATTTAAAAGTAGAAAGCAAACAGAGTTTGCGTCTGTCTTGTCCTATTACCCGTACGTTTTTCATGTTAAATATGTTTTTGAATAATTCTATATATTACATTCATATCTGCTTACATTATTCTTATATATTGCAAAAGAACACAGGATTTAAGTTTCATATAACCCAATTATATTGGTTATATAATTGGGTTATGGGTTATATAATTAGTATCCCAATCAGTGGCGAAGTTACATGAAGGCAATTGAGGCAATGCCTACCCTAAAAAATTCTGTAGAATAAAAATTATAAATACGTGTGAACTACGTAACGTAAAGATTATACATTGTTACCGCGACTGTCGAATTTATTAAACCGAAACGTGCTTTACTGAGCGACCGCTAGATGGTGACAGGTGAGATTCGGCATAGCTCGTTTAAAGCGAATAAGGCAACTGAACTGCCTCAGCGCTTTTTGTATACATCGTATGTAAGCAATGTGCGGGTGCGAAAGGGAAGTGAAGGGAGGGGGATTGCCCCGCGCTGTACACATAGAGCGTTGAGGCATGCCTCACTTCTGTGGTCCAAACAGTTAAGTTAAAGCGCCTGTGTTGTTTATAAGTGTGTTTATTTTATGCGGTTATTAAAAGTGTCCCTGTTATTCCTCTGAACTAACACATGATCAAGATTGTTATTTGAATTATTTGTAACAATAAATATATATATAGAAACTAATCAAGTTTAAAATTTTGAAGTTCAATCAGTTGTATTATTGTGTATGACTTATACAAAGATTGTTCAATAGAAACACGTTTAGAGCTGTAAAGCATTTTTTATTCAACTATTTTAAAAGAAGTCTCCATTAGCATTAAGACATGAGTTCCACTGTTGCACTAACCTGTAGATTCCCTGCTAGTAAAATTCTTACGGCTGTTTGTGGAACCATTCGCTTACAGGAAACTCTACCTCAGCGTCCGATTTGAACCACCGTCCTTTTAATGATTCCTTAAAAAAAATTTAAGATAAGATTTTTGCCTACCCATTCATTAACTACTAGCTTCGCCACTGATCCCAATACTAATGCTGTAACATTTTCTGACGGCCATAGACATGTTATAAATTATTTTGTTCTTTTCTTTGTAAAGTAGTCGTAAGATTTGAATTAAGATATGGATAAAAACGTGTGTTATGTCAAAGTGTTCATAATTTTGTACTATTTTCTGTCAAGTGAAATATTTGTGTGAAAATGCGCGGGTGCGCGTGTCATTATCATTTTATTTAATAACTTCTTTGATAATTGACATTTGTTTTTGGAACTTGGACTGGGTGTTCTCAGTATTGAAGGCTACATTTTTCATACACTCAGTTCTTCAAAACTATAGTTTTTATAGGATTTTTTTAATGAAACGAGTTCTTTTATTTCGTTATCTCCAAGAGGGTAATAAAATTTGTACATTAAATCTAGACAGGCCTTTGCAGAATCGTACCGAGTTTTAACTTGAATTCGGTCTAGCAGTGTGCAAATCTTTGACGTTGCTAGATTTTCCACCAATCAGAAGGTCTAAAATTTATTTGACTCGGTGTTCTGCCGAGTACGGATCGTTCAGTTCGTTCCGAAGTCTTGCCGTAGAAAGACGTACTGACTGTCACGCGTTTTTCGTGTCAGGACAAGTCTATTTCTACAAGATTTGGTAGACGGTACGAGTTTATCGTGGTCGTAGCCATATCATAGAACACAATAAAATTTAAATAGATATTATTTTAGTGCTTTTTCGTGTACAGTCGAAGATTTCCGGTGTAGGAGCAGTAATACCGACCGTGGTATTCTGAATGTAACGCGAGAACACTTGAAAAATCATTAACTGTGTAAGCCAAATACACATGATCTATTTGGACTTAGCTAGAACCCTGAGATTAAATTTATAAACAATAATAGTCCGATAATGCAGCGTGTGTGTGCGTGACGTAGTGAACGGAATACTACGTCGGCATACAAATGTTTTACACGTAGACTAGATTGTATGTATTTATATTTGTATATAAAAATATGTTATATTTCTGAGTAAAATGTGATATAAAAAATTAGAAAAATACAAAAATAAAAAATAATAAACATATATTTATATTATATTTTACACTCAGTTATATAACATATTTTTATATACATATATAAAAACGTACATTAAATTTAGTCTACATATAAAACAGCTGATATGAACAATTGATTTTTAAAATTTTATTAATTTGTATTTTTTTATGATGATAGTTGAATTATCGAAACACTGTAAAATATTCAAGAAATACGAAATATATTCTTGTAAAGAAAGTTTTAGGCCTATTTGTTATTATTTCTTGATGTAGGCTACATACGAATAACATAATTATATCTGTCGCTTCTTCTTCTTCTTCTTCTTCTTCTTCTTCTTCTTCTTCTTCTTCTTCTTCTTCTTCTTCTTCTTCTTCTTCTTCTTCTTCTTCTTCTTCTTCTTCTTCTTCTTCTTCTTCTGCTTCTTCTTCTTCTTCTTCTTCTTCATATTAATCTTATTCTTCTTGTTCTTCTTATTTATCGTCTTTTTTCTGTCGAGAGTCTGGATCCTACAGACTAGCCTACTGGATCCTTCGTGTACCATATTCCGCATTGGGCGAGGCGTTAAACTTTCAACAGTCTTCCCGCTCTTCAGGACAATCCACCAGTTCTACCAACAGATCTTCCACTTCCACCTTCCGTGCGTGCTTTAAGGAATTATGAATTTCGGTTTCTTTTCGTTACCCACCCTTCTTGTTACACTACCTGTATTACGTTATCTTTTTATTTTTGTTATAATATTATTTTTACATTACCTGAATGGTTTCCGTGTTACACATATCTTAATATACCAAATATGTACCTCCTCCTCTTCCTTCCTCCGCTTCTAATAAAATTTCATGTTACTGTTTTATATGCTCTTTTCAGCATTTCTGTTGTTTCTTTAATAAGCTTTACGTGGTCTTTCATTCACGTGTCTGCAAGCAAACTGTTCAGCCGTGTTTTTCCCGTTTTTGCGACAATAATTGTGACCACGTGTTTTCCAAAACGTATTGTCTTAGCTTTTGGATGTGAGGCGTGGACCCTCGGCAGAACGGAAAGGATAAAGCTGGAAGCAATGGAAATGTCATGGAGGAGAACGACCAGGACGAGTTGGATGGATAAGAAAAGTAATGAGCAAGTCCTCGCAGAGGGCCGCCGCTAGGCTGCTTGCCGCTCGTATGCAGTTTTACCTCTGCCGTCCTCCTGAATATACTTTTCATATCCCTACTTTGCCACACTATTTAATATTATCTTAATTGAAAATTTATACAGACATACATAGTAAAATTGACAAAAAAGATGTATATTTTTCAAATACTTGTTTACCTGTGTAACAAATTTCTGTTACTGCCTACAAACCGCTGTTGTTTTGAATGCAAGCTGACTGTCCTAAAGGCGCCCGTTCGTCAAAACAAAACATAATCAATTTCTTATCTTATCGGGTAGGTACTTTATAGTTTGTCAGCGGCGACATGCACGCGCCTGTCTACAAAACAACAAAGAAACCGCAGCTATAACTCAGATAGAAATGTCTCCCAACAATACCTATACGCTTTTTTGGTAGTCAGAACAAAGGCTGATGCAGACTAGGCTGAGACCTAGTCGGTATTAATTGTTTTAATTTGTTTTGCAATATCTGCTGATGAATTTGGCTGTTTACGGCCGCCCTTTTGGTGTGGCCGCCCGTGTGCGATGCACATTTAGCACATATGGTAGCGGCGGCCCTGTCCTCGCAAAAGTGAACGGACACATGATACGACACAATCAATTCTTACGTAACATTTTCGAAGGAAAGGTGTTGAGGGAAAACGAAGAGGAGAACCAAGAGCAGCGTTCTTCAATGACATGGAAAATGAGATGAATTTCCTATCGTAATGCAGTTTAAAGAGGACAATAATGGAGATAAAGAGACATGGCTAACTCGACAAGGCATGGCCTATAGATGATGATGATGATATATTTTTGAATTTACTCTGCTTACTCTGCAGTTGCGATTCCAAAAGCAAAAACTAAATTTTGCAAGAAAAAATACAATTCCGTGAAAAACTAAACGAACCCAATAGGACGCTTCTCATTCACTTGCTAACTGAGACATTCATTTTCTCTTTTTACCCCCTGTTTGTCTCCCCCACGTCACGTCTTTAAACTTTGTGCAATATTTAAATTCCACACAACGTAGTGTGCTGCATGCCAACCGACTAACACACACACACACACACACAGACACACACTACACATACTGCACGTGCCACAGACCGCCTGAGGTCAACTTCTTTAGCCGGCAAAGTAGTTCAGTCAGAGGATTGCTGCTGCACTCTGTCTGCTCGTGCTGCATACGTGAGTGAGGACAGTGTAATCTGCTCTTCCTCACTCTCAACGTCTCTCTATCTCTCCCCCCTTTCTCTCGCCAAACCGTTTTTTATCTCATCCTTCCTTCATATCTTCTCTTCTTCCAACGTTCTACCTGTCTAAGTAAGGCTGTGTCAACGCATTTGATTGTCAGGAATATTTTTTATTGCATTACATATGTGCATGTAATACGCGGGTCAGTTGAAAAGTTCGCGGAGCGACATCTATAGCTCAGTGGTACAACTAAAATCTTTCGTGTGCTGCAAGACGTATATTTCGCGTGAACACCTGTTAATTTTCAGACATATATGTCAGTTTATTCGTTTATTCACTTTTTACCAACTGTTTGAAATTTTCCTGTCACGCGTGTTTTTAAAATGCACAAAATGAAACATCGTGTTGTGATGCATTCTCTGTTAAAAACGTTTTAGCGCCAATGGAAAATTGTAAATATGTCAGGAGATGCTGCGCCTCCAGAAACAACGGTAAGTGGGGCACACTCGAATTTAAACATAATCGTACAAGCAGTGAAGACGATCGTAGCAGTGGACGTCCAAAAACTGTTAAAAAAAATGACAGTATTAAAAACATTTCATAGGGTGTTGGATTACCTCAGATTCAGGAGTGGATGACGTTGCTGAAATCATAGGCATCTCATATGAGCGTGTCCATCATACTTTAACTCAAGAACTTGGTGTGAAAAGTGTTGTGCAAGATGGCTGCCGCATCTGGAGTTGTTGCATTTTTGGGGGGTCCAGTGCGACCACGTTTAAACTCAAGTGCCTACTTACAAAAGTAGCAGTATCTCCTGACACATATACAATTTCGTTTTGAATTTCTGTTGGCGCTAAACAATTTTTAACAAAGAATCACACCACGATTTTTGATTTTGTCCTTTTTTCAAAACACTCATGAGACGTCAATTTTAAACAGCTTCTGAAAAATGAATAAGTTGATAGATAGATTTGGAAATTAACAGGAGTTCACATAAAATACAAATCTTGCAGCAAACGAAAAAATTTAGTTTTACGTCTAAGCTACAGATATCCCTCCTCGAACTTTTCAACTGACCTTAGAATATGTCTTTATTCATGTTCCATTTAGTCGCCAGCCACATTTGGCGATACTTCTCGTATCGTGGTACCAGAGTTTGCAGTGCCTCGTTGAATAACTCTGATGCCAAGATGTTCAGCCGATATCTGACGCCATCGTGAGGCTCTCCTCATCTTCTTCTTTTTTTTCTTTATCACTATAGTCGAACGTAAACCGTAGCTTCTAACACCAATCTTGTCCAAGCTTCTAACACCAATCCTGTCAATTGCCATCTCAGTATAAGCCCTCACATCCATTGTTCTGAAACCTTTTGGCACATCATCCGACCATCTTATCCTAGGTCGGCCCCTCTTTCTGCTTGTATAGACTTGCGCCCTCAGGATTTTCTTTGGCATACGCCGACCATCCATCCGCTCTAGGTGAGCTAGTCATTGTATTCGTTGAGCGTTTATGAATTTTACAGTGTCCTCGTGAGTCAATAGCTCAACTATCTCTTGGTTATTTCTTACTGTCCATTTGTCACGTTCTTTAACCAGGCCATAAACATGTCTTATGATCTTTCTTTGAAACCTTCTTAGTGTTTCTTGTTCTTTTTTTATCATTTATCCTTGATGCTCTCATTGGTTTTAAAGCGTTGGGTAACCACCCGAACCTTTACTGTGATGACAAAACAACACCTCTGCCGGTCGCGGTTTGGGTATTAATAAGGCAAGCGGACGCTCGTCCGTTAAACCAAGTACCGAACGAAAATGACTTCAGAAGATTTGTATTTAACTTTAACAAAACACAGAAGTATAATATGCAAAGAATCGAGGATAAGAATAAACTCGATTAAAGAATAAGTCTCTCGTAAACCATTAATATGTACATTTGTGATAAATAAGAAAATAATAGGCATTTTTAAAGCAGGCAAAATATTTAGGCACAGCAATTGCTATTAGCAGTAGAATAGATATATGAATACACATTGATCATTAAATAAAAAGAATTACCGGATGTATAAATGAACGTATATCATCATCATCATCATCATCATCATCATCATCATTATCCCTTATGCAACAGCTCATCGCTGAGTCTTGACCTCCTCCAGAGGCCTTCTCCAACAATCCCGACCTGACGCGATAGCTCTCTAGTCCAGATAGTTTGGCACCATTGTTCACAACATGAATCCATCGAAACTTTAGCCTCCCTCCCTTTCTTTTCCTATCCAACTGCATTGTAAAGATTTTTCTTGGTATTTGATCCTCCGTCATCCTCATCAAATGCTCAACTTTAATAATTTAATATATTTTATAACGTGCACATCCCTGAAGAGTGCTTATAAGTCTTGATTATAACGTATCTTCAATACACCCCTCTCACATACTGCACCACCAATGTTCCGTAATATCTTTCTTTCGGAACTTTAAAGATGTCTTTCGGAATAAACGTATATAGAAATATAAAATTCAAAAGCGGAACCAGGGTTTACAAAATATTGGCACAATACGGCCGACATTATTTATGCAACGGAGACAAAATCAAACGCGTAGCAATAATTTAAAGTAAAGTTACAAACAATAAAAATTAGTGCTTTACGTAGATTATTACGAACGACAATGTACAGTAGGCTGCCAGATAGTTATAGAATCGTACAAATGTAACGGATCTAATTACTTGTAGGCTTTTCGTTTCGAGAAAGGACTATATAAAGCTGGAGAACAACAAGAGGAGAGTCCGGCGTCGATGGAAGAGTTGGCGCGGACAGCACATAGAACGACAAGAGTTGTATCGTTGGAACAGGTTTTGAGTATTGTTGTGGGTTTGGAACAGGGAAGAAGAAAAAGAAGAACACGCTCAGCTTTAATCAACAATAGGCGGAAGAAGCAAATATTTTCTCGGACACCTAATCACGACGCGTATAATAGTACAGGCAGATTTCCAATGAATGATTTTAAATTATTCGAACAGACCGCTTGGATCAACAGTTTTTAAGTGATTTAACAGTCTAAAAACTCTACTGCTCTCGAACTTACCATATTATAATCACAAAAATGTTTTACAAAGAACTTAGAGTTTATGACGTATAGTTTACAAAATAACATCATGTAAATTTTGTCCCGTTTTTAGCTTTATTATATTTTTTGTACAAAATTACTGAATAATTATTTTCAAAAAAAAAGTATATAGTTTTTCTCTACCTAAGGCTTTCACGGCGGCGTTAACAGTCTAAACGGACTGAGTAAACCCAGAACTGTTGGACCGTGGCCCACTACTGTTGCTACTAACAGACGTTTTGGCTTCTCCTCTGGATTAAAAATAAATAAATACTAATTATTTCTTATCTTATGGAGTAGATAGTTTGCCAGCTTCGACAATCATGCGCCTGTCTACAAAACCGCAAAGACACCGCACCTATAACTCAGATGTAAATCTCGCGCAACAATACCTATACGCTTTCTGGGCAGTCAGAACAAAGGCTGATGCCAGTACACTGCGGCAATGCTAACAAAACAAATATCAAGAACAACTCAATAAACGGTAATGTCATATACCTAGACCTAGTCGGTATTAATGGTTTTAATTTGTTTTGCAATATCCGTTGATGAATTTGGCAGTCTACGTCCGCCCCTTTCGTACGGCCGCCCGAGTGCGGTGCACATTTCGCGCATACGGTAGCGGCGGCCCTGAATATGATATAATAAAACTAAAATATTTCGCCAGAAACGACTAAAATTCAGTGTACATTCTTATGGACACCCGCATATCAGCATTTCTGATTCTTACACGCGAGGTAATTTTGTAGTCAGAACGTCAGGAATAATATTCTGTACCTAAGACTTTCGCGGCTGGTCCGTGGTCCGTGGTCCGTGGTCCGTGCTCCACTACTGTTGTTACTAACAGACGTTTCGGCCTCTCCTCTGGAGGCCATCTTCAGTGCACAATACCTACTCGCGAACTGACATGATAGGTTGACAAAAGCATGTAGAAGACGTGTCAGTCCAGAGGCCTGATAGTAACTAACGTTAGGTCTGTTAGTAAAAACAGGTGTGGACCACGGCCCAATAACCCGCAGTTTAGTCAGTCCGTTTACACCGTATGTTTCTATTTTGTATTAAGAAAGTTGTGTTAGTGGTTATAATCACAAACAGATATATCACTGTTGCACATCACTATAGAAAAATTATTCCAATTAGTGCTTTCAAGCTACTCGGCTCACCGTCAGATCGGAAATAACAACAAGAGGATAAAACTAAACCCTTCACACCCCCACCCGCCCCATTGTCCACACACACACACTCCCGCAAACAAGCTATAATTCAAATTAAAAAGTATGTACACACACACGCGCGCGCACAAACAACACATAAATACAATGAATGTGCTAGAAAAATATGTAACTGTACAGACGGGAGTGACAGGATGCGGAGGCTGGGAAGTAACACTTGAATTATAGCTTGTTTGCGGGGGTGTGTGTGTGTGTGTGTGTGTGTGGACAGTGGGCCGGGTGGGGGTGTGAAGGGTTTGGTTTTATCCTCTTGTTGTTATTTCCGATCTGACGATGAGCTGAGAGAAGCTTGAAAGCGCTAATCGGAACAATTTTTCTATAGTGGTGTGCAACAGTGATAATTCTGTTTGTAGTTTCTATTTTGTAGTACTTTTTGTTTTCTGGCCCAAAGTTAGCCTCTTAGTCTTAAATCTCTTAGTCCTGTAATAACTTTTAGATTTTACAATCTGAAAAAAATGATTCGTGGAAATGTTAAAGAAAGTTAATTGTTTGTTAATGTTCCATAGGCACTTGTGACACATCCTTAAAAGAATCATTGAAAACAATGAGGATCCAACTGCAAAATCCTCATTTAGATCAGCAAAATTAAGAGAGCCTTATGCCATCAGTACATGATTTAACTTGGAATGATAATGGCGACGATGATGATGATCATCATCAAGCTCAGTACACAAAATATATGTTTTGTTATTAGCTCGTCATTAACTGGGACGTACAACAGTAAACAGAGTAATTACTTTGTAATTGTTACTTGTTAATTGGTAACGCAACATCGCAGTCGATGTTTGCAATAATGTACGACACAACACAAAGTTAAATTCGATGTTAATGACTCGCGAACATAATTAGGCACTAACTAGTCGTTTTATTATGTTGGTTGGTTTGGTCAACAGTCACATCACATTTTGATTGATTAATTTTACACTTTTTGAAACGTAAATAATAATTTTCTTTTACTACTGCTTCTTTCTTCTTCTTCTTCTTCTTCTTCTTCTTCTTCTTCTTCTTCTTCTTCTTCTTCTTCTTCTTCTTCTTCTTCTTCTTCTTCTTCTTCTTCTTCTTCTTTTCATCACTCCAGAAAAAAATAAATGAGTTTACCTGTTCTAGTTCTCAGTGTCTAGACAACTTTTCAGCCTGCGAAAGTTTAAGATATCCAATTAGGGTATACACACCGTAAGCCTACTGGATAAAAAAGTGTAAGCATAATACACTAATTTAGCGGTGAAATTATAAAACTGTGGTCGTGAGAACCATCTTCATGCCCGTAAGCGACCCTGATACCGGACACAGTTTATCAAACCACGTACTCATCCAGATACAGAATCATCCAGGAGGACCCCTCCGTCCGAAGGAGCTGTAGTAGATATTAAAGGCAAGTGAACCTGCATTATTTATGTACAATAAAACAAAGAAAACTATTTAAAAGACAGACTCTATCACATCAGTAAATACTTTATAATAAATAAGACAAAAATAACTTTTAAATATAAATTTACTTCATTGTATAGAATGAAGTTTTTAGTTGTGTTACAAAGATCAACAGAGACAGATTAATTATTTTGTAAAATGTATTTAGATTGTTGTACAAGAAGACCATAATTAATCAAACAATTTCATCATTTCGGTACAGTATACCTCCACACCTATATATCGCAATAAATACAGGTGTATGTATATTTGTGTTTTGTGTTAGTATATTTGTAATATACAAAACAAACTAATGTACAAACTACAAACTACAATGTACAAAACAAAGTAATATACAAAACGAAATAAATACAAATTTAGCGGCATCGGAACAGTACATTTATCCATTCCTGAAGTACATTTTCAATGTTTTATATAATATGCGATTGTTTCGATATATTACGATGTGGAAAAGAAGAAGTGTTTGCCTACTAATTGTAAACTGTCCTATTACTCAATGCAAAGCGAAAATACTTGTTGTTTTCATTTGTGAGGTTAGGTGACAACGGTTTTTGGTTTTTAGTTTTATGCTGAAATAAATAAAAGCCATGGCTGAGGAAAACATAACGTTTAATGTGTTGTACAATGCTTCTAACACAGTAACACTTAAAATAAAGAATTTAGCGTTTTCGATTTAACAGGTACTGTACTTTATAAATATCTCCAAAGGCTTTATAAACGGATACTTTTAAAACTCCAAGGGGCGTTGCACCAACATAATAATTTAGTACAAGTTAAAATAGTGCAAGTGTTGAAAACAGCTTTGGAGAGAATTTGACTAATGAGTACAAAATTGTTATACGAGCTGACAGAACGCCATATACACATAGACAATAAAAATTATATTAAAATACTTATTAAAAGTTAAATATTCGCGTGCGAAGCCGCGTGTAACAGCTAGTATATATATATACACGCGCGCGCGCGCACACGTTTAGATGTAATAAGTACATTGTGCCTGTAAAAGTCACTCTTAAAAGTAGGCTATACGTAGTTGCTGAATTAAGAAGGAATTACTTTTTTTTGTGCAACAGAAAGTATGAGACACAAGTAAGTACAGGTAAGGTGTAATTTAATAAAGAGAGGTATTTCAAGATGAGGCTATACAACAACAAGGAGAAGAGAGGCGAGATTAGTGAAGAGTAGGCTATATTGAGTAGGAAGCAGTAGCGGGGGCGGCACCAGCAGCAGATTTTTTTTAGCGAGTTTGAAAGAGAGATCTGAAGGATGAAATTAAAAACGTGATGAGAAATAAATAAAGCTCTCTCGCGCGCGCAATCTACTGGCAGAAAGTGAAAGTTTTTAATTAGCTTTCGTCTATAGCGCGCGCGTACTTGTGCGAATGTGTGTGTTTTACGAAGTATATACATATACCAAGTTCAGTATATAATATACTTTTGGATTCCGGCGAATACATTGTTGAAATGAATTACTTTGTGGGGTCTTGATCCCACGACCTTGACTACATGTCGCAATTTGTTTGCGAGGCCAGCTTTGTTAGTTTCTTTTTAATGAGAGCATCGAATAAACGCCTTTTTCCAACGTCTGTGTTTTCGCTGTCTCATTATTTTTTTCAATTTATTATATTTTCTTTCAGATTTTTAAGACTTTTGTTTTCTGTAATTTCATTACAAAATTCATAACCACGACTGAGAAAGCATGTGTAACTTATATTTAATTTATATGTTTTCATTGTATAGTTATAAAGCATCGTATCGTCATGGTTTATATAAATCTATGTGCTTTCAGTAAACTATATTTTCATATGTATGATTTTAAAAGTATATTTGTTTCTAAGTGTAACTTTAGTTTGCATGTTAACCTAACAACGCAACGCCAACTTTTGGTATGTGACAGGCATTGGCGTACGCAGGGGGGCTCAGGGGGATCAAGCCCCCCGCCAACCGCAAAAATGTAATATGCACTTCCTTAATTTACTTAGTCTCTCGTTTAAAATTACAAAATTGCATATTTTGGCCGATTTGGACGGGGATATAAATACGAACAAAATACGTAGTTTATAATATCAATTATTACTTCAGTTATAATAATTATAAATTATTTATAGTTCATTGAGTGGTGTATTACGCTGAGTGTAACGTTCAGTAAGCTACCTGTTTTCTTTCTCTCGCCCTCATTTGACGACGCCACACAGGCCCGGCCACTGCTACCAGTGAACCCTAAGAAGTTTTACTTAAGTATTAAATAATATTTTTATGAAACTTAAATAAGTACATAAACCTTTTTCATAAAAATATTATTTAATATTTAAGTTAAATTCAGCACTTTTTTGCAGATATCAGTCGATAAATAAGACGATAATTTTAATAATGTTCCTAATTTCCTTTCTTGAATAATGCTGCTGTAATAATGAAAAAAATTACTTTAAAAACACTTTACATTTATAAAAAATGTTTGGATAATTTTTTTTTGATAAGTCCCCCAATCACGAATAATACAGTTTTTAATAAACAAAATGTGAAACCTACTGAAAATAATACGCCTACTGCTAAATTGTAACCATTAACTGGCATATGTACTCTGTCTTATACTATAAGTAGAACAGTAGGCTAATATATGGACTGCTAAGGTTCAGCCCCCCCTCCCAGATTGATTTCTGCGTACGCCACTGGTGACAGGCACACATCGAAGGTATATTATTGCCACAAACGTTTTTCGTAAGAGATATGCAGTGAAATACGATTGCAATCGTCAACAAACTCTTTTATAACGTACAAAAATTAATTTTCACGATTTCTATTTTCTAACCAAAATTATATGCGGTAGTCACTACAGATCGATGCCAAAAACTTGCATAAGCAAAATATGGAGAATGATTGTGAGTACGGTTGTTGGTTGGGGCAGTGCCTAATTACGAGGGTTATCTCACAAGTAAGTTTCCCTGATTTAGAAAAAATAAAAAAACCCGTGTAAAAATAAAAAAGGAAACTATACTTTTATTCAGAAACATGTACTTATTTTTCATTATAATCTACTGACTAAAAACAGTTTTTCAGTTCTTTCTTTTAACCACTGCGTGACTAGATTTTGAAGCCAGGCGTCAACCGCCTGTCTCACTTCCGTTTCCTTTTCGAAACGTTGTCCTCCCAGGCGTTCTTTGATATGGGGGTAAAATATGGAAATCACTCGGAGCCAAATCGGATGAATGTGGGGTATGGTCGAAAATCTCCCTCCGAAAGTACTTCAACAAATTCTGCGTGACACGCTAGGAATGACGATGTGCATTGTCGTGGAGAAGTAGAACTTTGTTGCTCAACAAACCTTTCCCTCTTAAGAGCGATGTATGCCACCAACTTTGAATGCTCATGCACTCAGGTCCAAACACATAAATTAAGTGACGATGATTTTCAGGCGCTGATTGATTTTTTATAACGAAAAACCGAATCACATTACGCACTTTGCAATCGGACACGCTGGTAAATGGAACGTCCATGATTTTATATTATGTGTTGTTCTTACATTGCTACGGAACGGATGAAGTTTTGGCACTGCTGCCACTACACACAAATAAAAGTTCTCCAACCTTCGTCAGTCTGCTTGAGCCATTTTTTTTTTTTTTGTTTGTTTGAAAGACAAAATAAGGAAACTTACTTTTGAGGTAACACTCGTATTAAATAGTTGAACGCCTGTACTGCTACGCCTGCTAGAGGTATCGCCCAGTTCACACTGTTTACGTAATGATACAAATTAATGCAGCCACATCCTTGTTGAATAACAACATGTCACAATAGAGACGAATACTGTACGTATACTGAAGAGAAGCTAACCGGATTTTACCCGGTGTGGGGAAGTGGCGCGATTGCCCCGGTACGTGTATTTTCATAATTCGTAGTGTCAATCGTGGAATGTGACAGTTTTTTGTTATCTGCTGAAACGCGATCCGGACGACAACAACAACAACAACAACACGACAACGACACAAAGTAATTTCCATGTGTTAGCTCAGTCAGTTGCACACTGGCAGGATGTGATTGTCAATTCGTCGTCTGTCAGTCACAGCTAATCGATGTGAAACAGTACGGAGAGAGAGAGAGAGGGACAGAGAGTGTGAGGTTATGTTGGCGCGACAAATCCCCTGCCATTGTGCTAGTTTGGCTGTCTGTTGTCTATTTTGGCCAGCGACAGAGACTTTAGCGTTAAATCCACACTTTTATACATCTGTTAGGCAGCACGCACACTGGAGCGCCCGAAGATTCCTCTGTGCTTCTTAAGAGAACGTCACTTCAACACCTTGAATTTTTTTTCTCCTTTTTAAATAATGTTTTACTCCTGTATAAGAACAGGGGGGGGTAGATACTGTTTCGTAAAACTTGATAACGGTGTTCCGCATTGTTTTATTTTCAGACTTCTATGAACCTTTCCACACCCATTGAGTCGAATCTGTAAATATTTCGGGTTGCGGTACTCCACAATGAAGATCAAAGTGATGGAGCTTTTTGTGGAGCTTACACCATACGAGCGAAAACTGTTATAGACAGTACTGTTCTAGAGCAGACCAGTAATTTAGAATACCTGAGCTATAAAGTGGCTTGCAATACAACCAACAATGACGTGGTGAAGAAGCTACACAAGGTTAACCATATGCGTTCAACCATCGGGATAACTCTAAAATAAACAAGTAAAGAAAGACGCCTGAAGTTCTACAAGAAGACGATGGCCCTCCCCATACTTCTCTTTATGGATCTGAGAAAGGTACTTTAGCGAAATCCCAGGCCGCTATATGTGTTTAAGCGGCAGAAATGAGATTTCTCAAGCGTATTGCGGAATATATTCTACGAGATCGCGAAAGAAATGTCTGTACGTGATAGGTTTGCCCCAAAATCAGCCAGAATAGTTAGAACATCGTAATCGAATGCATGACTGCCGCATCCCCAAACAACTATCGAATCATAAGCTGAAAGGACGGAGAGGTGTGGGACATCAGAAGAAGCGTTGGAGTGATCAACTCTACTCTGTCTGCTTCAGACCTTAGCGAACCAATTTTGGTGTAATCCTTGCTGAAGACAACGGTTGGTGGTAGTGGTGGTGGTGGTGGTGATGATGATGATGACAATGAATCGAGCCATAGATGTTGTTTGTAATTTATACTAACTTATTATTCCAGACAATGAGGTATGACATATACCTACATATACGTATAAAAATATGTTGTTTAAACTCAACCATAATTTAGTCATTTCACTTAGTTACTGTTAAATCCGTGTTACAATAAACGCCATTTCTTTGGTGATACAGATTACTGCTAATACATTTTTTCCAAGTGGAATCAGTCGCTGCGTATTCTTTGCACAAGCAGATTTCGCCCAGCAGCAGCACAATTTATCAACTATAGAAATTTTATCTGACGTCATGTCTCGGTCGTGAGGAAGGGAGGGGTTGCCGATGTGAAGTTTAAATGAATAAGGGCTGGTGGTGGCCGGGCCGTGCCGGGCGACGCGCAGGGGGAAGGGCAAGTGATATCAGTTTGCAGCACTCACACACACACACACACAAACTCCCTTATCAACAGTATCACTCACTCTGTAAAGCGGGCGGGCGGCAGGCGGCAGCCACTACCCAAAGTGATACGGACACCATACACACACACAACCCTTCTCCAACCCCCACACCACATCACTATACAATATATGTAGTAAATGGACTTACGTATGGATCCAATGCCAGGATAAGGGATTTTTTTTCACCATCACTCCCTTACTGAGCTGAGTTTTTCGAGTAACGCCAGATATACGATATGTTTACTAAGTAACACAATATGTTGTATTTTTATTTATTAGGGTTTTTCTACAATCAGAATACCAAACGTAAAGTATACTACACATTTTACACTTTCTGTGTTTGTGAGTGTGGGTGTGTGGCCTCGTGGGTCATCATCATCATCATCTTCAAGGATTAAACCAAGGATGGTTTGTTCCGGTCTCAAATAGGCAACCATTACAGCTGATCACTCCAGCGCTTCCTCGGACCTCCCACACCACTCCGTCCTCTCGGCTTATAGTCCCATAGTTGTTTGGGTATATGGCAGTCATCCATTCGGCAAAGATGTTCCCACCAATTCAGCCGATATTGGGCGATCCTGTCAAGTATACCATATCTGTGTTTCATTTATGATCATGGAGAGTATACTCTGCTACGTGCCTGAAAAATCTCATTTCAGCCGCTTGGATGCGACTGGACTGGCCTTTCGTTAAAGTCCACTTCTCAGACCCATAAAGAAGTGTGGGTTGACTTGTAGAATTTTAGGGTGTTGGCTGCGTGGGTGAAATTTAAAATTATATGTGCACGTGAAATCAAGATTTCTTTTACCTATCTTGAGGCACGTTCTCGTGGGCTTCAGCCAGTACAATCGTCGCTAAAGTACTTGTGTTTGGTTGACCGTTGCTGTCGGTTGGCGCTGATGACGGGTTCTATGGATTTCATTAACATTTTGGTAAGAGACGTTATAACTGTTTCGTCAATAATTGTTTTGTGAGCTTTTCAAAAACTGCGGTATTTATAGGCTTATTTAAAATGTTCATTACATTGACAATGTACGGTAGGACTATTATGATTGAGTTGTTACCAGTGACATGTTCTTTCTTCTTCTGATAGTGCCTATCCTTTCGGATGTTGGATATCATACAGACTATTTTAACTTTCTGTACTGGTACACGGAATAAGTCAGTTGTATTCATGCGAAACCAGGTCCTTAAATTTCTCAGCCATGAGATTCTCGGTTGCCCAACTCCTCTCTTTCCAAGTACTTTTCCCTGCAGTATGGGTTGCAATAAGAAAAATCTCTGTTCATTTCTCATGAGATGTCCCAAATACTGAAGCTTTCTTATCTTTACTGTGTTAATAACTTCCCTTTCTTTCTTCGTCTTTCTTAGAACTTGAACATTAGTTATATGTGCTGACCATGAAATTCCCAGTATTCTACCGTAAAGCCAAGCGATACGATGGATATACTGGCAAGCGGTAGGGCACTTCATTGTCCTGGGGTTGAGGAATCGCCCAGAAGGCGAATGAACTAATTACTAGTCAGAGAGATTGGGATGTAGAAGCCAACGAGAAACCACTAGATTAAAATCGTTTAGATATCTCTAGTAATATCATCATGGCTATGTTCAAGACAAAATCATCCGAGCTTCAAGTTCCGCAATTGGATCTCCGGGGGGGGGGACAGTTTTGAACAGTTATGAAGTAAAAAGAAAATTAAATATAAACACAGAAGTGAAGATATGCACTTGGAATGTGAAAACAATGGCCCAAGCCGGGAAAATGCATAATGCTATCCAAGAAATGAGAAGAATGAATCATCACAATCTCGGGAATAAACGAAATGCGATGGCCCGGTTCAAACTATTGACACATTGATGAACATAGAGTTTGCTATTCGGGACGTGCTGTTAATGCCTGAGAAATAAATTCACAAAGCGTGCCGAAGTGAATACTGTTAAGTATTTGGTACTGTTAAGTATTTGGGTATGGGTATGACCTTGGATACTAAGCTTCGCTAGAAATTTTCTAAAGTGAGCATTGTATGTAGATTGTGGTTAAAACTCCCTTTAATTTTAACAACCTACGTGGGTTTTTGCGTTTTTCCAAATTTTTGCCTCCCACCTCCTATTTTTGAGTGGATCGATCTTGAGATCATTAGCATTCTGTAGGGTAAAAGTGTCGATAAGTTTTACCAAAACCAATTGATGCGTTCAAAAGTTATCGTGAGTCATACCGCAAACAGACAGAGAGACAAATGTCAAACGGTCGAGTCAAAACTGAGACCTCGCTTTGCTCGTGCAAAACATTAAAAATACGTTTAAAAAAGAGGACTAGACAGGCTTACTGTCGGCCTAGTAAATAAAATTACCCGTGTAATTTGTTTAAGTTTGTACATCATAAACTCTTCTTAAAATTTATATTGACGATCTGGAAAGGAAATGGAAACATCTAGTGAACCCTGGTATTAAGTTATCACGAAACACATATTTGAATCTGCTGTTGTTTGCTTGCTTGTACTTCAAAATACAGAATCTGATTTGCAAAAATCTGTTTTTAAACTTCATCAGATTTGCATACAATATAATACGAAAATCTCCACTATAAAAAACAAAGTTAACGGCATTTCAAGGCAAGGAACCGGTAAGAGCAAAAATAATGATTAATGATCGAATTGTAGAGCTGGTGAGCCATACTAACTATATGGGAAGTGATATTGAATATGATAGGAATTATGATATTGATATTTACTTAGGTAAGCTCTAGACGATCTGTCGAACAATCAACCGTATTTTATAATACAAAATACGTCGAGATACAAAATTATAGTTTTACAAAGTTATGGCAGCCTTGTACTGTTCCATGGATGTGAATTATGGACAACAACAACAAAAAAACAACACAGTAAAATACAGGACTTGGAAATGGCGTTTTTATAAGAAGTTAAAAGGTGTTCTAAACTTGACCGTATAAGGAACGAGGCCATAACAGGAAGAGTTAAAGTTTTTAAATTGAATATAAAATTAAAAGATTACAAACAACGGTGGAAAGAACACTTAATAAGAATGTCAGATTCTAGACTGTCTAAGCAATTCTAGAAATACAAACCTATAGGACACAGGTGTGTGAGTAGACCCAGTAATAGATGCCTGATGAACCTTTGAAGGCGAAACATCTTGTCTATGACTTGTTGTAAAGATGATGATAATGATGATGACATTACGTACGGGCAGTTATCACGATGGCCGTGTTTTCGATGTTACATCGAATTTTCATTTTATAATGAATTTGAAAATACAAAAACAAAAAAAAACAAACAAAGAATTCAATTCGTTCGAAAGGGCTCGACATTAGCTTGTGTGCGTGCGCATGTGTGTAGGGTGTAATATGTGGGCCAATAACTGAGTGGCAGCGCCGAAAGTGAGCGGTCATGAAATCAAGTAGAGTGACATTTTATTTTTCACCGTCGTAAGCAACGCGTTCGTCACCCACTACCACAGACTGTGGATGTGTGTGGAAAGCAGTACGGAACTGCTAACGAAGACAATGTCAAGAAACGCGGACGCAAGAGACGCAGATAGAAAGAAAGGAAGAGAATAAGAGTTTGTGTGTGTGTGTGTGTGTGTGTGTGTGTGTGTGTGTGTGTGTGTGTGTGTGTGTGTGTGTGTGTGTGTGTGTGTGTGTGTGTGTGTGTGTGTGTGTGTGTGTGTGTGTGTGTGTGTGTGTGTGTGTGTGTGTGTGTGTGTGTGTGTGTGTGTGTGTGTGTGTGTGTGTGCAGCAGTGGTGGAAATGTGCCAGGATTTTTATGTCACGAACCCCAGTGCACGTGTGTGTGTGTTGTCACATTATTTCACATATTGTCATTTACAGTAAATATACTGTTGCCGTTTTTCCTTCTCACCCTTCCTTCTTCACCTCACTCTATCCCCCCCTCTCTCTCTCTCTCTCTCTCTCTCTCTCTCTCTCTCTCTCTCTCTCTCTCTCTCTCTCTCTCTCTCTCTCTGTGTCTTCTCACTACTACTACTGCTCTTGTTACTGCTTTGCTGCTACTTCTTTCGAATCAATAAATTTAATCCTAAAAGCCCCGGAAAATGATTCCTTCCTCTTTCTTTCTCTCTCTTTTATTTTTGGAGTTGAGTCGTCGGCAGATTTTTTTTTTGTTACATTTGTCTCAGAATTATATAAAAAGAAAAGAAAGGGAATTTTTGTTGAATAGATTTCTTTCTGAAATCTACTTTTGTTAAACAACTTACGCAGTTTGGATTAAAGTAAAATATTTCAAACTACTACCAAAGCAAATAAAATCGGTAAACTTTATATGGCCTATCTTCTTTTTAGATACGCATTAATTTTGTCCTGTTTACACTGCGAAAACACAAAGAAACACACAAAGATGAGACTTTTACGCTGCTACGTATTCTTGGTCCTCTTCTACGGTGTAGAATCTTGGACTTTGACTGAAGCCACAACTACAAAATTGGAATCTTTCGAAATGTGGCTTTACCGTAGAGTACTGAGCATTTTATGCACAGCACATATAATTAATGTTGAAGTTCTTGGAAAGATGAAGAAAGAAAGGGAAGTTATTAACACAGTGAAGATAAGAAAGCTCTAGTATCTGGGACATCTCATAAGAAATGAACAGAGATTTTACTTATTGCAGTCAATACTACAGGGAAAAGTACTTGGAAAGAGAGGAGTTGGGCTTCCGAGAATCTCATGGCTGAGAAATTTAAAGACCTGTTTTGGCATGATTACAACTGATTTATTCCCTGCAGTAGTACAGAAAGTTAAAATAGTCTGTATTGATATCCAACAAGCGAAACGGATAGGAACTATTAGAAGAAGACACTACGAAAATGACTACGACTTTGATCCCGAAATGCGTGTACACAAATCACACACGCACACACACACACATTTATATACCTAGAATTAAATAAATAATCATGCATGTAAGTAAGTATACGTGTGATGTACTCCTTTATTAATATTTTGCAATGTGACACATTAGAAGCTGACTGCATTTGCAGAAATAAATTTTGATTTGGTGAATTCCTGGGTTATTCCTTTTTTCATATAAAACATATAGGCTACGTTTGAGTTAAAACTAACCCCCGGGCTGTTTGGCCATGGTCCAAGGTTTCCGATTAAAAGCCACTGGCTTCGGTTGTTAAAAAACACAAGGTTTCGGCAACACCACTGGCTGCCATTTTCAGTGGAAGAAACGAGTCAACACTAACGTAGATGTAGTACGTTAGGCCTTAACCACAGTACTATGGTCCTAAAGTGCTAAATCCACGTTAGCGTTGACTCGTTTCTTCCACTGAAGATGGCAGCCAGTGGTGCTGCCAAAACGTCTGGTTTAATGGGAAACCTTGGACCACGGCCAAACAGCCTGGAGTGTTAGTTATAATTCAAATGACACCGGCAGTGTAAGCCTTCCTAAGACTATATAGGATACAGTTTATATCTGAAAATTATGAGATAAAAATATATACATTCTGAAATATTAGACAGTTAACAAATTAAAAACAGACTTTAATTGTTTTATAGTTTATAAATATTTTTCTATGATTTAACTTTGCTGGATTTGCTGGGTTAAGTTGGATCGGTACGGATGAGCTTGCTGCTACGCTTTCACACCGGCCGTTGTCCTCGTAAGGCGGGATGTCGATCTCAGGGTTTCCTCGTGGCCGTTGTATCCGTCGCAGTTGCTCCTGATTCAGTCCTCGTTGACAGACATCGATCATTGAAGACCTCGAACGCCGTCCCTGACTTCGTGGAAATAAAATTCAGCCGCTCCCTCGACGATACACCTCCACTTCCCACAGTCTATGAATGACTGCTTTATTAGACAACTGCAAGAGACTGCCTAACTTACGGCTGACCCGCCCTTTTATAGATCTACCCGTATGACGTCATTTGTACAAAAAAGTACATTCTAGATTGTTCGAGAAATCGACCACGTGCTTTTGAACATGACTTCCACGGTTTCTAGAACTTACCAAACCACGTGTTTTCAACTCCATGTGTACATGGATAATTTATTTGTCAGTTGAATAAATACTATTAAAATTTATTTAATATTAAACAAAATAATATGAAAATAATATAAAAATAATTAATGGTATAACTAAAGATATCTACAATAAAAAGTGCATATCTAAATATGAGATAATAAGGCATTACAGTACAGTATTGAGGCCAGAATGCCTATATGCAAGTAAATGTCTAGCATTGAATTACACTTTAGACAAACTAGAAATATTGGAAAGGCGAATTATTAGGAAAATATTAGGCCCACGAAAAACTTCAGAAGGTTGGAAATTACGAATTAATGAAGAAATATATCAAAGTATAGAAAATATAACAGAAACAATGAGAAAAAGAAGAATATAATTTTTTGGACATTTATGTAGAATGGATGAGAATAGGTTGACAAAGCAAATCTTCTGATATCTGTGGGAGAAGAAGTCAACATCAAGTTGGATTAAAGAAGTCCAAAAGGATTTAGAAATAAAAAAATGTACACGTAGAAGAAGCAATTGAAAGAGACGTTTTTCGGCCAAAAGTGTTAAAAATGGAAGGAGTCCATGGTAGGAGAGAGAGAAACGCAGGTTCAAAGTGGACTGAAGACAGGAAGAAGAGACACAGTAAAAAGATGAAAGAATACTGGAGAAAAAGAAAAGAACAAAGAGTACAGAATTGAAATTGGCATGTGGTCCTTAGATGACCGGTACAAAAAAAGTAATAATTAGTTATTAATAGTTATTCCAATTTGTTCACAAATATAAATGACTTATAGTGTGTCTGTTAATTGGCTTTGATTTATTGTTAATTATCTTCGCATAATTCATTACGCGCACAACACTTACTCACTCTGCACTGCACTGCTGTTTTTGTATTATTTATTATCGTCTTAAACCACGTTAACATGCAGTACTTATCCTAATAACAATAGTTTCTTATCGCATTCACACCCCTTTGCACAGAACACCAACAAATGCTTATTGTAAATTAGCTGTTACCCGCGGCTTCGCACGCAAATATTTAACTTTTAATAAGTATTGTCTTATATATAATTTTTATTGTCTATGTCTGTATGGCGTTCTGTCAGGTTTTATAACAATTTTGTACTCATTAGTCAAATTCCCTCCAAAGCTGTTTTCAACAATTGTACTATTTTAACTTGTACTAAATTATTATGTTGGTGCAGCAGCCTTTGGAGATTTAAAAGTACCCGCCGTTTATAAAGCCTTTGGAGATATTTATAAAGTACCTGTTAAATCAAAAACGCTAAATTCTTTATTTTAATTGTTACTGTGTTAGAAGCATTGTATAACACATTAAACGTTATGTTTTCCTCAACCATGGCTTTTATTTATTTCAGCAGTAAACTAAAAACCAAAAACCGTTGTCACCTAACCTCACAAATGAAAACAACACGTATTTTCGCTTTGCATTAAGTAACAGGACGGTTTACAATTAGTAGGCCTACACTTCTTCTTTCCCACATCGTAATATATCGATACAATAGCATATTATATAAAACATCGAAAATGTTCTGCAGGAATGGATAAATGTACAGTTCTGATGCCGCTAAATAGTTTTTGTTTATTTACTTGTTACTATAGTAATTAATTCTTGTCTCCATGGTGTTGTTGACATCTTTAGTAGTAGTATTTAATATATTTCATTACTTATTCATTGCATCATCAGAAATACGTATAAACATAAATTTTTTAATCGTTTAAGACAATTTCAAAATATATAGACGTATCTGTATACAAAATTACAAAATATATTGATACATTCGCGTTTTAAAAATTAAAAACTGCAGGAACAGATGAAGCTAAACAAGCTAAACAAGATATAATTTGTTTATTTACTTGTTACTATGGTAATTAATTCTGGTCTCCATGGTGTTGTTCACGTCTTTACACGCGTCAACGAAAAGGTATAATTGAAAGGGCCTAAATCGTTCGAACGGGGCAAAATATCGAATTCCTAGTTAGACAGTATTTTTTGCCTTGTGTCAAAAGTTACCTGTGCAAAATTTGGTGGCAATCGGTGTAACGGTGTGGATTTGTATTCATTACACATAAATCCTCAGACTTTGAGTTATATATAGATATGTCCCCATACATTCACACATAGCGAGAATGTTTGCATCATTGTTGTTTGCATGCCGATCCCTCGTACTAACTTACATCAAATTACCATCAACAGCCTGGATGACATAAGCCAGCCTCAGTCAGTAACAATGCGATTTTGCAGTTCCTCACTATAATTTATTTAATGCAGATTGATTACGCTCTCGCTGTAGCGTAATGAAATCTTGCCCGCGCCCGTCTAGAAAACACAACAGGCCATGGGCCCAATGCTTCATGGAAGGTGAAATTGTAGAACTGAAGGAAATTTAATAATAGGACGATCGACATGTCTTTAGAACATGGCCACCATAAAATAACGAATTGCGATTACAATTGTGTGTGTGTGTGCGCCCGCGCGCGCAGCTATAAATTTGCAACAGTATTACTTAACTTACCGTTGCATTGTTATATTTTTAAATTTACTTTCGTTAACAATAATATACCAGCGTTCTCAGATCGTAAGGCGGGAAGCTGTTGTTCTTTCTCCCTTAAGAGTTATAAATTCATCCAAAGCAGGAATCCAAAACGAGGCATATTGCTAAGCAAAAGGAAGTCAGTAAATAACTAAACGTATGAGATAGAGAGGGGGAGAGCGAGAAAGAAAGACATTGCTACGAATAAAGACTCCACCTACTTCGTCCACTTCAACCCTTCTCAGCTTGCGCTTCCGTGTTTATAACACAACGTTTTTATTCTTATTATTCTGTGAATTCCCCCCCACAAAAAATCGCATTTATGGACTTTACCTTGGTCTTATACAATTTTGTTTGTTTTTTGTTTTTAATTGGAAATTCTTTTCTTCTGAATAAATTCACTTTTACAGTTTCTTTTACAAACAATTTGTTTAAAGATAATTTGATTGAATACTTCTGAAAGTTAAAGGAAGCTTATAGGTTTTCAATACTTTTGTTGATGTTTTTATTTTTTTAAATCGGCATTGTGTTTGGTAACTGTCGCAATTATCCAGCAGCGAAGATGGCTCTCACAGCACCGCAGTATTCTTAAGATGACTCCAAAACGTCGTAAATAACTGCAGAAGGAGAAGACGATGGTAATAATGAAAAGGACGAAGATTTCAGCGCTGAGATGACTCAATGGCAGTAAAATTTATAATAATTTACACGTGCACTGTAATTGTTGACCTGTACGGGTTTATATGCGATTTCCCTATTTTTTTAAATAATGTTCCTTTATGTTTCCATAGCCGTCGATATGGTCTAGACGTCAATGCTAATAAAACGATGCTAATGATTGTATGTAAGAACAAGTTCACAAACTGTACCCTTAATGTAAACCAAAGGCCAGTTAAACGTGTAAGCAAATTTACATACCTTGGTACTATAGTCAATGAACAATGGAACCACTCTCAAGAAATAAAGAGCAGAATTTAAAAGGCAAGAGCAGTGTATATTAGAATAAACTGCTCGTATTCCGTACATTCGACAGACACGACAGAACAATAGTCAATAAACTCCTACACAAAACACAAAACAAACAACAGAAAAAGACAGAAAACAACAAATTCAATACACTAACATACATCAACAACCAAACTGAAAAAATGGCCCACAAATTCAAAAAAGCAGAATACAGAATCGCATACAAAACTGCTAACAAAACAGAACACCACTATCAAAACACACACACAAAGCACAAAACAAATTTGATCCACCTGGTGTTTACAAACTAAACTGCTCAGATTGCAACAAATTCTACATAGGCCAGACAGGACGTAGCTTCAAACAAAGATACGTTGAACACACAAAGGCACTACACTCTATTACAGAATCCACCTTTGCAAACCACCTCATTGAAGCAAACCACACATACAAAAACATCGACAATAACATGGACATTCTACACGTACACACAAAAGGCCCAAAACTAGACACTCTTGAACAATGGGAAATATACAAACACACGAAACACATAAAAACGACATCCTAAACGAACAGACACAATTCAAATCACACGCATTATTCGAACATATCACCCCCCCCCCCCACACCACACACACACACACACACACACACACACACACAACATTGATCCTTCAAAAGTCGATACCGTCGCCAAGAACAAGACGGACAGTACTCCCAACGGCAGCCTCTGAAGAAGCTTTTTTAAGAGGGAAAACCGGTTTAGGTTATAAGGTAAAACTTTTACGTGTTTACCCATAAAAAAACTCTGTGTTCTGAGTCGGTAGTGAAACAATTATATTTAAAAATGATACATTTTTACCTTATGGCCTAAACTAGCTTTCATTGGTTTGAGCTTCGTCAGAGACTGCCGCTAAGAGCGCTGTCTTCCTGCTTTTGATGTCGGCGCCGTCGTTCAAAAGATCGTTGTTGTGTGTGTACTGTGTAATATGTTCAAATAGTATGTGTGATTTAATATGTGTCTGCTTCTTTAGTATGTTATTTCTATCCTTTTTTTGTATGTCTGTATATTTATAGTTATTCAAGGTTTGGCATTTTGTGTTTACATGTAGATATCCATGTTTTTTTATGCTTGTGCATATTTAGTCTGCCTCAATGAGACGGTTTCAAAAATAGATTTGGTGGTGGAGTGTAATGCTTTCATGTGTTCAATGTATCTCTGTTTGAAGCTGCGTCCTGTCTGGCCTATATAGAATTTGTTACATGCTGACCAGTTTAAGGTGTAACGAACAGGTAAACCAAATTTGTTTTGTTGTTTGTGAGTGATTTTTGACAGTGTGTTCTGTTTTGTTTGTAGATCTATATGAGATTCTGTATATTGATTTTTAAAATTTTCGGGCTGCTTTTTCAGTGTGGTTACTGATATATGTTAGCGTTATGAATTTGTTTTCTGTCTTTGTTTGTTTTGTGTTTTGTATAGAACTTTATTAATTATAGTTTTTTTGGATTCGTTGGCTTCTGATAGATATTTAATTGATCTTGGTAGTCTTTTTCGTCATCTTGTTCAGTCCGTGTATCATGGTTCTGATTGCAGATTTATCATTTTTAGCAATAATAATTTGTGTTCCGCGTTAGTAGTATTCTATATAGTTAATAAAATTTTCTGATTTATGTAAAAATACAAAAATACTCATAGTGTTTTTTATTTTACTACGATAAATAACAAAATAATATTTCATATATGAGGCTATTTTTGTTTATACGGTGAAAGAGATGCAATTTTAATATTTCGCATTAATATTTATTTTTCTACTTTCAGAGGACATGGCTAACATAATACTCGGATATTTCTGAAGACAAATTCCAACATTGCATCTCTACGTTCCCATATTACTGGAATGTTGCCAGCACTGCTGAACACGGATTAAAGAAAAGTGTGGCACGAATAAATTGTGATCAGTCTCTAGTGGGAATCGAAACAAACTGCAATTTGGAAAAGAAGCGCTCTTTATTGTTGGACTGTTTCCCGTTGATCAAGTATTCCTTCACACATTCGATATGAAACATTCAGATATAATAAATGCTTAACGAGAAAGGTTTTTTATGTGACAATAATGTTTTTTTTTGTAATATTTGTTTTCTCTTTATTTTTTCAGGATACATCTAAATCGAATTGTGGTTTTATGACACTGTGTTCGTGATTATGTTTTTAGCTTGACAGACTCAGAGGAAAAGACAATCTATTGCACAGAGGTATGAACGAAGTGTATACGAGATTTCGAGTGGCGACTCTTCAAAATACTCACATATATATTACTGAGAGGCTTGAGTTGTATTTCTGATTACAATACACACAATTGTATGAGCTGCGTGGTTAATCACAGTTATAGAACCAATCTAAAATTTTTTCTAATAGAAAATTAATATTTGACATAATTAAGAGCATACATACAAAGATACATGGAATGTCCAGATTGCAATAAATGTTGCGTAGGCCAGACGAAGAAAAAACTGTCCGAGAGATACATTCAACATCGCAATGCGTACCTAAAACCTAATATTAACAAATCTAGTCTTGCCACACACTGTTTAAATAATAAAAATAAATTTCCAGACATTCAAAATGTCAAATTAATTAAAATGTACAAAAAGGTAGCAAAATGAATATCTGGAAAAAGCTTAATATTTACAAACACAATAATAATAATCTACTAATTAAAGAACAAATATATATGAAAACAAAACAAGATGATTTATTTAAAATCATACATTTATTAGAATAATAAAATAAACATTAAATATATAGTAATAGCTACTACATAAACATTAAAACAATCGAAAATAGAATAAAAGTAAATTCGATTATCTGTTAGCTGTATTGTAAGCGAAACATTGAATTACAGTTTAAACAAACCTCTGAAGATAGAAAATAATTTCTGTGAAACGTGCGTCATGTGAAAATAAACCTACTTGCAGTGTATTTATTTGAAGATATTACATGGGAGACCTGCAGGAAACTCAACGAGTTACTTACTATAAAGGAATTATACAAATATAATTACAAATATTGATATTCAGTTAGTGTTCGTTCAATCTACTATTTTGCTTGCTGCTTTTATTTTTCCCGCATGTGGAAATGTACCCAGCTCACACAGTTTCGCAAAAAGTAGAAACTATTTAGCGTGACAGAAAATCCACTACTTATTAAGTCATATAAAATCATAAAGTTTAATTACACCACATATGTTAAAATAATATTGAATGAGATTTAAGGAAATCAAAGGAATGAACCACGATAAAATAAAAATCCTCATTACATTATATAAAAACCACTGTTTAAATATCAAAGAAATTATTAAAAGCAACTCATATTATACGATCAGTAATTTACCCAGGAAGCTAGGAGCAGTAAACAAATTAAATAACATCATATCAAGAAGAAAGAGAATCAGTTTAAGAGTGGTGAATACAAAATACCCCAAAGACAAGAAGAAGGAAGAATAAAGTTTGTGATCAGGAAGAAAACAATACCCTGAAACCTTTAGAGAAGAACAAGGTCCGTGTCAGTAAATAAATTAGATTCTCCAAACTAAACATCAGTCGAGATAACACAAAGTACCTCCCAAGAATGAAGAAGGAAGACAAGAAGACCAGAAGAATGAAGACTAGAAGAAGGACAAGAAGGAAGACAAGAAAGAAGATAAGAAGAAAGACAAGAAAGAAGATAAGAAGAAGGACAAGAAAGAAGACAGGAGGAGAGGAAGAAATAGTATGAAAGAAACACCGTTGTAAAACCTATTATTATTATTAACTACCATCAACCCCAAACCCACAAAAACGATTAAAAAGAAAGTATAACACACCAAAATCCTATAAAAATGTAATTATTTAGAAAACTAAGTGCTGTATAGTATTATAAGACGTGAACCGACAAAAGCTATTGTGTGATAAGAAAATAACAAGTCTTAACAGTCCATGACTACTAAAGGTCTGGTCTGAGATAGTGAGACTCAAAATATCAGAACCACCAGTGAAGTGAATTTGTGTAAGTGTTTTTTGGAAATGCAATAAACTTAAAGTTAGTGATACTATGACTTATCAATATGCTATATAACAACTTTAATATCCAATAATAAACAGTATAATAAAATAATAGAATGGAAGATTTCCAGTATTTTATTATTTTAATGTAACTCTTTATTTACAAGACATTGTAAAAAATGCATAATAACTAGAGTATGGGTGGTCATGTTTACTGATGAAGGGGATCATAAATATAATGGTTTAGACCAGAAAGGACTGGCATTAATTTAGTATTCATAGGTTTAAATGTTTAAATAAACTGTTTCTACACAGCTATAAAATCAATGTGTTTGTAAGAGTTATTAGAAAATAAGATTTATATTATGTGTTTAAAATGATATGTTTGCTAAATAACAGCATACATACCATTAATAATGTTTCAATAGTTATGCTATGTTAACTCAAAAAGAGTTAAAAGTATATGTTCAAACCATGTCAGCAATATGTTCAATTGTACAGATTGCTAAATATGTTCATAATTATTTTGTATAACTGTAGTGTTAATTAAATACTACACCTCACAATAAGTTATAAACCATTTATTTTCATGTAATAGTAACTATGTAAAGTCAGAGGAGTGGTAAGATTAAATTTATTTGAGAAAGATAGAAATGTAAAATTCTAAACTCTAGGCCATTTGGTGAATTCACAGAAACCAAATAAACCAGTATAATTCACTTATAAATCCTGTAAACTAGCAAGATTTAGATAAGGTAAATCAGTTAACCACTACTGGGAAGATCCTATGAGTTAAAATGATAATAAGGAAATATACCTTAAAATATTGTAAATTTTCAAAATATATAAATTAATTAATTTTAAAGAGCAATGTCAAATTCAGAGATTAACACAAAAAACCAGTTCAAAGGTTTAATTTATATGTATTTAAGGAAAGGAAGAGGAAATGACTAATTAAAATTTATTATATAGTATTAATGATAATTAAAATGGAGGAAAATTTGTATAAAGACGGAATCCAATTTGAGCCTATATTTCCAAAAGGGAAAGAAATTTGTTAATTTCCACAAAATGTCTACAGATATGGACTATAATATATCAATTTAAAAGGAATGAGATGATTAAACCAATGATAAGGTTCATAATTCATGAAAGTGATGAATAAAATAAATAAATTCCATATATAATGTAATATTGTATCATGTGTATGGGTAATCGAAATATGTTAACAATACTTTTTCAAAGATTAACTGGGCCAAATTTTGACCAAGTTAATTAGTCTTTTGTTGAATATCAAGCTGAATAGTTGTGTGAAAAAACGTTCCTTAAAACCGAGTAGAAAATGGTACGACAAATTGCCATTAATGTTAGTGCATCGAGAGTTAGATGAATTGAACACTTTCTTAGCTAAATTTACCAAAACTTTAACGACAATAGTGAGAAATAACACCTATCTTCATGATACGAGTGATATAAAACAGTAAAACAATATATTTGACATAATTCACGCTACAACGCATAATCACTTTTACAGACAACCTAACCAACAGAAGTGAACACATACCAAATAACTTAATTAACACCAATATACACGGAACACTTCTTCAGAACACACCAAACTACCTAATAGACAGATTACACCAGTGCGGGAACATATCAGACATTCATGAAGATAATTTTGTTGAGTTTTTAACAAGACGACTTTTGCAGTGACTTCGCCAGAACTAGTAGCGGCCATCTTTGAATTTACCAATCTGCTTACATCATCAAGTGACGTCATAGAAGCTACATCTGGTCTGACAAAACAATTTTCTTAAACCTTATATATACGAATTATTTGAATACTGTTAAATAATAATTATTAAATTTATTTTAATTGTTAATGTTATACTTTCTCGTCACCCTTCTCTGACTATTAATTTAATCGCTCAAAGAACCTGTCCTTTATATAATACCTATAATAATTTTTATACTGTATGCACAATCGATAATTCCCTGAGACGGAGTCGATAATTGTTCTCAATCGATAAAAAATCGATTATTTATTAAATTGTTCAATAAATCCATATATTTCAATTGTTATATTTAAGATTATTTATTAAGGCTTAGGGACTTCAAGAAGAAGAAAATATTTTATTTGAGTGAGATATTGGACCAGCAAGAAAAATCATCGATCGATTGCTGACTGGAGTTAATCTATTTAACTCCAGACTTGGTTCAAATCTTCCAGAAGTGCTCGATAGTTAATAAATACCTGCCTGATTATCAAAATTTTTACAAAACCTTTAAAACAGCTTTATTTCCTATTTACACACATTGATTAACATAAACAAAATTATTTTTATTATTGAAAAATTTTATTTTTTATAAAATTTTTCTCCACTATTTTATTTTTGTAAAGACCGGCATACAGGGTCTTGTTACAAAGTGGCGTCCAATTTAGAGGGCTTGATAAGATAAGCCTGGCAGCGGTTAATTAATAGAAGAGAGAAAAATGCAAAGACGAGCTACTTCGAAAAAGTGGGCGGCAGAGGCCGAAAAAGAAGTTGACATGGGGGATAAAGAGGCAACACCCGTGGAGGATCCGGAAGTGTTACTAACCCAGGTGGAACAGAAACAACCAGCACCACCAGAGGAACAACCAGAAGTACCCACTCAAACAGGGGAAGTCCAGGTCCAAGACAAGGAAATAGAGAAAAGTAAGACCACAGAAAATAGTAAGTTGGACAAGTTAATGGAAATGTTCCTAAAAATGAGCAAGGACAATGAAGAAAATAGTAAAAAGATGGAGAAGAAACTGGATTCCACTAAGGAAGACTTGAGGGAAGACAGCCGATCCACAAAAGAAGAATTGGGCCGTAAGATAGAAAATACTAATAAGAGGATCGAAGAAACCAGTAGGAAGATGGAAGAAAATAATAAGAATTTGGAAGAGAAGATGGAAGGAACCAGTAAGAAAATAGAAAGTGACAACCAACAATTAAAAGACGAATTAAGGGAAAATAACAGGAAAATGGAAGAGACGATGGGGGAAAGATTGGAAGAATTGAGAGAGGACAATCAACTGCTGAGAGAAGAATTAAGGGAAGTTAACCAAGAGAACATGAATAAGTTAGACGAGAGGATTGAGTTAGCCAAGGAGGAGATAAATAAAAAGATAACAGAAACGAAGAAATCCATCGTAAAGAAGTTAGAACAGGAAGTCGTGGTGGTTAACCAGCAGATCAGAGAAGTAGACGAAAGATGTCGTCAAACAGAAAACGAAGTGCTGGAAGTCCGGGAAGTAATAACTAAGGAGATTACTCAGGTCCAAGAATTACAGAAAACAAAAATGGAGGAGACCAAGAAATTTGCCTTGGAAGAAGTGAATAAAGTGCGGACACAGGTAACCGAAAGATGCGACGGCGTGGAAGCCGCTATGACGAACATAACCGGACAGGTGCGTCAGAGCCAGGAGGAGATAGAATTGATAAAGAACAGACCGTCTGGATATCATAATTTCCCCATGTCAGAAAACAGAGAATGGCTCAATTTCCGGCAATATAAACGGAAGCCTATGGAGTTCTTGGCAGGCATAGAGGAGTACCTCGAAAAACACAGAGGGAACCGATGGGTCCAGAACAGGGAACTCCTTGACGAGTCGTTTCGGGAGGTGAATGACCATTGGTGGATGGCCAACCGGAGCGACATCGACAGTTATGAGCAATTTAAGAGCCTATTCAAGGCCAAGTACTGGTCAGAGACAACTCAAAATTTGATAAGAGACAATATATGCCACGGCCACTACAAACCACAAGTCGGTAGTTCAATGACAGCTTATTTCCTCGGCAAGGTATATATGGCCAAGCACTTAGAACCGGCCATACCTGAGGAGTGGCTAATAAATAAGTTGTCCTATCATTATGATGAAGAGGTAATTCGTGCGAGGAGGGGCAGCCAAATAAAAACCATCTAGGCAATGACCGAACTCCTCGAAAATTATGAAAATGAAGACTACTACCGGCAGAGTCGTAGAAGAAGTGATGGGCCCGAACTAAGGACGTATCAGAACAATAACCAGGGTACGGACAACATAAACACTGGGTACCAAGGAGGCCGGGCATACCCGCAAAATAACAATTTTAGTAATAATAATAATATTAACAACTCTAGTTTCAATAATAATAATAATAATAATACGGGTCCAAACCATCCAAACCCGAGTCGACCCTCTAATGGTTATCAGGGTAACCGCAATCCCTACCCTAATAACACAAATAGTCAGAGAAGCCCCAATTATGGTAATAGTCGTTACCATAATAATAATAATCGTGAGGGTCCCAATAATGGTAATTCCGTTAATAATAGGTTTCCTCGCCCTAGAGTGAACTTCATACGAGCCACAGATGGACGACAGCGAGGATTCAACCACAATCGAAGAAACAGCTACCGCGGATACGAAGAAAGGCGGAGGAGCCTAGAACGGGACCAACCAAGGTACTATCCGGCAAGAAGGAGTAATAGTTTAGACGACGCTGAACGGAGGTCTAACCAAGAACGACCGGAAGACCATAGGACAGATCGACAGGTAACCACTCTAAGCATCCCAAATGAGGCATCAACTAGTATGGCTCAAAGGAACAATGATGCCGAGCCTTTAAACGGGCACAGGCAGTAATAAATCGCTAGAACCCGTTACTGCTCCTAAATACTGGGTATAAACATAATAATGAGTGCAATCATAAGTATAATAACAATCGTATCACAGTCATAGGGTGCAACTACCTAAAAGACATCAGACATGAGTTATTGGAAGAGGATAACAGGAATCCCATCAATAACTTCAACAATGAAATAATACATGTCGACGCCGAGATAGAAGGCATCCCAGCCAAGTTAATGATCGATACTGGTTCGAACGTGTCAATCATAAGTACGACGGAGTTGGAGAGGATACAGCAAGAGTGCGGGAGAACTTTACCAACGTTGCCGTTGAATAATATTATTTTGTTGGGAGCAACCGGCCGACAAAACAAAACTATACGTAGGCAAGTCTCCGCCAGTGTGATGAGCTGTGGTATAGCAATTGATATGGAATTCTTGGTGGCGAGCGGTCTGCCATTTAATATACTGGTCGGGTGTGATGTGCTTAGGAGGAATTCCGCCATCATTGATCTGAGAACTGAAACATTGTCGCTGTTTTCTAACGGACATACTTGGACGGCGAACTTGGTGGGTAGTGACCAAGTCGTTCCCGATAGTATCCACCATCAAATCCGCAAAATTAATTACATCCATCGAACATCTATAATTGAACAAAGGATAGACGACACCTCCAATGAAGATTTATGGTCACAAAAAATCCAGGAGATCAGGGATTTCCGGAGCGGTATAACTGGCGAAGGTTTAACAATAAACCAAGCGAACAAATTAATAAACATATATAACAAATATAAATCAGTCTTTTCTGATGAGCCCGGTAAAGTGAAAAACTTCCAGTGTACTCTACAATTCCGAGACACAGTGGACTTTAACCGGAAGTCTTACCCCATTGCGCAATCACGAAAGCAAGCAGTAAGAGCTGAAATAGAGCAAATGATTAACCGTGACATTATAGAGAGTAGCCATTCCCCATATACAAGTCCTATCGTGGCTATTCCTAAGAAAAACGGACAAGTTCGTTTGTGTTTAGATGCGCGCGAAATAAATAAAATGATCATTAATGACAGGACTTCGCCCGGTGAGATTGAGGAGATTTTAAAACGGTTCCACGGTACCAAATACTTCAGTACCTGGGATACGGTGTGCGGGTACTGGCAGGTGGAATTACATCCACAGAGTCGCCAGTATCTGGCCTTTATATTCGAAGGGCGGAACTACCAGTTTAAGAGGTTGCCCTTCGGACTGGTAAACTCAGTCGCAGTCTTTGTGCACTGCATGGACCAGATACTTGGCCAAGAAGCACTACAATTCACCACCGTATATGTCGATGATTTGCTAGTGTCCTCAGAAACTTGAGAGGAACACTGCTACCGTGTGGAACACGTATTACAGAAGCTAGCGACAAATAATATTACGCTGAAATTAGCAAAATCTCATTTCATTGCTAAGGAAATACAATTCTTAGGCTTCATCTTAAATGATCAGGGAATCTCACCGTCGGCTGAAAAAGTCGAAGCGATTCAGAACTTTCCTACACCTAAGAATCGAAGGCAGTTACAGTCGTTCCTGGGACTCTGTAATTATTACCGCAAGTTCCAGGAAAAGTACTCAGAACTGACTGCCAGATTTCAGCCGCAACTGTCATCCATTTCAGCCGCAACTGTCATCCAAAAATAAATGGATCTGGGGTAATGAACAACAGAATATATTATCTCTAATAAAACAAAAATTCCTTGAACCCATTATACTCCGCCATCCAGATTTTAACAAGCCTTTCTTTCTTAATTGTGATGCCAGTGACATCAGCCTCGGCACTACCTTATATCAAGAGGATGAGGAGGGCGAACATCTTGTGATCTGTTTTGCCAGCAGAGCATTGAATCAATGTGAGAAAAACTACCACGTTACAGAAAAGGAATTACTGAGTGTCGTGTTCGCGTGCGGAAAGTTCCGCACTTATATCCTTGGTTATTCCGTTACCGTCCGGACAGACCATAAATCTATCTCGTTCCTTAAGAGATGTAAGTTAAGCCATGGAAGGTTAACGCGGTGGATACTATTGCTGCAAGAATACGACCTTAAGTGGGAGTATATCCCCGGAAAGAAGAATGTCGTCGCGGACGTCTTGTCTAGAGTAGACATTGACAAACAGACGTTCGAGGGGGAGAAGGAGAGTATTCTTAAAGTATACCATATTCTAAGCAGCAGCGCCGGTCTACAATCAATTTTAGAACACCTGAGCACACACCAACAAGCTGACCCGAAGTTAATCTCTATTCTCACAAGATTGGAAGCAGGGGATGAGACAATCTCCCAATATTACAAAATCGATAATGGAATCCTGTTTTCAAGACCATCTTTATATAAGGAGGAATGGAAGGTTATAATTCCGACCCATATCGAGAAGGAGATAGTGTTCAATTATCATGTTCGATATGGGCATATGGGCGCCTTAAAGGTGGTAAAGGCCCTGGAAGAGAGCTGCCATATCAAAGACATAAATCGGAAAGTACGAAGGTACATCAGAAACTGTCGCATTTGCCAACTCGTAAAAACAAACAACGAGAAAAGAGAGGGGTAGATGATTCCGATAACCTCTCAGTCGAAACTTGAGAAGGTATTCCTGGATATCTGTGGGCCATTTCCCCGCAGTGGAGGCCGCCACCGATACAAATATCTCGTCATCATAATGGACCATTATACCAAGTTCGTGAAGCTATACCCAGCGAATCGGGCGACTACGAATAAAGTTCTTGAAATCCTGATCAACCAGTACTTCCCAACCGTCGGAAAACCGGTATCGATCATAACCGACCACGGAACACAATTCAAGGGGAGGAAATAGCGGGATACACTGCTGTCAATGGGGGTTCATACATACAAGACATCAGTATACCACCCGAGCAGTAACCCGGCCGAAAGAGTCTTGCGAGAGGTGGGGCGCCTATTAAGAACGTACTGCCACGATCAGCAGAGTAGGTGGCAAGAATACTTGGAGGCCACTGAAGAATTTCTCAACCTGGCATACCATCCAGCCATAGGAATAACCCCTTACTCCGCAATGTACGAAAGACAACCCCCTAGGGAGATCGAAGATATCTTGGAGTTCCCCAGAGAGCATGAATATATATTTAATAGAATTTAATTTCATAATAAGGTGGCCGAAGATCAGGAGAAACGGCGGAATAAGTACGATAAAAGCATGGGTAAGGTTATTAATTATACCGTTGGAGAGAAGGTGTTGTTGAAGAATAGGGAATTACCCAGTTCCTTAGAGGGGATAACAAAAAAAATTATTGCTTCTGTACACTGGTCCCTATATTGTCTCTAAGAACAATAACAACAACACGTACGAAATAAAGGAAATGAATTCAAATAAAGTTAAGGGTGTCTTTAACCAGGCATCCATGAAGAAATTTTATGAATAAATCATCAAAATTTTAAAGCAAGGTAAGACCATCTTACTAAACCGGAATTTGAAATAAACATTTTGGAAGAGAATATAACACAGGAATTAGAATAAAATCATCAAAATTTTAAAGCAAGGTATGACCATCTTACTAAACCGAAGTTTGAAATAAACATTTTGGAAGAGAATATAAAACAGGAATTAGAATAAAATCATCAAAATTTTAAAGCAAGGTAAGACCATCTTACTAAACCGGAATTTGAAATAAACATTTTGGAAGAGAATATAAAACAGGAATTAGAATAAAATCATCAAAATTTTAAAGCAAGGTAAGACCATCTTACTAAACCGGAATTTGAAATAAACATTTTGGAAGAGAATATAAAACAGGAATTAGAATAAAATCATCAAAATTTTAAAGCAAGGTAAGACCATCTTACTAAACCGGAATTTGAAATAAACATTTTGGAAGAGAATAGAAAACAAGAATTTAGAAAAGAATAACAAAATCCCAAAAACAATGTAAGACATTTACATAACAATCATTTGAAGAGAAACATTTTGACAATAATACCAAGAGAATTTATGAATAACTCAAAATTCCAAAAACAATGTAATACTTTACATAACAACTATTTGAAGAAAACTTTATGGCAAGAATATAAAAAGGAATTTAGAATGAGAAATCATCTAAATTTAAAAAAAAAAAGATTGTAAGTTCACCTTACTAACCAAGAATTTGAGAAAAAACATTTTGAAGAGATAAATATAAAACAGAATTTAGATTGAAATAATATAAGTTCTAAAAAGAAAAGCAAGCCCACTTTACATACAATTATTTGAAAACTTTATGGAATAATATAAGAAGAGTGAATTTTGAATTGTGTATAAATCAAGTTTCCAAACCAAGAATACGTACAACTTACCAACCAATTATTAATAAAACACCTTGGTGAGATAAACAGGAGAGATTTGATGCCATATTTATGGTAAGCATAAAATATAATTACCAAGTTAATAAAGGATCATCATGGGATGAATAAAGGAAACAGACTTTAGAATTAAAACAAATAATTCTGGAAAATATGATCATGTCTAATTTCAATATAAAGAGTAAAAACCTTTCCATAAAATGATGCCAAAGGAAATAAAAAAAAAAAAAATTTTTTTTTTAATACGATTTGAGTTGATACGATTTGAGTAATTGAATATAATAAAGTACAAAAACTTATTTGGAATTATGAGATAATGAAACTTTGAAGTGGTATGAGGAGAAATTATGACCTCATTATGAATTCATAAAAAAAAAAAAAAAAATCATTCGAAAGTATAATAACCATGACAGGAATAATGTGAGAATAATATCAAAGATTTATGTAATTAAACGAATTAATATAAAATGATTTATGAATTAAATGTCAATTATGATAATGACAGTTATAAAAAGTTCTAGAAAATAGAACAAGTGGAAATAATAAGAACAAAGAAACAGTCTAGAAATGTCATAAAGATATGCTACTATAAATAATGCAGATTACAATAAAAAAACCAGAAGGTAATAAAGAATTTATAACCAAAAGATTTATATGATAAGAAAAGTTGAAAAATGTAATAATAGAAGAGCTTCCTACCATAATATCAAATGAATGAAACATCCAGTTAACGAGTCAGAAGAACGACTGAGATAGGAATATTAAAATCTCTGAGAAATATAATAAGTAATAAGTGAAGTATCCCAAAGATATTTTTTTTTTAAATAGTAACAAATGTGTACTATTCTGAATAATTTTTTAATCTGCCTGTTGATAATTCCAGCAGTATTAATATGTTTTTTGAACAGAGATGATTTGCCTCTGTACTCAAATATGTGTGAAGTATTGGACAGCAGAGGAAGTAGCGTACAGTGCCTCTCTGAACTGAACCAGCTGACAAAGTAGGGAACGATAGGGAGGAAATATCCCAAGGAGAAAATACTAAGAAGAAATATGAAAATGAAATAATAAATATGAAACTCAGATGACTATTACTATCAAGGAAGATCCAGTGAGAATGAGAAAGATATAAACTCAAATATAAATAAGAAAATTTTTAAAATGGAAGGAAGTCCAGAATAATAACAAACCTAGAATAATTATCATAAGCAATTGTTTCAGACAAAGCAAGTATAGTCTGAAAAAATTACTTCTGGAGAAGGGCATTCTGTAGCGTGACAGAAAATCCACTACTTATTAAGTCATATAAAATCATAAAGTTTAATTACACCACATATGTTAAAATAATATTGAATGAGATTTAAGGAAATCAAAGGAATGAACCACGATAAAATAAAAATCCTCATTACATTATATAAAAACCACTGTTTAAATATCAAAGAAATTATTAAAAGCAACTCATATTATACGATCAGTAATTTACCCAGGAAGCTAGGAGCAGTAAACAAATTAAATAACACCATATCAAGAAGAAAGAGAATCAGTTTAAGAGTGGTGAATACAAAATACCCCAAAGACAAGAAGAAGGAAGAATAAAGTTTGTGATCAGGAAGAAAACAATACCCTGAAACCTTTAGAGAAGAACAAGGTCCGTGTCAGTAAATAAATTAGATTCTCCAAACTAAACATCAGTCGAGATAACACAAAGTACCTTGGTTTACCCAAGAATGAAGAAGGAAGACAAGAAGACCAGAAGAATGAAGACTAGAAGAAGGACAAGAAGGAAGACAAGAAAGAAGATAAGAAGAAAGACAAGAAAGAAGATAAGAAGAAGGACAAGAAAGAAGACAGGAGGAGAGGAAGAAATAGTATGAAAGAAACACCGTTGTAAAACCTATTATTATTATTAACTACCATCAACCCCAAACCCACAAAAACGATTAAAAAGAAAGTATAACATACCAAAATCCTATAAAAATGTAATTATTTAGAAAACTAAAGTGCTGTATAGTATTATAAGAAGTGAACCGACTAAAGCTATTGTGTGATAAGAAAATAAACAAGTCTTAACAGTCCATGACTACTAAAGGTCTGGTCTGAGATAGTGAGACTCAAAATATCAGAACCACCAGTGATAGTGAATTTGTGTAAGTGTTTTTTGGAAATGCAATAAACTTAAAGTTAGTGATACTATGACTTATCAATATGCTATATAACAACTTTAATATCCAATAATAAACAGTATAATAAAATAATAGAATGGAAGATTTCCAGTATTTTATTATTTTAATGTAACTCTTTATTTACAAGACATTTGTAAAAAATGCATAATAACTAGAGTATGGGTGGTCATGTTTACTGATGAAGGGGATCATAAATAATAATGGTTTAGACCAGAAAGGACTGGCATTAATTTAGTATTCATAGGTTTAAAATGTTTAAATAAACTGTTTGTACACAGCCATAAAATCAATGTGTTTGTAAGAGTTATTAGAAAATAAGATTTATATTATGTGTTTAAAATGAATAATGTTTGCTAAATAACAGCATACATACCATTAATAATGTTTCAATAGTTATGCTATGTTAACTCAAAAAGAGTTAAAAGTATATGTTCAAACCATGTCAGCAATATGTTCAATTGTACAAATTGCTAAATAATGTTCATAATTATTTTGTATAACTGTAGTGTTAATTAAATACTACACCTCACAATAAGTTATAAACCATTTTATTTTCATGTAATAGTAACTATGTAAAGTCAGAGGAGTGGTAAGATTAAATTTATTTGAGAAAGATAGAAATGTAAAATTCTAAACTCTAGGCCATTTGGTGAATTCACAGAAACCAAATAAACCAGTATAATTCACTTATAAATCCTGTAAACTAGCAAGATTTAGATAAGGTAAATCAGTTAACCACTACTGGGAATGATCCTATGAGTTAAAATGATAATAAGGAAATATACCTTAAAATATTGTAAATTTTCAAAATATATAAATTAATTAATTTATAGAGCAATGTCAAATTCAGAGATTAACACAAAAAACCAGTTCAAAGGTTTAATTTATATGTATTTAAGGAAAGGAAGAGGAATATGACTAATTAAAATTTATTATAATAGTATTAATGATAATTAAAATGGAGGAAAATTTGTATAAAGACGGAAATCCAATTTTGAGCCTATATTTCCAAAAGGGAAAGAAATTTGTTAATTTCCACAAAATGTCTACAGATATGGACTATAATATATCAATTTAAAAGGAATGAGATGATTAAACCAATGATAAGGTTCATAATTCATGAAAGTGATGAATAAAATAAATAAATTCCATATATAATGTAATATTGTATCATGTGTATGGGTAATCGAAATATGTTAACAATACTTTTTCAAAGATTAACTGGGCCAAATTTTGACCAAGTTAATTAGTCTTTTGTTGAATATCAAGCTGAATAGTTGTGTGAAAAAACGTTCCTTAAAACCGAGTAGAAAATGGTACGACAAATTGCCATTAATGTTAGTGCATCGAGAGTTAGATGAATTGAACACTTTCTTAGCTAAATTTACCAAAACTTTAACGACAATAGTGAGAAATAACACCTATCTTCATGATACGAGTGATATAAAACAGTAAAACAATATATTTGACATAATTCACGCTACAACGCATAATCACTTTTACAGACAACCTAACCAACAGAAGTGAACACATACCAAATAACTTAATTAACACCAATATACACGGAACACTTCTTCAGAACACACCAAACTACCTAATAGACAGATTACACCAGTGCGGGAACATTTCAGACATTCATGAAGATAATTTTGTTGAGTTTTTAACAAGACGACTTTTGCAGTGACTTCGCCAGAACTAGTAGCGGCCATCTTTGAATTTACCAATCTGCTTACATCATCAAGTGACGTCATAGAAGCTACATCTGGTCTGACAAAACAATTTTCTTAAACCTTATATATACGAATTATTTGAATACTGTTAAATAATAATTATTAAATTTATTTTAATTGTTAATGTTATACTTTCTCGTCACCCTTCTCTGACTATTAATTTAATCGCTCAAAGAACCTGTCCTTTATATAATACCTATAATAATTTTTATACTGTATGCACAATCGATAATTCCCTGAGACGGAGTCGATAATTGTTCTCAATCGATAAAAAATCAATTATTTATTAAATTGTTCAATAAATCCATATATTTCAATTGTTATATTTAAGATTATTTATTAAGGCTTAGGGACTTCAAGAAGAAGAAAATATTTTATTTGAGTGAGATATTGGACCAGCAAGAAAAATCATCGATCGATTGCTGACTGGAGTTAATCTATTTAACTCCAGACTTGGTTCAAATCTTCCAGAAGTGCTCGATAGTTAATAAATACCTGCCTGATTATCAAAATTTTTACAAAACCTTTAAAACAGCTTTATTTCCTATTTACACACATTGATTAACATAAACAAAATTATTTTTATTATTGAAAAATTTTATTTTTTATAAAATTTTTCTCCACTATTTTATTTTTGTAAAGACCGGCATACAGGGTCTTGTTACAAAGTGGCGTCCAATTTAGAGGGCTTGATAAGATAAGCCTGGCAGCGGTTAATTAATAGAAGAGAGAAAAATGCAAAGACGAGCTACTTCGAAAAAGTGGGCGGCAGAGGCCGAAAAAGAAGTTGACATGGGGGATAAAGAGGCAACACCCGTGGAGGATCCGGAAGTGTTACTAACCCAGGTGGAACAGAAACAACCAGCACCACCAGAGGAACAACCAGAAGTACCCACTCAAACAGGGGAAGTCCAGGTCCAAGACAAGGAAATAGAGAAAAGTAAGACCACAGAAAATAGTAAGTTGGACAAGTTAATGGAAATGTTCCTAAAAATGAGCAAGGACAATGAAGAAAATAGTAAAAAGATGGAGAAGAAACTGGATTCCACTAAGGAAGACTTGAGGGAAGACAGCCGATCCACAAAAGAAGAATTGGGCCGTAAGATAGAAAATACTAATAAGAGGATCGAAGAAACCAGTAGGAAGATGGAAGAAAATAATAAGAATTTGGAAGAGAAGATGGAAGGAACCAGTAAGAAAATAGAAAGTGACAACCAACAATTAAAAGACGAATTAAGGGAAAATAACAGGAAAATGGAAGAGACGATGGGGGAAAGATTGGAAGAATTGAGAGAGGACAATCAACTGCTGAGAGAAGAATTAAGGGAAGTTAACCAAGAGAACATGAATAAGTTAGACGAGAGGATTGAGTTAGCCAAGGAGGAGATAAATAAAAAGATAACAGAAACGAAGAAATCCATCGTAAAGAAGTTAGAACAGGAAGTCGTGGTGGTTAACCAGCAGATCAGAGAAGTAGACGAAAGATGTCGTCAAACAGAAAACGAAGTGCTGGAAGTCCGGGAAGTAATAACTAAGGAGATTACTCAGGTCCAAGAATTACAGAAAACAAAAATGGAGGAGACCAAGAAATTTGCCTTGGAAGAAGTGAATAAAGTGCGGACACAGGTAACCGAAAGATGCGACGGCGTGGAAGCCGCTATGACGAACATAACCGGACAGGTGCGTCAGAGCCAGGAGGAGATAGAATTGATAAAGAACAGACCGTCTGGATATCATAATTTCCCCATGTCAGAAAACAGAGAATGGCTCAATTTCCGGCAATATAAACGGAAGCCTATGGAGTTCTTGGCAGGCATAGAGGAGTACCTCGAAAAACACAGAGGGAACCGATGGGTCCAGAACAGGGAACTCCTTGACGAGTCGTTTCGGGAGGTGAATGACCATTGGTGGATGGCCAACCGGAGCGACATCGACAGTTATGAGCAATTTAAGAGCCTATTCAAGGCCAAGTACTGGTCAGAGACAACTCAAAATTTGATAAGAGACAATATATGCCACGGCCACTACAAACCACAAGTCGGTAGTTCAATGACAGCTTATTTCCTCGGCAAGGTATATATGGCCAAGCACTTAGAACCGGCCATACCTGAGGAGTGGCTAATAAATAAGTTGTCCTATCATTATGATGAAGAGGTAATTCGTGCGAGGAGGGGCAGCCAAATAAAAACCATCTAGGCAATGACAGAACTCCTCGAAAACTATGAAAATGAAGACTACTACCGACAGAGTCGTAGAAGAAGTGATGGGCCCGAACTAAGGACGTATCAGAACAATAACCAGGGTACGGACAACATAAACACTGGGTACCAAGGAGGCCGGGCATACCCGCAAAATAACAATTTTAGTAATAATAATAATATTAACAACTCTAGTTTCAATAATAATAATAATAATAATACGGGTCCAAACCATCCAAACCCGAGTCGACCCTCTAATGGTTATCAGGGTAACCGCAATCCCTACCCTAATAACACAAATAGTCAGAGAAGCCCCAATTATGGTAATAGTCGTTACCATAATAATAATAATCGTGAGGGTCCCAATAATGGTAATTCCGTTAATAATAGGTTTCCTCGCCCTAGAGTGAACTTCATACGAGCCACAGATGGACGACAGCGAGGATTCAACCACAATCGAAGAAACAGCTACCGCGGATACGAAGAAAGGCGGAGGAGCCTAGAACGGGACCAACCAAGGTACTATCCGGCAAGAAGGAGTAATAGTTTAGACGACGCTGAACGGAGGTCTAACCAAGAACGACCGGAAGACCATAGGACAGATCGACAGGTAACCACTCTAAGCATCCCAAATGAGGCATCAACTAGTATGGCTCAAAGGAACAATGATGCCGAGCCTTTAAACGGGCACAGGCAGTAATAAATCGCTAGAACCCGTTACTGCTCCTAAATACTGGGTATAAACATAATAATGAGTGCAATCATAAGTATAATAACAATCGTATCACAGTCATAGGGTGCAACTACCTAAAAGACATCAGACATGAGTTATTGGAAGAGGATAACAGGAATCCCATCAATAACTTCAACAATGAAATAATACATGTCGACGCCGAGATAGAAGGCATTCCAGCCAAGTTAATGATCGATACTGGTTCGAACGTGTCAATCATAAGTACGACGGAGTTGGAGAGGATACAGCAAGAGTGCGGGAGAACTTTACCAACGTTGCCGTTGAATAATATTATTTTGTTGGGAGCAACCGGCCGACAAAACAAAACTATACGTAGGCAAGTCTCCGCCAGTGTGATGAGCTGTGGTATAGCAATTGATATGGAATTCTTGGTGGCGAGCGGTCTGCCATTTAATATACTGGTCGGGTGTGATGTGCTTAGGAGGAATTCCGCCATCATTGATCTGAGAACTGAAACATTGTCGCTGTTTTCTAACGGACATACTTGGACGGCGAACTTGGTGGGTAGTGACCAAGTCGTTCCCGATAGTATCCACCATCAAATCCGCAAAATTAATTACATCCATCGAACATCTATAATTGAACAAAGGATAGACGACACCTCCAATGAAGATTTATGGTCACAAAAAATCCAGGAGATCAGGGATTTCCGGAGCGGTATAACTGGCGAAGGTTTAACAATAAACCAAGCGAACAAATTAATAAACATATATAACAAATATAAATCAGTCTTTTCTGATGAGCCCGGTAAAGTGAAAAACTTCCAGTGTACTCTACAATTCCGAGACACAGTGGACTTTAACCGGAAGTCTTACCCCATTGCGCAATCACGAAAGCAAGCAGTAAGAGCTGAAATAGAGCAAATGATTAACCGTGACATTATAGAGAGTAGCCATTCCCCATATACAAGTCCTATCGTGGCTATTCCTAAGAAAAACGGACAAGTTCGTTTGTGTTTAGATGCGCGCGAAATAAATAAAATGATCATTAATGACAGGACTTCGCCCGGTGAGATTGAGGAGATTTTAAAACGGTTCCACGGTACCAAATACTTCAGTACCTGGGATACGGTGTGCGGGTACTGGCAGGTGGAATTACATCCACAGAGTCGCCAGTATCTGGCCTTTATATTCGAAGGGCGGAACTACCAGTTTAAGAGGTTGCCCTTCGGACTGGTAAACTCAGTCGCAGTCTTTGTGCACTGCATGGACCAGATACTTGGCCAAGAAGCACTACAATTCACCACCGTATATGTCGATGATTTGCTAGTGTCCTCAGAAACTTGGGAGGAACACTGCTACCGTGTGGAACACGTATTACAGAAGCTAGCGACAAATAATATTACGCTGAAATTAGCAAAATCTCATTTCATTGCTAAGGAAATACAATTCTTAGGCTTCATCTTAAATGATCAGGGAATCTCACCGTCGGCTGAAAAAGTCGAAGCGATTCAGAACTTTCCTACACCTAAGAATCGAAGGCAGTTACAGTCGTTCCTGGGACTCTGTAATTATTACCGCAAGTTCCAGGAAAAGTACTCAGAACTGACTGCCAGATTTCAGCCGCAACTGTCATCCAAAAATAAATGGATCTGGGGTAATGAACAACAGAATATATTATCTCTAATAAAACAAAAATTCCTTGAACCCATTATACTCCGCCATCCAGATTTTAACAAGCCTTTCTTTCTTAATTGTGATGCCAGTGACATCAGCCTCGGCACTACCTTATATCAAGAGGATGAGGAGGGCGAACATCTTGTGATCTGTTTTGCCAGCAGAGCATTGAATCAATGTGAGAAAAACTACCACGTTACAGAAAAGGAATTATTGAGTGTCGTGTTCGCGTGCGGAAAGTTCCGCACTTATATCCTTGGTTATTCCGTTACCGTCCGGACAGACCATAAATCTATCTCGTTCCTTAAGAGATGTAAGTTAAGCCATGGAAGGTTAACGCGGTGGATACTATTGCTGCAAGAATACGACCTTAAGTGGGAGTATATCCCCGGAAAGAAGAATGTCGTCGCGGACGTCTTGTCTAGAGTAGACATTGACAAACAGACGTTCGAGGGGGAGAAGGAGAGTATTCTTAAAGTATACCATATTCTAAGCAGCAGCGCCGGTCTACAATCAATTTTAGAACACCTGAGCACACACCAACAAGCTGACCCGAAGTTAATCTCTATTCTCACAAGATTGGAAGCAGGGGATGAGACAATCTCCCAATATTACAAAATCCATAATGGAATCCTGTTTTCAAGACCATCTTTATATAAGGAGGAATGGAAGGTTATAATTCCGACCCATATCGAGAAGGAGATAGTGTTCAATTATCATGTTCGATATGGGCATATGGGCGCCTTAAAGGTGGTAAAGGCCCTGGAAGAGAGCTGCCATATCAAAGACATAAATCGGAAAGTACGAAGGTACATCAGAAACTGTCGCATTTGCCAACTCGTAAAAACAAACAACGAGAAAAGAGAGGGGTAGATGATTCCGATAACCTCTCAGTCGAAACTTGAGAAGGTATTCCTGGATATCTGTGGGCCATTTCCCCGCAGTGGAGGCCGCCACCGATACAAATATCTCGTCATCATAATGGACCATTATACCAAGTTCGTGAAGCTATACCCAGCGAATCGGGCGACTACGAATAAAGTTCTTGAAATCCTGATCAACCAGTACTTCCCAACCGTCGGAAAACCGGTATCGATCATAACCGACCACGGAACACAATTCAAGGGGAGGAAATAGCGGGATACACTACTGTCAATGGGGGTTCATACATACAAGACATCAGTATACCACCCGAGCAGTAACCCGGCCGAAAGAGTCTTGCGAGAGGTGGGGCGCCTATTAAGAACGTACTGCCACGATCAGCAGAGGAGGTGGCAAGAATACTTGGAGGCCACTGAAGAATTCCTCAACCTGGCATACCATCCAGCCATAGGAATAACCCCTTACTCCGCAATGTACGAAAGACAACCCCCTAGGGAGATCGAAGATATCTTGGAGTTCCCCAGAGAGCATGAATATATATTTAATAGAATTCAATTTCATAATAAGGTGGCCGAAGATCAGGAGAAACGGCGGAATAAGTACGATAAAAGCATGGGTAAGGTTATTAATTATACCGTTGGAGAGAAGGTGTTGTTGAAGAATAGGGAATTACCCAGTTCCTTAGAGGGGATAACAAAAAAATTATTGCTTCTGTACACTGGTCCCTATATTGTCTCTAAGAACAATAACAACAACACGTACGAAATAAAGGAAATGAATTCAAATAAAGTTAAGGGTGTCTTTAACCAGGCATCCATGAAGAAATTTTATGAATAAATCATCAAAATTTTAAAGCAAGTTAAGACCATCTTACTAAACCGGAATTTGAAATAAACATTTTGGAAGAGACTATAACACAGGAATTAGAATAAAATCATCAAAATTTTAAAGCAAGGTAGGACCATCTTACTAAACCGAAGTTTGAAATAAACATTATGGAAGAGAATATAAAACAGGAATTAGAATAAAATCATCAAAATTTTAAAGCAAGGTAAGACCATCTTACTAAACCGGAATTTGAAATAAACATTTTGGAAGAGAATATAAAACAGGAATTAGAATAAAATCATCAAAATTTTAAAGCAAGGTAAGACCATCTTACTAAACCGGAATTTGAAATAAACATTTTGGAAGAGAATATAAAACAGGAATTAGAATAAAATCATCAAAATTTTAAAGCAAGGTAAGACCATCTTACTAAACCAGGAATTTGAAATAAACATTTTGGAAGAGAATATAAAACAGGAATTAGAATAAAATCATCAAAATTTTAAAGCAAGGTAAGACCATCTTACTAAACCGGAATTTGAAATAAACATTTTGGAAGAGAATATAAAACAGGAATTAGAATAAAATCATCAAAATTTTAAAGCAAGGTAAGACCATCTTACTAAACCGGAATTTGAAATAAACATTTTGGAAGAGAATAGAAAACAAGAATTTAGAAAAGAATAACAAAATCCCAAAAACAATGTAAGACATTTACATAACAATTATTTGAAGAGAAACATTTTGACAATAATACCAAGAGAATTTATGAATAACTCAAAATTCCAAAAACAATGTAATACTTTACATAACAACTATTTGAAGAAAACTTTATGGCAAGAATATAAAAAGGAATTTAGAATGAGAAATCATCTAAAAAAAAAAAAAAAAAAAAAAAAAAAAAAAAAAAAAAAAAAAAAAAAAAAAAAAAGATTGTAAGTTTACCTTACTAACCAAGAATTTGAGAAAAAACATTTTGAAGAGATAAATATAAAACAGAATTTAGATTGAAATAATATAAGTTCTAAAAAGAAAAGCAAGCCCACATTACATAGAGTGAATTTTGAATTGTGTATAAATCAAGTTTCCAAACCAAGAATACGTACAACTTACCAACCAATTATTAATAAAACACTTTGGTGAGATAAACAGGAGAGATTTGATGCCATATTTATGGTAAGCATAAAATATAATTACCAAGTTAATAAAGGATCATCATGGGATGAATAAAGGAAACAGACTTTAGAATTAAAACTAATAATTCTGGAAAATATGATCATGTCTAATTTCAATATAAAGAGTAAAAACCTTTCCATAAAATGATGCCAAAGGAAATAAAAAAAAAAAATTTTTTTTTTTTAATACGATTTGAGTTGTTACGATTTGAGTAATTGAATATAATAAAGTACAAAAACTTATTTGGAATTATGAGATAATGAAACTTTGAAGTGGTATGAGGAGAAATTATGACCTCATTATGAATTCATAAAAAAAAAAAAAAATCATTCGAAAGTATAATAACCATGACAGGAATAATGTGAGAATAATATCAAAGATTTATGTAATTAAACGAATTAATATAAAATGATTTATGAATTAAATGTCAATTATGATAATGACAGTTATAAAAAGTTCTAGAAAATAGAACAAGTGGAAATAATAAGAACAAAGAAGCAGTCTAGAAATGTCATAAAGATATGCTACTATAAACAATGCAGATTATAATAAAAAAACCAGAAGGTAATAAAGAATTTATAACCAAAAGATTTATATGATAAGAAAAGTTGAAAAATGTAATAATAGAAGAGCTTCCTACCATAATATCAAATGAATGAAACATCCAGTTAACGAGTCAGAAGAACGACTGAGATAGGAATATTAAAATCTCTGAGAAATATAATAAGTAATAAGTGAAGTATCCCAAAGATATTTTTTTTTTAAATAGTAACAAATGTGTACTATTCTGAATAATTTTTTAATCTGCCTGTTGATAATTCCAGCAGTATTAATATGTTTTTTGAACAGAGATGATTTGCCTCTGTACTCAAATATGTGTGAAGTATTGGACAGCAGAGGAAGTAGCGTACAGTGCCTCTCTGAACTGAACCAGCTGACAAAGTAGGGAACGATAGGGAGGAAATATCCCAAGGAGAAAATACTAAGAAGAAATATGAAAATGAAATAATAAATATGAAACTCAGATGACTATTACTATCAAGGAAGATCCAGTGAGAATGAGAAAGATATAAACTCAAATATAAATAAGAAAATTTTTAAAATGGAAGGAAGTCCAGAATAATAACAAACCTAGAATAATTATCATAAGCAATTGTTTCAGACAAAGCAAGTATAGTCTGAAAAAATTACTTCTGGAGAAGGGCATTCTGTAGCGTGACAGAAAATCCACTACTTATTAAGTCATATAAAATCATAAAGTTTAATTACACCACATATGTTAAAATAATATTGAATGAGATTTAAGGAAATCAAAGGAATGAACCACGATAAAATAAAAATCCTCATTACATTATATAAAAACCACTGTTTAAATATCAAAGAAATTATTAAAAGCAACTCATATTATACGATCAGTAATTTACCCAGGAAGCTAGGAGCAGTAAACAAATTAAATAACACCATATCAAGAAGAAAGAGAATCAGTTTAAGAGTGGTGAATACAAAATACCCCAAAGACAAGAAGAAGGAAGAATAAAGTTTGTGATCAGGAAGAAAACAATACCCTGAAACCTTTAGAGAAGAACAAGGTCCGTGTCAGTAAATAAATTAGATTCTCCAAACTAAACATCAGTCGAGATAACACAAAGTACCTTGGTTTACCCAAGAATGAAGAAGGAAGACAAGAAGACCAGAAGAATGAAGACTAGAAGAAGGACAAGAAGGAAGACAAGAAAGAAGATAAGAAGAAAGACAAGAAAGAAGATAAGAAGAAGGACAAGAAAGAAGACAGGAGGAGAGGAAGAAATAGTATGAAAGAAACACCGTTGTAAAACCTATTATTATTATTAACTACCATCAACCCCAAACCCACAAAAACGATTAAAAAGAAAGTATAACATACCAAAATCCTATAAAAATGTAATTATTTAGAAAACTAAAGTGCTGTATAGTATTATAAGAAGTGAACCGACTAAAGCTATTGTGTGATAAGAAAATAAACAAGTCTTAACAGTCCATGACTACTAAAGGTCTGGTCTGAGATAGTGAGACTCAAAATATCAGAACCACCAGTGATAGTGAATTTGTGTAAGTGTTTTTTGGAAATGCAATAAACTTAAAGTTAGTGATACTATGACTTATCAATATGCTATATAACAACTTTAATATCCAATAATAAACAGTATAATAAAATAATAGAATGGAAGATTTCCAGTATTTTATTATTTTAATGTAACTCTTTATTTACAAGACATTTGTAAAAAATGCATAATAACTAGAGTATGGGTGGTCATGTTTACTGATGAAGGGGATCATAAATAATAATGGTTTAGACCAGAAAGGACTGGCATTAATTTAGTATTCATAGGTTTAAAATGTTTAAATAAACTGTTTGTACACAGCCATAAAATCAATGTGTTTGTAAGAGTTATTAGAAAATAAGATTTATATTATGTGTTTAAAATGAATAATGTTTGCTAAATAACAGCATACATACCATTAATAATGTTTCAATAGTTATGCTATGTTAACTCAAAAAGAGTTAAAAGTATATGTTCAAACCATGTCAGCAATATGTTCAATTGTACAAATTGCTAAATAATGTTCATAATTATTTTGTATAACTGTAGTGTTAATTAAATACTACACCTCACAATAAGTTATAAACCATTTTATTTTCATGTAATAGTAACTATGTAAAGTCAGAGGAGTGGTAAGATTAAATTTATTTGAGAAAGATAGAAATGTAAAATTCTAAACTCTAGGCCATTTGGTGAATTCACAGAAACCAAATAAACCAGTATAATTCACTTATAAATCCTGTAAACTAGCAAGATTTAGATAAGGTAAATCAGTTAACCACTACTGGGAATGATCCTATGAGTTAAAATGATAATAAGGAAATATACCTTAAAATATTGTAAATTTTCAAAATATATAAATTAATTAATTTTAAAGAGAAATGTCAAATTCAGAGATTATCACAAAAAACCAGTTCAAAGGTTTAATTTATATGTATTTAAGGAAAGGAAGAGGAATATGACTAATTAAAATTTATTATAATAGTATTAATGATAATTAAAATGGAGGAAAATTTGTATAAAGACGGAAATCCAATTTTGAGCCTATATTTCCAAAAGGGAAAGAAATTTGTTAATTTCCACAAAATGTCTACAGATATGGACTATAATATATCAATTTAAAAGGAATGAGATGATTAAACCAATGATAAGGTTCATAATTCATGAAAGTGATGAATAAAATAAATAAATTCCATATATAATGTAATATTGTATCATGTGTATGGGTAATCGAAATATGTTAACAATACTTTTTCAAAGATTAACTGGGCCAAATTTTGACCAAGTTAATTAGTCTTTTGTTGAATATCAAGCTGAATAGTTGTGTGAAAAAACGTTCCTTAAAACCGAGTAGAAAATGGTACGACAAATTGCCATTAATGTTAGTGCATCGAGAGTTAGATGAATTGAACACTTTCTTAGCTAAATTTACCAAAACTTTAACGACAATAGTGAGAAATAACACCTATCTTCATGATACGAGTGATATAAAACAGTAAAACAATATATTTGACATAATTCACGCTACAACGCATAATCACTTTTACAGACAACCTAACCAACAGAAGTGAACACATACCAAATAACTTAATTAACACCAATATACACGGAACACTTCTTCAGAACACACCAAACTACCTAATAGACAGATTACACCAGTGCGGGAACATTTCAGACATTCATGAAGATAATTTTGTTGAGTTTTTAACAAGACGACTTTTGCAGTGACTTCGCCAGAACTAGTAGCGGCCATCTTTGAATTTACCAATCTGCTTACATCATCAAGTGACGTCATAGAAGCTACATCTGGTCTGACAAAACAATTTTCTTAAACCTTATATATACGAATTATTTGAATACTGTTAAATAATAATTATTAAATTTATTTTAATTGTTAATGTTATACTTTCTCGTCACCCGTCTCTGACTATTAATTTAATCGCTCAAAGAACCTGTCCTTTATATAATACCTATAATAATTTTTATACTGTATGCACAATCGATAATTCCCTGAGACGGAGTCGATAATTGTTCTCAATCGATAAAAAATCAATTATTTATTAAATTGTTCAATAAATCCATATATTTCAATTGTTATATTTAAGATTATTTATTAAGGCTTAGGGACTTCAAGAAGAAGAAAATATTTTATTTGAGTGAGATATTGGACCAGCAAGAAAAATCATCGATCGATTGCTGACTGGAGTTAATCTATTTAACTCCAGACTTGGTTCAAATCTTCCAGAAGTGCTCGATAGTTAATAAATACCTGCCTGATTATCAAAATTTTTACAAAACCTTTAAAACAGCTTTATTTCCTATTTACACACATTGATTAACATAAACAAAATTATTTTTATTATTGAAAAATTTTATTTTTTATAAAATTTTTCTCCACTATTTTATTTTTGTAAAGACCGGCATACAGGGTCTTGTTACAATATATATATATATATATATATATATAAAGGTATTGTGGTCTCGTACAATAATCGAAGTTATATTTGTCCACACGTCAATAATGTCAGCTAATAGAGTTCCGCACTAATCATTAAACAATAATCACTTTCCATTAATCAACAGTAATAACTTGATCCGCACTCTACAATATCGCCAGGTGTAACTAACTTCTAAACCGGCCGCTATTCCTTATATAGGTCTCGGAGATGTTTCAGAAAAAATTTCCATACTCCTGGGCGCATAATTTGCGTAGTTAAATGCTCTCGAACAGTCTAGAGTGCTACGTTAATGGACGGCCTTACACAGACGCCGCACGCTAGGCTAGTCGAGAAGCGCGTAGAATGCCTCTCTCGACTTTGATAGAGGCAATATCGTAATTGCCGTGACAATATTTATTCATGAATATAGTGCCTTATTAGACCATTGGATATGTTCCGGTTCAATTGCCAAACGCACATTATATCAAGACCCTACGAGTGCATAGGGCAACATGTAGGGAACCAATAGGTGGCTGAAGCCCAGTGCTTCTCCATACATATTGCCTTCCTTGAATGCTGTAGAGCTCCGCCATGGACAGAGCTATACTTAGCCGTCTAGATGGTACAAAAAGGATTTTATTATTGTTGTTATTCATCATCTTCTTCACGGATTAAGCCTATGATGGTTTGCCCCAGTCTCAAGTAGGCAAAGATTACAGCTGGTCACTCCAGCGCTTCCTCGGACGTCCCACACCTCTCCGTCCCCTCGGCTTATAGTTCCAGAGTTGTTTGGGGATGCGGCAGTTATCAATTCGGCAAAGATGTTCCCACCAATTCAGACGATACTGGGCGCCAATTCTCAGACCCATAAAGAAGAGTGGGAAGAGCCATCGCCTTGTAGAATTTTAGGCGTGATCCTTTACTTGCTGACTTAAGGGTTCGGCTAATGGCCCCGCACATAATGTTGAACTTATCCAACTTCTTCATAACGTCGTTGCATGCATTATAAAACATTCTGTAGGCAAGGAATTGAAAATTGCTAACTTGTTCCAGGACAGTACCATATATAACAATTTTTGCCCGTACAGGATCATTTCCACGAAACGCCATCACCTTGTTCTTACGTGTGGATATCTGCAACCCAGAGTCTTTACAGATTCGATATAACAATTGTATCCCCATCTGCAACCTGTTTTCCGAGTCCAACAAAATAGCCTAATTGTCCGCAAACAACAAAGTGTCAATTGTAGATTGACCAATCATAAAGTGTTCTGGAAGACACATCTGCCAGTTTTGTGTGACATGGTCAATATATAAATTAATAGGAGAAGGTGATAATGGACACCCTTGTTGTACTGCACAATTGATCAGGCCAACTCTAGGAGCTGTTCTCGGTTTCCTTGCTTCTATTAAGATTTTATTCTCTACATAAAGACTCTGTATTACTCTGTTATCATCATCATCATCATTATTTATGAATGTTAAATAAACTTTTGTATACGTACGCACGTTTCCAAAAACGTTGGAAGAACTAAGTTTATGAAATTGTCGAGATAACACAAAAGACAAGAATTGCATGTAGTGCCAACTGGGAATAAACAGATTGAAAAGATAACTAGTTTTATGTACCTGGACAAATTTTTGTGTTTTTTTTCTCACAGAACAAAATTCCATATCTACAAAAAACTGAGGTACGTAAAGCAGCAGTAAACAGAGCCTACGTAGCACTGCAATACGAATTCAAATCCAAATAGCAGAAGCTGTTAGCTTAATATTTATTTATAAACATTATTGAGACGAGTTGTCACCTATTGGTCTAAAACGTGGACTCTAACAGCACAACAGGAAAACATGGTACAAACATGATAAAGAAAAAATCCTATGGGAAATATACGGATCAGGTATGCTGAAATGATGGTGGAGAATAAGGAAAAATGATGAGCAAGTCTATGGGGAACCAATCAGTCCAGATTTAATTAAGGGCACTAGTTTACGAATTCAGACAAAAGCCATTCACAGACCTCTAGGAACCCCTCAAAACTGTACCCGCTTCCCCAGCTTCTAAACTCTATGTATCCTGCCTGCCACATCCATAGCTGCGGCTTGGCGACGGCGTCTGCCATACAGACAGCACAGAACTATAACAGTCAGTCATCACCTGCTTTGCCGTCTCGGCTGGGCTGAAACTCAGAGCGTGGGAAACCGCGAGTGTGTAACTCCTAATTGTGGGAGTCATCCGCCCTGAAGTGGCAACCCATCGTTACGGACGACTCGCCTCCGGACAGTCGTCCGGACCCCCCCCCCCCGCCACCAGGTTAGAAAATTTAAGTATCTAGGGGTTTAGAAAAATCTGCTATAGAAGAAAGGATTCATAAAGTGGAAAGAGCGTATGGTATAACTAAAGATGTTTACAATAAAAAGTGCACATCTAAAAATGCGAAAATAAGGCATTACAGTACAGTAGTGAAGCCAAAATGCCTATACGCAAGTAAACGTCTAGCACTGAATTATAATTTAGACAAATTAGAAATATTGGAAAGACGAATTATTAGAAAAATATTAGACCCATGAAAAACTTCAGACGGTTTTAAATTAAGAAGTAATGACGAAGTATATCAAAGTATAGAAAATATAACAGAAACAATGAGGAAAAGAAGACTATTATTGTTGACATAGAATGGGCGACAAACCAGATCTTCAAATTTCTGTGGGGAAAAAGTCAACATCAAGTTGGACTAAAGAAGTCCAAAAACGTTTTGAAAAAAATAGTATATTCACGCAGAAGAAGCAATTGAAAGTGATGTTTTTCGGGTAAACGTGTTAAAAATGGAAGGAATCCAGGGTACGAGAGAGAAAAACTCAGGTTCAAAGTGGACTGAAGACAGGAAGAAGAGCCACGGTGACGAGCCGAACAATTGACCGCGTCTCTAAGCACCTGCGGGCTGTGCCTGAAGCGGGCCACGGAGGCGCGTCTGGCTCCAGCAAATCATTCAGAAATGGCCCCATGATATACACGCCATCGTGTATTCGTGGACCTCACCTTAACGCCTTGTGCCGTGTTGTAGTGTTAGAACCTGGCCTTCATCGGGCTCCGGCCTGGACAACGCAAACAAATCAGGGCGCGAGACGCCCCGTGGATCTTCTGTCTGTCTGTCTGTCTGTCTAACCTCTAAACTGATGCTGCAGGAAGATTCTTGGAATATAAATATAACGATAAACAGACGTCAAAGCGAACAAGAGACAACAACGGAGAACATACACACGTGGTAAAACTAACAAACAGAGAAAGAGAGTCGGAAATAGTTAGATAGACAGACAGACAGACACAGAATAATTTAAGTTTAAATCACAACTCAGTATGTAGTGTTTATGCCCGCGGGAATTACAAACAACAGGCTCTGCTATGACTTTGAGTTTCCACTTTGAATAACAGGAAATAGCTTTATAAATAGCACTCTTTATAAATAGCTATCAGTATCCCCTCTCGCCCTATTTACCGTCATGAATGCCCGTGCAAACTATCACAAAATAGTTTTACAAGTCAGAAAGTAATCATCTGTGTGTGTGCGCGCGAGTGCATGGAAGATCGAGAAAATTGTACACCTTTATTCAAACTAGGTTAACAGTTTTCTGATGGGTTTGTTGATTACCACAGAATTGCGTTTTAAAATGTAAATACATAAACGTGTGCCCATCCACAAACATAAATTTACTCTGTGTGTGTGTGTGTGTGTGTGTGTGTGTGTGTGTGTGTGTGTGTGTGTGTGTGTGTGTTTAAGCGTGTCTGTTTGCTTGTTTTTTGATTGTTTATCACTCTTGTGTCTGCGACTTATCTGATGAATATTCAATTATATAATGACTATTTCGAAGGTTTTCGCGACCGCCGTCATGACTACTGACGTTATTGGGCTGTGGTCTACTACAGTTATTGGGCTGTGGTCTACTGCAGTTATTGGGCTACGGTCTACTACAGTTATTGGGCTGTGGTCTACTACAGTTATTGGGCTGCGGCCTACTACAGTTATTAGGCTGCGGTCTACTACAGTTATTGGGCTGCGGTCTACTACAGTTATTGGGCTGCGGTCTACTACAGTTATTGGGCTGCGGTCTACTACAGTTATTGGGCTGCGGTCTACTACAGTTATTGGGCTGTGGTCTACTACAGTTATTGGGCTGCGGTCTACTACAGTTATTAGGCTGTGGTCTACTACAGTTATTGGGCTGTGGTCTACTACAGTTATTGGGCTGTGGTCTACTACAGTTATTGGGTTGCGGTCTACTACAGTTATTGGGCTGTGGTCTACTACAGTTATTGGGCTGCGGTATACTAAAGTTATTGGGCTGCGGTCTACTACAGTTATTGGGCTGTGGTCTACTACAGTTATTGGGCTGTGGTCTACTACAGTTATTGGGCTGCGGTCTACTACAGTTATTGGGCTGTGGTCTACTACAGTTATTGGGCTGCGGTCTACTACAGTTATTGGGCTGTGGTCTACTACAGTTATTGGGCTGCGGTATACTAAAGTTATTGGGCTGTGGTCTACTACAGTTATTGGGCTGCGGTCTACTACAGTTATTGGGCTGTGGTCTACTACAGTTATTGGGCTGCGGTATACTAAAGTTATTGGGCTGCGGTCTACTACAGTTATTGGGCTGTGGTCTACTACAGTTATTGGGCTGTGGTCTACTACAGTTATTGGGCTGCGGTCTACTACAGTTATTGGGCTGTGGTCTACTACAGTTATTGGGCTGTGGTCTACTACAGTTATTGGGCTGTGGTCTACTACAGTTATTGGGCTGCGGTATACTAAAGTTATTGGGCTGCGGTCTACTACAGTTATTGGGCTGCGGTCTACTACAGTTATTGGGCTGTGGTCTACTACAGTTATTATCCTGGCAGATGATGTTGTTACCAGACATTTCGGCCTCACCTCTGGAGGCCATCTTCAACGGTTTTTAATACAACTGACACGGTGTTAGTCAGCAATCACAGTACTGTGGCAAAGCATGAATAACACCGTGTCAATTTTATTGAAAAACCGTTGATCAGTGAAAATGGCCCCCAGAGGTGGGCCGAAACGCCTGATAACAACATCATCTGTCAGTGTAACAATTATAGGAGACCACACAGTCCAATAGCCCAGATATTGAATCAAGACTGCTTCAACCCAACAGTGACAGTTTCTTGACAGGTACAATCGTGTGTGCAGATTTTGATTAGATGTTTTAAACAGTAATTTTACAGCACTAAGGGGTATAAAAAATTATAGTATATTATTCCTCTGACGCGACCAGTTGTTACATATAAATCTGAGGTGTGGAATTTAACAGAGAATTAAAAAATTCCTTTAAAACCATTTTAGAGCAAAATATTGCATAAACTTTATGGCTTCCCACACTTCCCACCCTTTTTTATGGGTCTGAGAATTAGACTTTAACGAAAGGCCAGGCCAGTCGCGTCCAAGCGGCTGAAATGAAATTTCTCAGGCACTTGGCAGTTCCATGATCATAGAAGAAACACAGGGAGGAACTGAATATTATGAGTATACTCGGCAGGATTGAACGGTATCGGCTAAATTGGTAGGAACATCTTTTCCGAATAGATGACTGCCGCATCCCCAAACAACTCTGGATCTATAAGCCGAGGTGACGGAGAGGTGTGGGACGTCCGAGGAAGCGATGGAGTGACCAGGTCTAATCTTTGCCTATTTGAGACCGGAACAAACTATCCGTTGTTTAATCCTTGAAGAAGAAGAAGAAGAAGAAGAAGAAGAAGAAGAAGAAGAAGAAGAAGAAGAAGAAGAAGAAGAAGAAGAAGAAGAAGAAGATGATGATGATGATGATGATGATGATGATGATGATGATGATGATGATGATGATGATGATGATGATGATGATGATGAACATTTATGGCCTAGTAAGAGAAGAAGACAGTTGAATAATACGCAATAACAATGAACGACAGGCTCTCATGCATGGAAAAGACATAGTGAAATTCATCAAATCACATGAGTTGGTGGCTGGGACTTGTGGAAAGAATTCCTGAAGAAATGCTGAAGAGGATATTATATACTAATACACATAGAGACAGGCCAAGGACGAGATGCTTGGTTAGCGTAACAGAAGATCTTTCTAGCATGAGAATCAGATGGAGGAGAGGAAGAGCGGAGAACAGGGAAACATGATGGAGTATCGTTGAGACTGAAGCCCACCAAACGCTGTTACGCTGTAAAAAGTTTTTAATTTTACAAAATGCTTGTTTTACAAAAATTTAAATTTTTTAAAATAAAATGGTGTATACAATTTACGATACAAATAAACTCAGAAACACATTTCCTGAATAATCTAAACTACGTGTTTACTTTTGTTGCTCACTTATCTTCTTAGTAATAGGTAGACAGTGTTTATCAGCCTTAGTGAAGGCAACTACCGGTCTAGGGAATGTAGCCCCCTAAATCAATCCACCTGTTCCCCTAGGTTGAGAGTTTGATCGTTTGAGGCCAGGTCCTCAACATCTGTAAACTAATAAAGTGCTAAACATCTCGAAAATTTGCCTCGGAGTAAGGACGAACTAAGGGAAGTCTAAAGGTAAAAACCTAAAAATGTTCACTTTTTTAAAAAGTGCTTGTTTTATTACAATTTTTAATATTCTGAATAAAATGGTATATACAATTTACGATACAAATAAACTCAGACACACATTTTATGAATAATCTGAAGTATGTCCGCACACAGTAGACAAACATTACAATTGTGTACGGGATTCCTTTCAGTAGTGCATATTTTCTAAATAGCGTAAATAGTGATGTTAGTTTCATTATGTAAAAGGTGAAATTTTGTACTTCATGCTGGCAATTCTAAAGTCACATGGCAACACACAACAGTGGCTACATGTGTGTTTTGTTTTTGTAAATGATTATATTGTTATGTCAAGAATTTTAGTTTTTGTCAGCTTGCACTCATCTATTTTAAACGCGTTTTTAAAATCCATATTTTCCAACACTTAGGTACGTACTACATCTCAGAAACTGCGCTACGTATGATATTGAAATTTTTGTAGCTGATATAAGTCATCATCATCATTATCGTCGTCGTCGTCGTCGTCGTCGTCGTCGTCGTCGTCGTCGTCGTCGTCGTCGTCGTCGTCGTCGTCGTCGTCGTCGTCGTCGTCGTCGTCGTCTTCTTCTTCTTCTTCTTCTTCTTCTTCTTCTTCTTCTTCTTCTTCTTCTTCTTCTTCTTCTTCTTCTTCTTCTTCTTCTTCTTCTTCTTCTTCTTCTTCCTCTTCTTCTTCTTCCTCTTCTTCTTCTTCAGGGATTAAACCAAGGATGGTTTGTTCCCGTCTCAAATAGGCAAAGATTAGAGCTGGTCACTGCAGCGCTACCTCGGACGTCCCACATCTCTCCGTCCCCTCGCTTATAGTTGGAGAGTTGTTTGGGGATGCGGCAGTCATCCATTCGGCAAAGATGTCCCCACCGATACTGGGCGATCGTGTCGAGTATACTCATAATATTCAGTTCCTGCCGTGTATCTGTGTTTCTTCTATGACCATGGAGAGTATACCCTGCCACGTGCCTGAGAAATCTCGTTTCAGCCGCTTAGATGCGACTGGCCTGGCCTTTCTTTCGTTAAAGTCCAATTCTCAGGCTCGTAAGTCACCATCGTCTGCCTAATAATGTAGTATTGTAGAACTAACGTGTACACTCAGGTGCTGTACAAAATTAATGTTTATTAATTTTTCTTGAAAAAGGTTATAAAGTTTAAATAAATATAAATCTTCTTGTATATATGGAAAATATATAATTCTGCTTTGGGCCTACTGTTACAGTTCTCCAAGAGATCAATGGGTAGGAACTGCAGTTTTAGAAAAGAATGATTGCACAGCTTATTATATCTGTGGTGATAAACATCAGTAGAGCACAGGTTTTAACGGGAAATGCTCACAAAAATTTATGGACCCATTAAGGAAGGTGGAGAGTGGAAAATAAGGTACAACCGAGAGCCCTATGAGTTATTTAGATCGTCTGAGATTGTGACATCAGTTAGGATAGCTAGGCTAAGATGGGCAGGACATTCACAGAGATTGAATGAGGAGGATGTTCTCAAGAAGATTATGAAATCATAGGATGTGGAAAACCTAGACTACGATGGATTGATGGAATCCTAGAAGGTGTGAAAGTACTTAGAGTGAAATATTGGTGGACATTGGCTAAGGACAGGGAAGTCTGGAGGAAAACCTTGAGGGGAGCTGAGGCCCACGGTGGGCTGTAGAGTTACTGACGATGATGATGAGCATAGGGCTTACTGATTTCCCTTAACAGTAAATAAAACAATTTTACAAGGTTTTGGAATATTCTTTAAACATGTAGAATATTAGTATTAATTTCAAGAGCGGTCCACTTGTTCGGTAACAGACTATACTCCGACTGTAAATTAAAAATAGGGGTAGAGATTATTTGATGTGAAATCCGAAACAATAGAAAGGGTGGATTTGTGGCGAGATCGGGCGTAGGGGTGGTGGTGGGGTGGGGCAAAAAGGGTTATTCGTACAGTAAAAGAGTAGCTATCTAACTCCACGGCATTCTCTTTTGTCATTTAGAGCAGCCAGCAGCAGCGGTGGTGGAGGATTTTGTTGGATGCCGCGAGACAACGCGGAAAGGGAATGAAATTTATAACTATTCGCTGAGGGTTGTTGAATCTGGGGGGTACCACTTCATAACGCGTGGATATAGATTATCAACATTAGGTTTCGTGGGAAACAAACTGTTAACCCAATTCGCTGAAATAGAATAGTCCCGCAAACTCTCTCTCTCTCTCTCTCTCTCTCTCTCTCTCTCTCTCTCTCTCTCTCCCTCTCTCTCTATCTATCTATCTCTCTCTCTCTATCTCTCTATCTCTCTCTCTCTCATTCTCTCTCTCTCTCTCTCGCGCGTGTCTGTGTAGAGAGAGAGAGGCAGACAGACAGACAGAGTGCTTTATGTTCAATTTCATGTATTAGAATCTCCAGGAACAATTTCTGTATACCTAAAAAGATTTTTAGCAGAGTTTCTTGAACAGTATGAGAAATTTACTCGTATTCTTAATTTCGTAAGCTTCCACAGCTCTAATCGACCATATATTAGTTGTTAGAACTATAGGGTTTTCGACCGTGGTCTGATATTATTATTACAACCGTCTCACGGATCGTGGTATCGTACAGCGGAAACAAAATACCTACACCACTGAAGTCACTAATTACCAATTTTACCATTAGTTACAAATAATAATTTGAAATCAGCAAGGTACTCTCATACAATAATTCAAGTTTGTCCACGCGCAATAATAATGTCAACTATTAGAGTTCCGCACTAATTATAACTCGGTAATCACTTTCAACTTATCCGCAACGATCACTTGATCCGCACTCTACAATACCGCCACGTGTAACTAACTACTAAGCCGGCCGTAGACCCTTATATATACCCCGCAGAAGTTCTAGAATAATTTTCCATTCGCGCCGGCATAATTTGCGTAGTTAGTTACAAATGTTCGAACAGTCTAGAGTCTACTTGAGTGCGGCTTTGACCGAGACGCTGCACCTGCTCGGCTAGCTGACAAACGTGTAGAAATAACGCTCTTGAAAAGTCGAGAGTTTTACGTAATTTGTATGGGATATATATATATATATATATATATAGGATATTTGTATGTTTGTATATATGGGAAAATTTACAATTATATAATCTCAAAACACAAGACCTGAACAAATACAAGTCGACACTAGACTCGACACAATTTTCAAAATCCTTAACATTGGAAACACTAAAAATATATATATATATTTTTTTATATACAGTACATACAACACCCACACACAAGAATACCAATTTACACTACCAAAAGCCAACAGAAAGCCACAGCAACAACCAACCTGAACATAAATATTCAACTAGATCAAAAACTAAGATGGCTGATAATGAGAGAAATCTTTGATTCCCGAAACACGTTCCAAGTAAGGAAATAATATATCTTGATTGTAAATAAATATAAATATTAAACTATTGTGATGTTATTCAATGTAGTTTCACTGAAAAATTGTATGATGTTCAGTGAAATACATACATACAAGCATCATCAGAGGTTTGTATGTAAATCAGTAACAATCGGAATAATTCTATGTTAATATAGAAACTAACGAATAATCGAATTTTTTTCGATTTTAATGTAAAGTAACTGATAATCGATTTAGATAGATTAGTTAACGATTGTTTTAATGCTTATTTACTTAAACAGCTGTTTTGTCGTTTATATTGGAAATATTTAATACTTATATTTTACTTATTTCTATTTTTTAAAATAAATTTATAGTTTTAAATAGATCATCTTATTTTGTTTTCATTTGAGTTTGTTCTGTAGTTAATAAATTATTTTTATTGTGTTAGTAAATATTAAGATTTTCCCAAATATTCATTTTTTTAAATTTTGTATGTTTTTAAATAATTTTACATTTTCAGCGCCTGGAAATTGGTGATTATTATTTAGACAATGTGTCGCTAATTTAGATTTATAAATACTTGGTTTAAAAAAGTATGCGGTGTTGAAGGATTCTATCGAGAATTTTTTCTTTGTCTCGCCTACGTAAAATTTATTTATAGAAAATGAATAAATAGCCTATGAGATATCTACATAGAAAATGATAAATATTAAATTGTGTGTGTGTGTGTGTGTGTGTGTGTGTGTGTGTGTGTGTGTGTGTGTGTGTGTGTGTGTGTGTGTGTGTGTGTGTGTGTGTGTGTGTGTGTGTGTGTGTGTGTGTGTGTGTGTGTGTGTGTGTGTGTGTGTGTGTGTGTGTGTGTGTGTGTGTGTGTGTTATATATGTTGTATGATTAGCAAAGGAAGTGACGAAATATCAGGTAAAGTTTAACAGGTCGAATGGAATTAAAAGGGAAGGTTTGGAAGATAAGTGAGAAACGATGTGGGAAATCGATGCTATAATTTCAATATCCCAGCTATTTTGTACGGTTATTCAAAATCAGTAATCTATAGAAACATTTATGTTACATATCAGGTAATGTTTCTCTAATTGATGTAAAACGTGGTAATTTTAAAATGCAATTTCCTTTAACCAGAGTGGGGGTAGTTTAAATTTTAACGACAAGGAATATTATTCTTTAATAATAAAAAGGAACGACGTAGCATTCGGTCCACTCCCGTTTTAGACGGCGACAAACGCCATTTTGACCGCAATAACAATCAAATCTCGTCGGCGCACATATTGTTACGTCAAACGACGACAATCGAAACGTGTAACATCGCGGCGGAGACAATCGGAAACCGCAACAATGGAGTCGCAAGTGACCGATTCACAAGCGACGTAGAATATTGCTGACGACTGCGAATTGCGAAGAGGTAAAACGACGTAGTAGTAGTACACGGAAGAGAAAGACGGAAATATGCGGAGTGAGAGAGAGAGTCAACGGAGAGCAGCGAGCGGTGATATCAACTGTTCCTGCGAGGTTAGACATTATTGCTTCTCAAATTGGAGTCGACACCGGTCGCGGAGATAGTGTGTCGTGTCTGTCTGTCTGTCCGACTGTCTCACTTACCCTGAAACTCCTCCTTCTTCCCAAACAGAGATCAGTGACTTTATGTAGAGACCGTTTAGTAAATTACCGCCAGACACATCTCTGCTGTACATAAAGTCGCCGTCTCTGCAGTGTAACGTTTATCTGAGACCGTTGGCGATCGCCCTGATAAGGACGATCCGTCCGTTCCTCCGCCCGACCCGATTCTATTAATTTTATCTTTTTACTCGAATGCGACGAACGTTCTGTGCTTCTTGAAAAGCTTCTTGATCGTTTTTTCTTCTTTCCGGACTTTTATAAAGATTAACTGCGCGAAATTTCATCGCTTATATTGTAGTTTTGTAAATAATGTTGAAATAATGATTCTACACAATGTCGTTACGTCGACGCTGTGTGTGTTTATGCGGAGGTACGAACATTTGCTCTTTGTGACATTTGCTCTGAATGTACGTGTGTTATCAACGAGCTGATATAACGCGTGCACGAACATACACACACACACACACAGACGCACGCACACACGACGCAGATGTATACCAAACAAACAAGTAATTTGTCTACTTCATTCTTCCACTCCTGTTCAATTAATATATAGGCAAAGTTCGAATCTTACTGGCCGGACAAGAAAGATTCCGATTTTTCCACAAATGTGTATACATATAATATTAGATGATATTCTACGCGCGTGCTTCTTCATTTGCGATATTCTAGTATGGCGGCCTGAATTATCAGTTTATTTGTCATTAATATAATTAATAATGTCAATAACAGTATAAAAATATCTGGGACTTTAGGCGCAGAGAATTTGATCAGGCTAATTAAAAGAACTGCAAATGATGTTTTCAAACGATTAGAAGTTTAATTAAGAAAGTTGTGTTAGTGGTTATAATCACAAACAGAATTATCGCTGCTGCACACCACTATAGAAAAATTATTCCGATTAGCGCTTTCAAGCTTCTCAGCTCATCGCCAGATCGAAAATAACAGAAATAAAACAACTCTTCACACCCCCCCACTGTCTACACACACACACCCGCAAACAAGCTATAAGTCAAATGTCCCTTCCCAACCTCCGAGCCCTGTCACCCCCGTCGGTACAGTTACATATTTTTCTAGCACATTCCTTTTGTGTGTGTGTGTGTGTGTGTGTGTGTGTGTGTGTGTGTGTGTGTGTGTGTGTGTGTGTGTGTGTGTGTGTGTGTGTGTGTGTGTGTGTGTGTGTGTGTGTGTGTGTGTGTGTGTGTGTGTGTGTGTGTGTGTGTGTGTGTGTGTGTGTGTGTGTGTGTGTGTGTGTGTGTGTGTGTGTGTGTGTGTGTGTGTGTGTGTGTGTGTGTGTGTGCATTCTTCTCAAAACCTAACGTTGTAAAGCCTTTCTCATTCACACTTTTGGGCGCGGTCATCATCGTTATTTAAAAAACATCACTATATGCAATTTAATTCTTAATGTTATCTATCCGTCCTCTACCTCTTACTTCTTAATTATATTATAAAACATTTCTTCATTATCAAATTTAGTTTTAGTATTCATTAACTTGTCTAAATCTTTCTCTCTTTCTTTCAATATTTCTAACTCCTCCTTGAGCTTTCTTTCAACTGTGTTATTTACTGCTTTTAAAATTTCATAGACTTCCAAAGGATTAACAAACTTATGGTTCTCTTCTATGAAATGTCTTGCATATAACGAATTCGTTGTTCTATTACTACATTCTCATCGTTTGTGGTCAGACAATCTGCATACGAATTTCCGTCCTGTCTCACCTAGGTACACTTTGTTGCATTCTTTACATTTTAATTTATAAACTCCGCTTCTGTTTCAAATAATGTGATAATTCTGTTTCCAATGAGTAGTTGAATGTTGTCAATATGAACGTTTTCTTTTTTTAATTAACTGTTATATGAAATAAAGAACGTATTGTTGGGCCGATGCAGTCAGATCGACCAGGTAACAGTTTTTAAAACTCATCGTTGGCTTCTGTGCATATGTAACTGCTTAATATCATACTACACTTCCTGGAATCGTTATGAATTTTCTAGAACCAGTGTTTTCCCGAGCAAATGTCACCACATTCGGCCTCCGAGCAAATGTCATTCGGAGAAAAATGTCACAACTTCGTTTATGCGTGATTGGTAATCTCAACAAAAGAGAATCAAAACATATTACTAAAACAACCACGACATGTATTATTAATTACTGTAACCGGTAAAACTACGTTCAATTCAACAAATCTTTACACACACAATAATCCACAATAATAAGAGAGCTAAGCGTTAAATTTCTAAACCTCATAACGCACAAATTAAAGCTGGTATCCTCATCAATATTTATCAAACGTATCACTGTGCATGATTACTGAGCGTTGCTGATATATTATGCGCGTGGCGCTAGTGGTACTGTAGCACGTTTAGAATAATCTACAAAGCTTTAAATCCTAGAAAGTTAAATTATTCTACCAACTTTATCGTGTTCATTTCCTGAACTGCTACCTCTCATATTCCAGACGAGGCCTTTCAGTGTTTCCACCATTATTAAGTCCTAAACCACGGTAAACAAATATACCACTGGAACCCGTATATATAGGCCTACCCGTGAATCCGTCTTCACAGCTGGTCAATTCATAAACAACTCTACTTGTCACCACCCTATTGGCTCAGCTCCATTAAGCCACGCCCCTTCTGCCTTTCTATTGGCTATCTACTACGGAGCTTCTCTCTCCCTCTATTTCCCTATGGTATTTTTCTCAATGGTAACTTATTATATTCCAATAATAAACGCAATTGCATTGCCCGGTATCCCAGGTCTCTAGGAATACTATGAGTAAGTCAATTATTGTCATCTGGACAGAACAGCATTCCGTCATAGAGTAAGGCCAGAGAGACTGCCAGCTTCGTGGAGTTTCCCAAGATTTCTGTCGGAGACCCGCCTCCGATGTTTTAACATTGAAAATGTTTATAAGGCGTGTCGCACATTTGAAAACGACCGCTGGTGCGTGATCGAAAATGGGAACCGGTGAGTTTCCATAGAAACTTCTTCTTTGTTGTCAATAACGTAGTACACATATAAAACTTCGCTTATGAATGCGACTACATTTAACTTATAATCTGTACATTGGTAAATGAAGAATGAAATCATTGATTGGTGAATGAACATAAATATATATATTTTTTAGATTTATTGAAGCATTTTCAATGCCCTTCTCTGTGCATTGCATTTGTGCAATGCCTGTAAATTTTTCCGTCCGCCTCTAAGAATGTTGATCGATCGTTATTCTACACTCCGTTGGATACCTAGCGGCACCTCTGCCGTTACGAATAGTTTCTTACGTCAAGGGGAAAAATACTGGTTTACACCTCGACCAGCCTCTTCCGCCTTCAGAGGGAACCGTTGGGATAAAACAGCTTATACAGCGGCTGACTCTTGCTCCTCGGAGCAGCGTTAGCCGCCATACGGTGCCCGTGGAGGGTAGGGTGGTGGCTGGAAATTTCTCTTCGTCAAAGCATGAGATTCAAAGGGCATTTCTCAGAAACGAAACAAATTGAGAAATCAAAGTGTAAGGCAAAACTAGGAAATATTCACGAATACAGTCAACGGAATCGACAATTATGGAACGAGCACTAGAGAGAGAACGAATACAGAATATTTTTTGTTTTAAAGCAAAAAGTAGAAAAACTAAGTATTTCTATTCCACTTAAAACACGGGTTCCGATAACACGTTCCAAGCCTGACACGTGAAATGCTGCTGCCGGTGAATAACACTAATTTCAGTTGTTTCTGTTTTTACTGTGATTATTATCGCCATTATTATAATATTAATTATCCTCATTATCAACATCATCATCGTCGTCGTCATTATTCGAGTCTTCGAGAGGAGGATAGCTGAAGATATGTGGCGTGCTTCGCAAGAGAGATTCTTCGGGCGAAGAATGTTGACTGAATAACAGTAGTTATAGAAGAAGAAAATAAGCAGTAGAAGTGAACCCTAGGACTAAAGAATAATAGGCCTAGCCCGAAGTCGTGTGGTCAAACAGTTCCAGGTTAGTGACCTAAAAGAGAAAAGGAAGGTGTGATTTTCTGTAGAGAGTCGGGTATAATATCCAAACCCACAGCCCTCGAACGTGTACACACTTATAGACATTTGATAAGTAAGTTTTTCCACCTACCCTCGTTAACAAATTATTATTATTATTATTATTTGCATTTATTTACTTTGAACAACTATGCATAGTTTGCTGAATTCTTCAGATCTTTAAATTTCCCCTGTCTTTATAGATTAGTGCCATTAGTGCCTACTGAAGCCTGCTTATAACAGATATTTTTTCTGATGTTTCCAGACTTTGGGAAATACGGAGTTCAGTCTCAGTTAAAGTGGTTAAAATCTCGATTTTTGTTGGTTAAAATCTGAATTTACGCAAATTTTATGTAAGTAAATCCTAACAATAGAATATATTGTATAGTTAAACCACACACGAATATGTCTTTAAAGATAACCTGCCTGTTTAGTCGTTAAGAATTTGTCATCATCATGAAACGATATTAATCGATGACTCGTTGGGCACTTAGTGAAACATATTAATACAAAGGTTTTTTTAAAATGTGTAAACGCTTGGTAGGTTTCACAGTTTTTACAATTAAAAAAAAAACAGAAGAAAATTATTTTAAAAGAATTTTATTCCATAGAGCCAGATCAGGGTAACAAAAAATTTCATTTAACTGATTACATTCCGTTTATAAAAGATAGGATTATTAATAGGTTAAAAAAGCATGGTCTTAACATGGTATGGTATCACTAAACAAATTCAATCTTTTTCATTAATAGTCAACAATAAAGAAAAATCAAACGCACTAGAGAAAAATGGAGTTTATGAAATACACTGTGCAGAATGCGATGCTATTTATATCGGACAATGTGGCCGTGCTCTGAAACAGCTCTGAAGGCGATTTTAACCAATACAGCCAATACAGATTTTGCAGATTATTGCTTACAACACAATCACTTCATAGACACAAAAACATAACACTACTCCACAACATAATAAAAGGTAAAAGAAATTGATTTGTTAGAAATTCTAGAAATTAAAAAAGCATTAAAAAATAACAAAAATTTAACAAATGAACAAACTGAATTCTGAGTATTCTCTTTATTAAAAGCTGTTATTTAGTTTAGTTAATTTTATATTTTGCGTTCAGATTATATTTATTTTTTACAGACACTTGACCTTCCCTTAGCTCCTGCAACCCCCTCCCCATCTTCACACCTCACACATGTTTCGATACACGCCCTAAACAGATATCAACCACCCTTAGCCTACATTCTCTGTTTAGTGTCCACTCAGCTCTTTGACAATGGCTTACGAAGTCGAAACAGCTGTCAAAGTTGAATAAAAAAAACTGTGGAACGTACCATGTGTTTATATATTTTTAGAAAACCTTTGTCATCATGAAACGTTTACGCCAACCTTCTCTGCTTCCTTCTCTTATGCACTGCCTCCCAAAACAGCCTGTCAAACTAACGTCTCTCTATGGTTTATTCATTTAGTCTATCCATACGTCTTTATTCGGTCATACTTTTTACAGTCTATTATTGTAGATCCTTCTATCCGCAAAACTTGAGATACCTTCTTGAACACTCATTCTTTACTTTTTTCCTCGTTTGTGATACTTTGCAGCCTTGCTGGCCTGTAACTTTTTCCAATGTTAATCTGTGCAGATGCAATTTTATTTCTATTCTTTTTATATTGTTAATTATTTTTATTATGTTTATTTCAGCAGTAAACACTTTGTAAAATCGCTCTATAAAAAAATTACACTTGCCAGTAAAATAACGTAAAATTTAAGCTAGTATACGTAGTACCGAAGAAAATCGAATCGAACAAATGTATAAAAGGTTTTACAACAGAGAGGCAAAGCACGTCTTTACGCGCGTCATCAGACGCGATACAAAAGTGGATTTATTTGTGTTTGCCAAAGAGATTTCCTTTGTCAAGACTAAACCTCTTTGTCGGCTCAGACTACTACGTGTAGCAACCGTACTCAGACTGCAATTAACGTTAACGTCGTTGTAATTTGTAAAACGTTTTTGTCAGTCAACTGGTAATTGCAGAAAAGCCATAATAATTGCGTCGTCGTCGTTGTAAGCTGTCGCCGTAATTAACGGGGATTCGTTTAATTCTGCTGACGACTGTAAGACGTTTCTTCGCAGTCACGTTTCTCTTTCTGTCTTTGTGTAGTAGTCGAACCCACGGCTGCGGGTGTTTTTCTGGTTTCTCTTTGTAAATAACAATAATTATTTTGAGAAAACAATTCGAGTATTAATAATGCCACCTTCAGTTTCTTTGAGTGTCTGTTACAATTTTGTTTTCATCGGTACAGTACCTTTTCTTGACAGACAAATTATTGTTCTTGTTATTATTATTATTATTATTGTTATTTTGTTTTCTCTCAAATGCTAACACTGGTCATTCTGTTAGAGACTGTATGTGTCTTACTATACCACAGTGCTTCTGCTGACATATTTCATTAGTGGTTACTGTTACAGGGCTTACTTTATAAATAGGGGTAAGTCAAGACTTTGTGCTCTGTTTCAGTCTAGCCACTGAAGATGCCTAATCTTAGTATAGGCGAAACGTTTCGTTTTAAAATAGACAAATCGACGTGTGTTAAACCGAAAAAACAGTGTTGTTGTTATTATTAATGCAAACCACGAAATTTAAGAGCGACAATAATTAATTTGTTAATTATGCCGTCGTAAATACTGGGTGTTTTCTGTAGCATCCTGTGGTTATATGCATAAATACGTACATCTAACCGATTTACGGTTAGATCGTACAACTATTCATACGATTTACGATCTCTGTGTACTCCGACAATATTGCCATGCATGCTCTGTGGAATAATATAGCTGTTCTTGAAAAATGTATGCTCTATCGATTGATGTACGTTTTACTCTGTGTGTAACTTTATGTTCTTCTGGTTCAGGCATATTTGTCTCATTCCCTCTATTACCAGCCTTCTTCTATTAATCACAATAGAGTCACTTTATCTTATCCATTGTCTACTTTTTCTTTAAATCCTGGTTTTCACTTCATGATTGCTTTTAATCACTTCCATTTGTCCCCTGAGGGCATACCCAAATCCGTTTTACCTGTAGCGAACCTTACCTTTAGTACTGTTTTGCTGTTTAAATGTGGTATACATGTGTAACCCCTCTTTCTATTTTTATGCTTTATAAAAATAAACCCTTTTTTTTGAAAGAGGGGCCACTAGTTAATTAAAACTAGGCGGAAGGCCTAGAGAAGCAAAAATGGGCTGGGTCCAGTGAGACGGGACTTGCAATAAAACTCGGTCGGTAAACAGTAATAACAATCTTTTATTCTTCCTTAATTCCCATAATTCATGTTACATCTTGATTCAGAAAATTTCAATATCTGTAAGTGCCATTATAACAATAGTCTCAACCAATAAATAAATCTCAATATTAATAAATCAATTTCAATAAGGCCATTTCAATTATAACAGTAATTACATTCCTTCAGATAATTCACCCACATATATATATATATATATATATATCAATCTGGTTCCTTATTTTAACACATAATTTAAACATATAATATAACACACATATACCTCTATATCACATAATCACAGACAACTTACAATTACAAACCCTGGCGCACCGCCTGCATCTTCTATCTAATGCATACATGCAGGTAAAGAAAATCTGGACTTGCCATCATCGCAAAATTACAATTATAACTTAAGGTGCCAGTACAGCCGGTATGAATTTTAGAAAATAGCAAAATCTTTAATTTTAGAAAAGTGTAAAATTCTAAAGCAAATTTGAATCGATCAGAACAGCAACCCCTTTTACATTTTTAACACTTCTTGAGACCACATTTGTAATCAGTCATGATAATAGAACGATGATGCTTAATCTGGTTAACAAAATAATAATATATAATATTTGATCTGTAATGACATACAAGGATAAGTTAGACTTGCTATAATAACAGGCAAAATGTAAAACTAGTATATTCATATAATGCACAGGACATTTGTCCTAAAAAGGTACATGTTTAGAGAGAATTCATTCTTCAATCATAACGGCTTGATAATAAGCAAAATTAACTAGACAAGTTTAGCAAGTAAAATCCAGAATTTAAGTTACAATAACAAGTACCGCCTGTACATTTCATTCCTTTTAAAATTCTGACAATCTCTGAATACAAATCGTATATGCAAAAAAAAATTAAATTTAATATCAGCCATCTGTGCATATATAAAATTTAAACCACGTGGTATACTAGCAGCTGTGGAAGTGTGCCAGAATAGACCGGACCTGACCAGGTGAGACCAGTATCAGACCTGCACGAAACGGCACCAACATGAACCCAAAAAACCTATTAAGAATTAACACTGAAACGGCAAGAAAAACCCAAACCTCCAGCCCTTAAATATAGGAAAATAATTAAATGTGAAACCCCAGTAACCCTCAGAAAACATCTGAACCAGCCGGTTCAGAATCAAGAAACTCATACCTATACTTAGCTTTACAGAACAAATTACCCTTACAATATTAGCATTCAAAATCTATGAAAAAGCTCTGGCGCACCCCTACAGTGTAGCTCACAATTACAGTGATAGTACGTTATAAGTGTGGATAATGTTCATAGTAAATGTCTTGGTGACACACCCTTGATCTAACTGTCTAGCTGAGTAAGCACATTGTTCGAGCACAATTTGTCACACTGATGTTTTGCGGGCCAGGCCAAAAAAAATAATAAAAGAGTTCATATCACCTTAACTGAAGCGGTTGAATTACATCTTTACTGTTAGCTAGCTCCCTCCTCGGTACAGACAAGTTTCAAGTGGTTCATGGCTGGTGAAGGTGGCAGTACACCAGCTGTGGCCACGTCTCCGTTCTAGGGCGAGAACCCGGGAAGTCTCAAAAATTTAGCCTGCCATCAGAGATGAGAAGAAAACTGTCTAAGTAAACTGTCCGAGGTGAAGAGTAGCTGTTTGTTCGGTGAGAGGCTGCCTGCAACTCATTTGTACCGCAGTAGCGTAACGAACCCTAAACTTCGCCACTAGATCGCGTGGTCGTAGCAGTACAGCCTGCGAAATTACGTTCATTTTTCGTGCCGCGACAATTATCCGTGGACGAAAACCAGTATGGCATTTCTCCGAACGCCGGCTCATGCAAACGCCGGCACACATGTGATGTTTTCGCATGTTTTAAGTAATGTTTTTCGCATGTTTTAAGTAATGTTTGGCCGAGTGAAGACCTCTACTCTAAGCAGAGACATAATGTTAAGCAGAGACATAATCGTCATCTGTGCTTCACAACCCTTCATGGGTCCTGGCCTGTACCAAGAGTTTATTTCTTTTGACCCAATCTTTGCTATGGGATACCAGTTTCTAATTTAAAACCTTCCCAGTATCTTCTTCTTTTGATAGTTCCTATCCGTTTTGGATGTTGGATATCATACAGAATATTTGAACTTTCTGCACTGCTGCACGGAATAAGTCAGCTGTATTCATGCCAAACCAGGTCCTTAAATTTCTCAGCCATGAGATTCTCAGTCGCCCAACTCGTCTCTTACCATTTTCTAATTAAAAACCTTTCCAGAACATCCTCCTGTCTAAACATTTTCGTCTGATTGTTCAGTCCAATCGTGGTCTTCGTCTTTGTCATCACTTTTGCACATTAAGTTAATCTCACGTTTTCTTTAACATTCGATTTCTTCAATTAGCCATCAGATCTTTTATGCTCTTCACCCACTTTCTGATTCTCCTCACTGTTTTTGTTTATTTCTGTTTTTCAGATTTTTCACAATTTTTTTTCTTAGTATTTTTGTCACTGATATTATATATTCTCTTTCTTACATTTGAGTTACATTTTTTCTAGTCCGTACGTACTGCTATACTCATTGCACCTTTGCAGATTTTTATTTTACTTTAATAACCAATCTTATTTTCTGTTAGCCCTAAAGTATGCTCTGTATTAGCTTTGATTCACTGGTCCGTATCCTGGTCCATTTTGTATCACGTACCAAACAACAGCCCCAGCATAAACAGGAAAGATCCGGCGGGAACATACGAGAAAACTAACCGTTTTGCAGGGACTCGAACTAGCGTCTCTGGCCGACAAAATCGATTATAAACACGTTGACAGGTCTCAGAGCCACGGCTAGCGGAAACCTAAAATAAACGCAATATCGTGTTAGTAATAATAACCTCTCTGTGACAGAGCAGTGTAATTGTAGTCGGAGCGTATTGAAGAGTTAATGATAAAACTTTTTTCCCGTTCATTCTTTTCACCCTTTATTAAGTTTGAGATTTATTAGCGTCACATTATTAAGTGTTAGCGGTAGAACTGACTGTTTCCTGTTTTCAAAGCCGGTGGAGTTGTTTAAAATTCTAATGCGTTTCCGTGTCACCGTGGTGGTCATTGTTACAAACAAAACAATAACACCCTACTCTACTACTCTGTACACGGGGGGGGGGGGGGTTATATACCACATTTAATTTTTCTGCATTCATTCGTCACGAAATATGAAGTTTATAATCCCATGTCCTTCGTTATGTTTACCCCTACTGTATGATTGTACTGTACAATGCTTGTCATAAAACTCGTCCATTTTCGCCCCCCCCACACACACACACACAAAAACAATATGCATTTATGAACACGCGCTTATATTAAATAAAGAGGTCCTCTATCTTTATGACTAAAAGATGTATTTTATTTTTCGTTATCAACCGGTTTACTATGTTTCCTGCACTTCCTGATTTACAATCTTTACCTAATTCGGCCGTTCAATAAGCCGGTCCCAAGTTGTGGTACTTTCCAGCTTTTCCTGCCTGGCCTACTTCTGCTTTCAGGTTGCCAATTACAGCTTTTCCTGCCTGGTCTTCTGCTTAGGGGTTGCCAATTCTAGCTTTTTCTGCCTGGTCTTCTTCTGCTTAGGAGTTGCCAATTTCAGCTTTTTCTGCCTGGCCTACTTCTGCTTTCAGGTTGCCAATTCCAGCTTTTTCTGCCTGGCATCCTTCTGCTTTCGAGTAGCCAATTCAACACCTGTCTCAGTACTCATCATCATTATCTTCACAACACGGCATAGGCAAGCTGCTGCCTGTTCCGGCTTCAAAAATCCTCCAGCCATCTCTTCCTAGGTCTACCCACACACATCTCTGTCCTATAGGTTTGTATTTCCAGACTTGTTTGGCAGTCTGGAACCTGAGATTCTTTCTAAGTGTTCTTTCCACCGTTGTTTGTAACCTCCGTTCGGCTGTGTTCTTTGAAATTTGCCAATAAATAATTAATTTCCCTGTTATAACGTACCAGCCTGTAGATTAGTAACTCATATGGAAGGGCTGCCTCCTTACGAGACATGACTCCCGGTAATGTTGTATTCAGGGTTGTCTTCCCCTAGCCTTAGATGCCCCAACAGCCAACTGCAAGGCAGCAGCAAAATATAATCCTATAACAATAGGACGCAGTATTAGGGCCGACAAACCCAACTAGAATCCCGCCTGTAATATTCGAAAGACAAGCCGGTCTAGGATCATTTCCCTTACGCCCTGTCTTGGTACTTGTGACTACTGCTGCCGTCCACCAGGAATACTCATAATATTCAGCTCCCGCCATATATCTACATTTCTTCTGCTATATTGAAGACAATATCCCGCCACTCAGCTGAGAAATCTCGTTTCGGCCTCTTAAAATTCGACTGGCCTGAAATTTTGCAAAATATTGTAAGTTGTAAATAATATCTAGTCTAATGTGAAGCAGCAAATATTTTAATAATTCTGTTAATATTCTATGTACATTAAGTGGTTAAGCGGTAGGGCACCTCATTGTCCTGGATTTGAGAAATCGGCCCCGAAGGCGGTTGAACTAGTTACTAGTCGACGACATTGGGATGTAGAAGGCAACAGAAAACCACTATATTAAAGATTGCTTAGATATATCTAGTAATATCATCATGGCTATGTTTAAGGCTAAATAAGGCCAGTTGAACGTGTAAGCAAATTTACATATCTTGGTAGTATTATCAATGAACAATGGGGCCACTCTCAAGAAATAAAGAGCAGAATTGAAAAGGCAAGAGCACCTCATTGTCCTGGAGTTGAGAAATTGGCCTCAAAGGCGGATGACCAGTCGACGACATTGGGATGTAGAAGGCAACGAGAAACCACTACATTAAAGATTGCTTAGATATCTCTAGTAATATCATCATGGGTATGTTTAAGGCAAAATAAGGCCATATATATATATATGTACACTAGAATGAGCAGTTTATTCAAAAGTCACGATTTAACAATAAACACAAAGATGAGACTTTTACGCTGCTACGTATTCTTGGTCCTCTTCTACGGTGTAGAATCTTGAACTTTGACTGAAGCCACAATTAAAAAATTTGAATCCTTCGTAATGTGGCTTTACCGTAGAATATTGAGCATTTCATGGACAGCACGTATTAATTAATGTTGAAGGTCTTAGGAAGATGAAGAAAGAAAGGGAAGTTATTAACACAGTGAAGATAAGAAAGCTTCGGTATCTGGAACATCTCATCAGAAATGAACAGAGTTTACTTATTGCAGTCCATACTACAGGAAAAAGTACTTGGAAAGAGAGGAGTTGGGCGACCGAGAATCTCATGGGTGAGAAATTTAAGGACCTGGTTTGACATGAATACAACTGACTTATACCGTGCAGCAGTACAGAAAGTTACAATAGTCTGTATACGATAGCCAACATCCGAAACGGATAGAAACTATCAGAAGTGGTTAAAACCTTGGTAAAGCCTTTATTATCATAATAAAAAAATTTAAAAACTGAAATTTAAGCAAACATTTTATTACATTTACTTTTAAAATGTGTCATATTTACAAATATATGTAAAATATGCATTACGTTTACGTTGTTTCGTCGTAGCGGGAAGTAAAATGTAATCCTGTAACAGTTTCGTCGTAATGGAGTGCCTACGACAAGTACATTAGCGAGAGATCGTTGATGAGTTGGTGCTGCCTCCGGTTTCCTCCCTACTCTATATCACACGCTCGTAATCACTCGGGAGACTCAAAGTAATTGATATATGTCTAGAACGAATAAGGGTTGGTGGTGGGCGTGCGTGGGGTAAGTCGCTTTCGCTTAGCTTAAACCGCTCTGCCATTAAGTGCGTCGTTTCGAATTTAATAAGGCATTTCTCGTGATGTACGCTTGTACGTGTATGTAGGAAATGTTGCTTTAATCAGTGTCTGTGTCTGTGTCTGTGTATATATTACCTTTGCCTTGTTCTAACGATTGAAACTATGTTTACCTCCTTTTGCTGTGAAGTGTTCTCTGTTTGCATGTCAAGTGTGCCATCGTTTGAACCGAAACGGAGAAGGATTATAAGCAGACTTATACGATTTTACATCATGGTCCTGGACAAGAATAAAGAGAGGGCTTCATTATCATTTAGACAAACTAGAATTATTGATAAAACGAATTATTAGGAAAATATTAGGCCCACGAAAAACGTCAGAGCATATAAAATATCACAGAAACAATGAGAAAAAGAATAGTATTATTTTTTGGACATTTATACAGAATGGACGACAGATCTTCAAATATCTGTGGGGACAAGAAGTCAACATGAAGTTGGATTAAAGAAGTCTTAAAGGATTTAGAAAAATTAATATAAACGCAGAAGAAGCAATTGAAAGAAAACTTTTTTAAGCAAAAGTGTTACAAATGAAAGGAATCCAGGGTAGGAGAGAGAAAAACGCAGGTTGAAAGTGGACTGAAGACAGAAAGAAGAGACATAGCGGGAAGATGAAAGAATATTGGAGAAAAAGAAAAGAACAAGGAACAAAGAACTGAAAATGGCATGTGGTTCTCAAATGGCCGATACAAAAATAAATAAAAGAGAGGGCTTCGTTTTTTATAGGACGTATGGTCCTTTAATCCAGTCTGGACTAGACATGCTCATCCATACGAGCCTATTGACCACACCAGCCCGTTTCTAAGCTGCTACGGGCGATGCCTTAGGCGGGCCACGGAGACGCCCCTCAAGCCTGGCGACTGCCTGTAGCAAATTACTCAGAGATGCCCCCACGATATACACGCCCATCATCTATTCGTGGACCGCATCCTAACTCCTTGTGCAAATGAGCAAACGACCGTGCTGCATTGTTTGAACCTGGCGTCCATCAGGCTCCGGCCTGCAAAACAAACCAGGGCGCGAGACGCCCCGACCATCTTCTGTCCATCTGTCTGTTAGGAAGTATGGGGTCTATATATGTTTTCTTAAGATAACAAAAGAAAGATCTTGACAAGTGCTACATGTGAGAATCAAAGGCAAACCTCTGCGGCATGGACCTGTGGGTGAGGCGTTCAATCATAAACTTTAAAGTACTGGAGAGTTCGGGAAATGCTATTAAGGTCCTGGACTTGACAAACGGATAATCCTGATAATCACCTCCTCGTGGCAGTAATCACACCGTTTGCTTATATATATTATATAAACAAGCGGCTAAAGAATGCAGAGACCAAGCATCTCCCGGGATAAGGATGTCCCGTTTCACCAAGTGCCAACGGCCTCTGAGGAGAGCGGATCGCTTCTAAAAAAAAAAGCCTAGGGCACTCTCTTGCCCTTGTAATGGGAAACAAACCCTAAAGACTGATGGACTGTCACGTCAGCGGCATAGGATGGTGAAGAAGCCACTACATCAAATATCCAATAGGATATCCATCGCCCAAGAATGTTGAGAATGGTCTACTGGATAGGGACTGTCCACAAAAGGGAAGCCGTTTGCAAGCTCATCAACCTCTGGGTCGGGGTGAAGAAGAACCAGCGGCAATCTAATTAAGGAGAGTCGCTGACGCTTAAGTGGCTGAATACATTGTCCTCCTCAGGAGAACGGACTAGAAAAAATAATCACACGCCGACAGCAGGAAAAGGAAAAGAGGTAACCAAAATTAACGTGGATAAATAAAGAAAAAGATGATCTGAGGACGTTATATATTCCAAAGTGAATACGATGGCATGAAACCGTTGGCAATGGCGACGTACTGAACAGGAGACTATAACTTATGTAAGGTTTAGACACTCAAGCGAAGGCTGGACTAATAATTCTTCCTCTTCTTCACTCCACGGATTAGGCCCTCGTTGACCTGTTCCGGAACCCTCGTTCTCCTCAGTTTACAAACACCGCTTTTCCCATTAGGTTTATATTTCAAGGCTGCCACTAGTAATCGGTTATTTGGCGTGCGGTCTAAATGTTGGCACAATGTCTCTTCTTATTTTCTTCGATTTTGTGGTGCAAAAATTCGATTTTGTTTTTGTTCTTGACAAGTTTTCATTTCAGCCGCTAGAATTTTCTTTTCTTCCTTTTTTCCAAGAGTCATGTTTCACTGGCATACTGGAACGTTGGAATAGCTATTGTTTTATAAAATCTTAGACGAGTATCTTTCCTGCTTTTACTTTTTTAAACAGTTACGAATTGTTCCACAGATGCATCTGCCAAATTCGTTAATTTATCTTTCAAATCTGTGTCACTTTTGTATAATATGTGACATATCAGGGAATTTATTGACCATTCTTATTTAAAATTTAATTTTCTATAACCACAGTTATGTAGAAAAACCAACAATTCAGTGTAGAAATTGGTTAACGTATGACGCTAGAAGGATGTGCTAGAGGTTTTAGACCAAGAGCGGGCTTGAAACGGAAATGCTTACGGTATTTCAGTACGCTTGATACTTTGCATAGAAACTCAACTTGATTGCTAGAAACGTAGTGGGGAGTCTGGCGACTTGCTACCGGTTCCCTTGCCGTCCTCGAAGCCTCAAAGGATTAAAAAATTAATGACTAAAACGTTACACCAGTATGTCTGACTGTTTGATATATTCAATTTGACAATATAAAAAATAAAAAAACCAATTGCCAGACAGTTTTTTTGGTTCTACGTTGGCGACAGACGGCTTTAAAGTGTTGAAATAATTTATAAATTTTAACTTATTATATTGTAAAATTATGGATTTTCGTGGAACTGATCCCGTACGAGCAAATATTTTTATAAATGTGACTGTCCTGGAACAAGTTATCAATTTTAAATACCTGGGCTACAGTGTGTCTTATAATGCAAGCAACGACGTTGCGAATAAGTTGCATAAGTTCAAACTTATGTGCGGGACCATTAGGCGAACCCTTAAGTCAGCAAGTAAAGGAACACGCCCAAAATTCTACAAGGTGATGGCCCTTCCCACGCTTCTTTATGGACCTGAGAATTGGACTTAACGAATGGCCAGGCCAGTCGCATCCAAGCGGCTGAAATGAGATTTCTCAGGCACGTGGCAGGGTATAGTCTCCATGATCATAGAAGAAACACAGGTATACGGCAGGAGCTGAATATTATGAGTATACTCGACAAGATCGCCCAGTATCGGGCTGAATTGATGGGAACATCTTTGCCGAATGGATGACTGCCGCATCCCCAAATACATATGGAACTATAAGCCGAAGGGCGGAGAGTTCTGGGACATCCGAGGAAGCTCTGGAGTGACCAGCTCTAATCTTTGCCTGTTTGAGACCGGAACAAACCATCCTTGGTTTACTCCCTTGCAGAAGATGATGATGATGATAATATTGTCAAATTGAATATATCATAAATCCAGACATACTGCTGTAACGTTTTATTAATTCATTTTTTAGATCTTTGAAGCCTTGAGGACGGCAAGGGAACCGGTAGCAAGTCGCCAGACTCCCCACTACGTTTCTAGCAATCAAGTTGAATTTTTATAAAAAGTATCAAGCGTTGCGAAATACCATAACAAATTTCGTCGCCAGCTCTTGGTCTATTTGGACAGGGGGACGTTTAACCATGACGCTTGTAAGAGATCAAGTGGGGAGACCAGGTCTTGTTATGACTGTAGCGTTAACTGAATAGATTTTTAATTTTCTTGTGAATACATGTATTGCATATTCACATCCAAAGTAAAGAAATCAGAGATTAAATCGCCATCCGAACGGACTCTGAGTCCTAACTCAGTGCTTTGAAGTTTTAAATATTTTAGTTATCTTATCCAACCTTAGCGTACGTTAACTCTAAATCACGACAATCAGTTAAAAAATAGTAACTTAACACAAGTTATTAGAAGATAACGCTTGGTGTGGATTAGGGAAAGGCGTTTGGTGACAGACGTTTGGAGAGAGAGACGCGTTTAACAATGACGCCTGTAAGAGGTCAAGTAAGGAGGCTAGGTCTTGTTATGAGATGTAGCGACAATGAAGTAGAATTTTAATTTTGTTGTGCGTTTATGTATTGCGTACTCACATCCGAAATAAAGAAAACAGAGAGTAAATCGACATCCGAACGGACTCTCTGAGTCCTAACTCAGTGCTTGGAAGTTTTAAATATTTTCAGTTATCTTATCGAAGCTTAGCGTACATTAATTCTAAATCACAAAAATAATTTTAAAAAGTAACTTAACACAAATTATTAGAAGATAACGCTTGGTGTATATCAACGGACTCGCTGACCCGGTGTTAATGAAAGCTCAAAAGGAACAGTTTTGCGATTATAGGTGTAAGCAATGACTTATGTTTGCCGTTTGAAGCCCTTGCTAAAATTCCTTACTTTACAACTTTGAGATTAAACATAACCTTAAATACGATATTAATTGATGACTCGTTGGGCACTTGGTGAAACATATTAATACAAAGGTTTTTTTAATATATAAACATTTGGTACGTTTCAAAGTTTTTATTTAACTCTGACAGCTGTTTCGACTTCTTAAGCCATTGTCAAAGAGATGAGTGAACACTAAACAGAGTATGTAAGGGCGGTGGTGGACATCTGTTTAGGGTGTGTATCGGAACATGTGTGAGGTGTGAAGATGGAGAGGGGGGTTACTAGGGGAAGGTAAAGTGACTGTAAAAACTAAATATAATCTGAATGCAAAATATAAAATTAACTAAACTAAATAACAATTTTTTAATAAAGGAGTACAGAGAATTCAGTTTGTTCATTAGTTAAATTTTTATTTTTTATTGCTTTTTTAATTTCTAGAATTTCTAACAAATCAATTGTTTTACCTTTTTGTCTGTTTTGGAGTAGTGTTATATTTTTTTTATCTATTGAGTGATTGTGTTGTAAGCAATGATCTGCAAAACCTCTGTTGGATGTATTCGTTAAAATCGCCTTACATCCTCTGTTTAGTGTTTACTCATCTCTTAGAAAATGGCTTAAGAAGTCGAAACAGGTGTCGGAGTTAAATAAAAACTCTGAAACGTACCAAGCGTTTATATATTTTTAAAAACCTTTGTCATAACCTTAATTTTTGAAATGAGTGTCTTTACGTCCTAAAGGTTAGTGTGTAAGTGTGTTAGTGTGCACTATCAAAAATCAGAAATGTATGATAAAGATTCAGGTGGTCTTGTCTACATGCAAAAGAACAAACCAGGCAGAGAACTTGTAGTGGTATATAAGTACAAGTAGTCATTTAAAAAATCATAAAACATTATGGGATCTACTATTGTCGAGTAAGATGCAAGAGTCGATGTCTTGTTGCAGCCACTGACTTGCTAGTGATATACTTTTTGTAAAATATTTTCAGTACTACTTACAAGGTCTACCGCTGAATTCTGAATCCACTTACCTGAAAAAATCAAAAGTATATTACAAAATTAATTAATTGTTAGACTATATATATATATATAATAATATAATATTATATTATTAATAATATAATAATGAGTTACATCAAATTGTATGGTGTTTTCATCTATCATTTTTGTATAAGTAACTAGATGAGTTTCTTGCAGTATTCTTGAATACTGTTATATATTATCAAATTATAATTACTTATGCAAGTCGTTATTATTTTGTAAATAAAATATTAAATATTAAAAAAATATATTAACTAATTAATTATAATTTGATAATATATAATGTTATATATTGTAACGTCACAGAACGTTCCATAAAGGAATTTAATTGCAAAGTAAATTATCATAAGAGGAAAGTGAGATGAACAGTATCGAACCCAAGTAATCCAAAAAATGTTGTAATATTGTCCGATAATTAATATCATTAACATGAAAAAACAACAAAGACTATGACCAAGACTCAAACCCCATATATTGTTTAAGTGAAGAACAGTGTAAAACTGATAATGTACTATAAGAGAAACAGATAATCTCAGAAATGACCAAAATGAGGCCATGACATATTAAGAAATGTAACTCTGAATAGGGTATAAAAAACTATTTATTGTGAATTAATGGACAAGATCTATTTTTATACTTTGTAATATAAATAAAATAAATGAATTAAATGATATGAATACATTATTAAAAAGGATGTAAGTTAAAATAAAAAAATATATAAATTTTATGACAAAAAACCAAGGGTTTAGGAGCTGAGACCAATCACTCAGATTTTATGTGAAAATTAATTATTATAGAATTAATATACAAACTATATGTAAATGTCAATTAGACAAAGACAAACAAATTATTTTAAATAGAGAAAGCTGTAAATTTATTAGAAATTAATTAAAATAATCAAAAACAGTGTTAAACTGAAAACATGTGATGAACATATAAAATTGTAATATTTATGAATTTAATGTTGTCAAAATGCAACAAAATTGTATTCTAAAGTTGAAACACAATATAGTGTAACTATACTTATATATATGACCACCTAAAACACTTTAACAGTTAAGTTGTGAAACTATTTACCTATACCATACCAGGCTGAGACCAAAAAACAATTACAAAAATAGTCATATTTGAGAGACTAATTGTAGAATATTAGAAAAAATAAAGGAAAAAGGTACAATCCTATAATGTACAATGCAAACATACTTGCTCAATTGAAGACAAGCTTAATTCATAGAGAATGTTTAAATATAAAAGTGAAAATTGTCACACCAAGAAAACAACTCATCTGTGCAAAACAGTAAGATGCTAAGTAATATTATAGTAAAAATAAAATGTATTAGGATAAACCAGGTATTCCCAAAGATAAACAATATAACAAACTCTAAGTGAATACCCAAAAAATCCCATATATAATACCGAAAAAGACAAATTATTGTAAAGAACCAATGACAAAAATCTAGGCCATATGTAATGCCTATAGAAGAATGAACTTATTTATATGTTATATGTTTTAATATTTGTTTATTTTGTTATGAAAAGATAATTATGTTATGTATTAATGTTATAGCAAGAACCAAGCAACATCATAACATTTTAATAATTAGAAAATTAGAATTTTGTGCAAACACTACAAGGTAAGAATTGTATTTTATGTTAATTTATTAGATTTAATTTGTTCAAAACCAATCGTGAATGGTATCATTTTATTCAGTTGAAAGCAGAGAATCCAAAAATAATAATGCCATGCAGATTGTACTGTAAAATTGTTTGACAAATACCAGAATAATTTCAGTAATATCCTTGAGTATGAAGAATAAGAAGTTTTTGTTCTAAAGCTTCTACGGAAGTCAAATTTGTTCTATGATGTTCTATTTGCATATTCTCGAACGTTCCAGAAGAAAATTTTACTCAAAAATACCGGAAGTTCATGTTAAAAATTAAAACAATGCCCCTTACAGAGTATATAAGGAAGACGAAATTTGACACAAAAACACTTTATGCTTTGAATCCACAAGAGACACATCACCTACGAATCCGATCATCTCGTCCAAGGCGAAGTCGAAGAACAAGAATTCAACCCGAGAACACAGAAAGGCTTTTTCCCGTACATGACAAAAGACTGACTTAACCTATATAAGGAGTATACGCTAACGTGTTGTTGAGTAGAGCAGCAACACGCCATATTTAATAGAAACGCACACAGCCAGACATCCAGCGGCCCTGAAAAGGACCGATTTTAATAGAGAAAATCAATTTTGCTGGTATTTGCTAAGACAAACCGACTTTGACAAAATTCCCCAAAACAATTTACTGACACGAGCTTTCTACATTGAGTTTGGAACTAGCGCTGAGACGGGCGAATAGAGAAACCACGCAGACAGCTGTTCGCCGCCGCCAGAATCCAAAGCATAGAAACAGTACGAATTTATTTCAATCGTGCGGAGTTTTAAAACCGTAATTTGATATATAAATAATTACCAGTGCGTGAGGAACATAAACACGAAGAGGCGCAAGATTGGAATCGTCCCCAAGAACAGTGTCCAGTGAAGGAAATACTTACCCACCGGAACGTGAGTTGTTCAAAAATCAAAATCATTTATACCTGGTATCATTGTCACACAGTTGTACTACACATGTCAAACACCTTCAAATCACACAATTTTTGTAAAGCATCCCACTGATTTGTCTTGATAGTTCAAAGGAGTCACGTCCTGATTATAAAGTTTTTTCATACATTAAATTCATGCTATTCAACTGAGCAATAAAATTTTTATCAGCCGATACTTACTTAAAAAACTTGTCAATAACGTTTTTGTAACTCTGCAATTTTGTTTAATTTGAGTGTTAGTCCTTCAAATTTCTTTTTATGAAAAGAAAGATCTTTAAACATAGGTTATTTATAATTCAAACTCTCTTGTTCACATTTTTTTTATATAATTAATTTAACAACTAAAAAATCAATTTTTAATAATAATAATTTCTTGGAACAAATATCCAAGTGGCGCCCACATACACATATTAGCATAAGTTGTGTTTGCAGGACAACATCGTCGCAGAGAAACCAGCCATTAGTAAGTATTAAAAGTGCGCGGAGTGTAACACCCGACATCACAACACAACATACACGATAACGTGAGGCAACGAGGGAAAGACTTGACGTACACACATCAATCTGTTCGTTATAATATATATAACGTTTTTAACAATAATATATTCTTGAAAGAAAAGATTTATTTATTACTAATGATAATAAAAAATACATACAAGAATAATGTAAGGAAATACGAATGTATTATATATGTATATAATATATTTAATATTTATAATAACTTTACCTATAGATGTTTTTTCCTTATTTAGAACATGTTTCAGAAACTTATTGTTCCCATCCTCAGGCTTCTTAATTTTGAATCTTGTAGAGTACTAGTGTGTTGGTTGGTTGTTGTTATGGTTCTCTGTTGGTTTTTGGAATTTTAAATTGGTATTATTGTGTGTGATTGTGGTGTATTTATTAGTATGTTGTGTATTTTCGGTGTTGAGTGCTTTGAAAATTGCGTCATATTTTGTATTGATTTGTATTTGTTCTGGAGTTAGTTTATTTTATGTTTGTATATTTGTAAATTTTCCCAAATGTTTATTATGGTGCCTTTGTGTGGTATGTGTTATATTAGTGCCATGTTGGTTATGTCGGGGAATTCATATTGAACATTCAATATAATAAATACACCACAATCACACACAATAACACCAATTTAAAATATCAAAAACCAACAAAAGACTATAACAACAACCAACCAACACACAAGTACTCCACAAGATTCAAAAGTAAGAAGGCTGAGGATGGAAACAATAAATTTCCCGAAACATGTTCCAAATAAGTAAAAAACGTCTTGAGGTAAATTTATTATAAATATTATAAAATATATACATCAAGAAATACGTGGTAGCAAAAAGGGTGTGAATATATATTATAGTAAAACAAGTATAGGGTGTTGTAATTGTAAAGGTGTTGTATTTTGTCGGGCGTTACCTCCGCGCACTTTTGTTACTTACTCTGTTGACTGGATCCTCTGCAGTGATGTAATCCTGTAACACAACTTAAAACTATGCTTTTTGTGGGCGCCACTTGGAAACGTTTGTTCCAAGAAAAAATTAAATGTGATTGATAAAATTTTTAAATCTACGAAAAAATTTAAACAAGTCAATTTAGCTTTGAAAAATCAGTTAAGTTTAATGGTTCTTTAAAAAACAAACAAATCGTCTGAAGGACTATCATTCATAAAAAATTATAAAATTGCAGAGAAAAAATTTTACAAGTTATTATTATTGACAATTTTTTATATGTCCAATCAAGTATCGGCTAGTATTTCAGATTTTGACTCAGTTGAAAAGCATGAGTTTAATATGTGAAAAATCTTTACTCTCAGGACGTGACTCCTTTGAACTACCAAGACATATCAATTAGATGCCTTACAAGAAAAAACTAAGTGATTTGAAGGTGTATGTGTGGCGTGTAAAGTACAACTGTGTGATAAATGTAACCAGGTAACAAATGACTTTAATTTTGGTAACTCACGTTCCAATGGTCGTTTATTCTCTCACTGGACACTTCCTTCGGGTAGTTTCTCAATCTCGCCTCTTCGTGGGTACACTGAATCTATTTAAAGTCAAATTTTGCGATCGTTACTTTTTCCGCACTTTTTGTCAAAACGTTTGGCAGTAAAATCTCGTTCAAACGCCGCCACTACGAATCATCTGTTTAGCGTTGATTCAGAAATCTGCCACCGCAGCGCTGATTCCCATGCAGTGTTGAGGAAGGCTTAGTGTATTGTTTGTTACGTTCGGGGGAATTATTTGTCACGTTAGTCAGTCAATGCGAACACAGCAGAATTCGTTCTCTATTTAAATGTTTGGTCCCTCCTGGGCCGTCGACGTTCTGGCTGCGTGATTTCTATTAAAATTTGCCGTATCACTGCTCTATTTCAGCGATACTTTTTGGCGTAGACTCTCGTTGAGGTTAAGTCAGTCGGTTATGTCTATGTACGGGAAAAGCCTTCCTGCCGTGTCTTGTCGATTTTTCGCCTCTTTGGTTTCGCCTTAGCTGCGTTGATCAGTGTTGTGTGAGATGCATCAGTTCTGGAGTTCAATCTTCAAGTGTTTTTGGGTCGAATTTGGTCTCGCTTTTATACTAAATCAGGTAGACTGTTTTCATCGACTTCCGGTATATTTGTGTAAAAATTCTTTCTAGATTGTTCGAGAATAAACGAAATGGAATGTCATAGAACAATTTTCACTTCCGTAGAAGCTTTTAGAACGAATTTCTTATTCTTCATACAAAGGATATTTCAAAATTTACACTGGTATTTATCAAACAGTTTCACATTAGTACTTACAATTTTTATGCCATTAATGTATTTAAATTCCTTGTTTTTTACTGAATCTAGCGATACTAAGTATGATTGGTATCTAATTAACTTAAGTCTAATAAACAATACAATATACAACCCTCACCTTGAGTTGTTGTCATTGAAAACTCAATTTTTATAACAAAAATTGTTGTGGAGTTACAAAGTTCCTTCCACAAGCTGAACATCTATTACTACTACTTTCCTACAACAAAATAAACAAATTTTAACATCAATAAAACACAAATAAATACAATTTTATATGGCCTCTGCTCATGGCCTAGATTCTTGTCAGTTTTCTAATACAATGATTAGTCTTTTTCTTTAATATATGTATTATTTCACCACTATACACACAGAGTTTATTATTTTGTCTATCTTTTGTGATACCTGGTTACTTTGTACATATATTATATTTATCACAAAATGACATAGCATCATTGATTGGTCTTGAGATGTCATTTTTTATGGTGTGACAAATCTCACTCTAATTAGTTAAATTCTTTTAGAATTGACTTTACTTTCAACTGAGTTTGTTTCTTATTAAGGTATTCTGATGTATTGTACCTTTCTATCTTATTTTTGTTAGTATTATGAAAGTATTTAGCCAGATGTGATTATTTTTGTACTGGATGATTGGCTTCAGCCATACATGGTATAAGTAAATATTTTGCTGACTTGACTATTACAATGTTAAAGTTGGTCAGGTATATTAGTATAGTTGCTTTATATCATATTACAGCTTTCTAATACAGTTTGGTTGCATTTTGGCAACATTAAATTCATAAATTATACAATATTAGATGCCTATTACATGTTTTTAGTTAACACAGTTTTTGGCTATTTTGACTGCTTTTTATTCATTTGACAGCTTCTTTTATTTAAGATAAATTGTTCACTATTGTCTGCTTGACAATTACATATAGTGTTTATTTAAATCTGATAATAATTAATTTTTTCCATGAAATCTTGGTGTATGGTCTCAAATCCAACACATTAATATTTTTTTTGTCATAACAAATATACAATTTTTATTTTAACTTAAACTCTTTCTAATAGTGTATTTAAGTCATTTAATACATTTATTTTATTTACATCACATAATATAATAATGGATCATGTCCATTTATTCACAAAAAATAGTTTTTAATACCCTATTCATAGTTATAAAACTTAATAATTATTGACTTTATTCTGGTGGATTCTGACATTATTTCTCTCTCTTATAGTGTCTTATGGTTTTTTCACTCTTATTCACTTTAATAATATATATGGGGTTTTGTCTTAGTCATAGTTTGGTCGTTTTTTCAAGTTGATAGAAATAATTATTATACAAAATTACACAATTTTTTGGGACTACTTGGGTTCGATACTGTTCACTTCACTTTCCTTTTATGCTAACTTACTATATAAATGATTTCTTTTATGGAACGTTCTGTGACGTTACAATATATATATATATATATATATATATATATTTTGCAACGTTACAAGTATTATAAGAAATTACACAAATACAATACAATGTACTCAACGCAACTAGCAACTATGAAGTGTATCACACCAGCCAGGTCGCAGGATTTTTTTAATTCTCGTTGCGTCAAGTATATGTAGTTGCACAATAATTAAATAATTTTCAAAGAGGAATGAGATATTGATGACATGAAATAATTAATTAAAACAGTTTTAAAATAATCATTCTATGATATATTAATTTTAATAGAAAATATGCAAATATTAAAATTTCGAATTAAAAAAAATAAAAAATATTCTCTTTTATAAGTTTACAACTTTACAATATAACCTTCTATGCTGTTCATGACATATAAAAATAAACAATCATATAATCTTACTAGCTAAACAGACATGTTAAACAAATTATATATACACTTTTTATTTCAGTGTCTGACTTTGACTCAAATTTTAAATAATAATAGCAACTCATTTACAAACAAAAATAATATTAAATCTCAAGAATAAAATTAATTGTTGCTATAAACAAAATAAAAAAAAAATTTACTTTCAACCTATTATTTATTTCTACTGACATACCTAAATTTTAACATCAACAGAAGATTAGTATTTTTAAAGTTTCTTATTAAATTAAATTATTTTCTTTAACTACCATTTAAATTTTGATACAGTGATTATATTTAAAACTTTAAGTCTTTAATGTTCATATATAAGTTTCTTTTTTTAAGAGTTCTTTTTACAAACAAAAAATATAATTGTTTATTCATAACCTGGGTATTGCCGACGTTACCGTTGCGCGTGTGTGTGTGTGTGTGTGTGTGTGTGTGTGTGTGTGTGTGTGTGTGTGTGTGTGTGTGTGTGTCCTGAATCCTGAGAATTTGATGATGATGATTATGCTGATGCTGTGTTCTCTGTCTCTACGGTTTGTTGTTTGTGATGCTCCAGAGTTCCTCCATAAGTCTTGGTGTGTCTGGTAAAGATGTTCGATCGGTCGGCAGACCAGCAGCGTGACGTTGTAAGAAGATATCTTGAGTCTGAGATCGTCCCAAAATTGCCAGTGGTATTTATACTGAACGGCGATCTGACAAGTCCAGGACTGTTTTTGACCTGTTAGATATTGTCACTTCGTGCAAAGCGTCCTTTTAATTACAAATCACTTTTTGGTTCGTTTTCGCGATTTCGTAAACATACTCGTAGCACGAGCGATATCATCGTTTGCGTAATTTTTACTGGTCACTCACATATAACACACTTATTAATTACTATTTAATTACACTAGTAATTAACATTAAATTACTTAGCGTCTTTATTATTGCACATTTCTGCAATAATTTTTTTACTGTATCACCATATTCGTTAAAAATTCCTTAATGTAATGGTGTCTTTATAATTGGGGTAAGTCTTTGTTCACAGGTTTAAAACGTATTAATTAGTTTATTTTTATCCAGTTAAAACCTGATTACAGACAAACCACTAATTTGTACGCATCACCCCATCTTTGCATGACCGAACTGGCTTCACTCACAAGCGCACAAGCGCTGAACTCACTCGCGGGACAGGTGTACGCTTTCTGACAATTCTTAACCTGCATAATATTGTTAAAACTGTTCATCATATATTTTCTATTGCTAAATATTTACAAACATATCGCCCTGGGCAAATATGCAAATATATGTATTGTAGCAATATATGTATATATATGGTGTTATTATGCTTATAGCAGTAGTATTTTAATATATAGTAGATAGCAAATTATTATTGAATGTCAAAACACATTGTTGCAAAAAGTGTTACATTGCTACCAAAGGGCACACCAACGAAAAGCTAGAGATACTAAGTAGACTGATACACTTCACAGTATGGAGTACGGAGGTACTGAGGCAGAGGCACTTCGACGTCAATTTATGACGATAAAGAGAGATAGAAATTGGTAATCAAAAAGTCTTATTGAACGTATTGATGTTAATAATAATATTGTATTTATACTGTTCGTTTTGAACAGCGAGCTTTAGATACGCAATGGACGAAACACCTTATTGCGAGGTTAAGAAGATTTTCATCTTTTGTGACTTTTGTGCCGTGGCTATATTAAAGGTAAACACCACGGCCAGTTTAATAGTATTTCCGTACGTTCGGTGCGTTATCGCTGCATGTTATAATGCCCGCCTTCGATATCTAGACTTAGTCGGCCGCCGCGACCTTGATCGGTGACGTCATTTGGTTGGCAGTGGTGTCTGTGCTTTGACAACGAGATTTATGCAGCAGCGTTTTAGATTTTATAATTTCACGCAGCGTCTGCTCTCACATCTCTTTCTTATTCAACTTTGTGCTGTATGGATCGTGACGACGTGCCGTGATTGTCTACTATGATCCTATAATTCTATAAAGAGTTTCAGGTGAGCCAGTATTCAGGATTTAATTATTAATAGTAATTCTATTGGGGCTTGTGTATGTAAAATGTAATGATAGTGTGTGTGTGTGTGTGTGTGTGTGTGTGTGTGTGTGTGTGTGTGTGTGTGTGTGTGTGTGTGTGTGTGTGTGTGTGTGTGTGTGTGTGTGTGTGTGTGTGTGTGTGTGTGTGTGTGTGTGTGTGTGTGTGTGTGTGTGTGTGTGTGGCTCGGGCTGCCCATGTTCGTTCCGGTATGAACAAAGCACGTGGTAAAGTAATTTAAAGAAATAATGTTAGAGGCAGTGTAAACTTGAAACAGACGAATTAAATGAGCTATGAAATTATAATTGTAATTGCACTGAAGTCTGGTTATTAATTGAAATAGTTTGTAAATGTACTTGCAGAGACCACGTGCTTGTAAGTCATTCATAATGTGAAGTTAAACCTTAAACAATTTTAAGCTTAAAGTATAATGATTTCTGTGTGACGAAGTGAAATTTAATATTCAAATTAGTAACTTGAAGGGTGACTTTTACTGGGGTTAATGGCATGCATTTGTTGTATTGAAACTATAGCGGTGTGTGTGATCTGAGTGCCTTGACGAAAGAATGTAGGGGTGGTATGTTCTCTTCTTTGAATCAGATATACAAATAAACTTTTTCACAGGTTTCCCCGCTTAGTCGGGAGGAAAGGGGTCGACGAGATGGGAACTCAACATCTTCTCCCATCCGCAGAGCGGTGCGTAAGGATTCCCAACGCCGTCACGCCATGCTAAATCATTCTTCACGCCCAACTTGGACGGCAGGAATCCCTTTTATGTAATCTAAAAGATCAGGTGGGAACTTTCCATTTTTTTTGTATCACACACGAAATACTCCGCTGGTTACCGGGTAACACACACAGAGAAACTCAGTTCTAGAAATTAGACTCATGCTTCAGAGTTAACATTGCCTGAACACGTTTTGTGTAGACATGCTAAAGTGTGCATAGTGATGACTGTATTAGAAACATGTATAAGTATTAGTATATTACTTTTTCATGATATCAAGTGTTACCATTGTTGTAATGTAGATATTTAATTTTAATTCCTGCTAAAGAAAACCATTTTCAAAATTCAATTTATAAAAAACCAGACTTTGAGAAAATGTAATACCCAGACAGTACTTGCACCTACCTGTCATGTGACTTGTGACCCTGCGCTTCTACTTTTCCGGTTCTTTCTATTCTAAATTAAAACTCCTGTTGATTTAATTAATTATTATTCGGTTCCGCTTGACTATACAATATTTATTTTAAAAAATTTTTATAATTAATTATCAACCTTCAATGTCTGCTTTAATGTGATCACAGGTTTTGATTTTAAGGTTACGAGCCTTTCGTGTTATTAATCCAAGTGCTGGGGACGGATAGATGAAAGTATTTGAACACACTTACGTAATTTTTTTTTTTTTCATTATTATCTACGGATAATGGATTTTCATCATTAAGTACTTATAATTACCTCATATTAATTAATTGTTTAAGCATTACGAATGCAAATAAAAAATAAAGAAAAAATGTTTTTGAAGGTGAAATACTCTGTGTTTAGTAATTTGGTATGTCGTAATTTCATTGTTAGAGATATTTTTGGTAATATTATTGTTGCAATCCAACCACTATGGTGCTTCAAAAGAAATATTTAAATTGATGTTAAGCCTTAAGAAAGACTTAAAGGTGTAATAAAAAATTTTGGGGCGGCGTTCCACTTTCGAGTAGGATAAATGGCATCTAAGGACGTTACCAGCGTCCTGTAGTGTAAGACCAGTGGTAGGAATGATACCCTTGATTATTTGCAGACCCCTCTCCTAGGTTATTTCTTCCATAGTGCCTTTGAGAACCTTTCCTCTTCTGCCTCTAGGACTGTTGTCCATTTGACATCTATAACCCTTGCCGGGTTTCTTACTGGGTAGTATAAAAGAAAACAAGAATTACATACTAAAGTTGAAGTATGAAAACAATTTAATACCTCTAAAACGTAATAGTCTCGTGACAGGGTTGTAGTAATAAAACCCTTATTTTCATGTAGTTATCGCTGTTGTTTTCCTTAAGAGATCTTTACGTTCTAAAAATCCTATTTAATCTAAAATAACACACGTTAATCGACCTTCCTAGACTATAGGAAACAAAACTACACCATAATAAGCTAATATCACATAAAATTGTTAATTCTTATAAAAAAAACAGCACTTTTGGTTAACGATATTCATTGCTGACTCGTTGGGCACCTGGTGAAACGTAATAATACGAAGGTCTTTAAAAATATATAAACACTGTATACGTTTCATGGTGTGATTTTTCTAACGTTAGAGAAATCAAACACACTAGAGATAAATAAAGTTTATCAAATACACTGTGCAGAATGCAATGCTATTTATATCGGACAATGTGGCAGTGCTCTGAAACATTGCATTTCTGAACATAAGAAAGCGATTTTAACTAATGCAGCTAATACAGGTTTTACAGATTATTGCTTACAACACGATCACTTCATAGATACAAAAAACCTAACACTACTGCACAACATAAAAAAAGGTAAGAGAATGGATTTATTCGAAATTCTAGAAATTAGAAAAGCAATCAAAAGTAACAAAAATTTAACAAACAAAGAAACTGAATTCTGTGAATCCCGTTTATTAAGAGTTGTTATTTAGTTTAGTTAATTTTTATATTTTGCCTTCCGATTATACTTAAATTTTACAGACACTTGACATTTCCACTAGCTTCCTCACTCCCCCACCCCACCCCCACCATCCTACACACCCCACACATATTCGGATACACGTCCTAAACCTAGATTCACCACCCTTACATTCTTTGTTTAGTTTAGTTGTTCACTGATCTCTTTGACAATAGCTTAATAAGCTGAAACAGCTGTCAAGAGTTAAATAAAAACTCTGAAACGTACCAAGTTTTTATATATTTTTAAAAACCTTTGTATTTTCGGTTAATTATATTGTAAATGATTAAATTATATCGAACAGAAATAGGAACGTACTAGCAGTGGCAACATTCAGAACGGAGGCTGAGAATTTGTTGTCTAACGTGCGAACATCGGAACACTATCACACACACACACACACACACAATCCCTAGGTAAATTCCAGAGGTCGACCGCAGAGTGATGGCACACCGGTGGGGCGCGACATCTACGACACCAACTTTACCTACCCCTCTATCGTGAACATCCCCCTCTTACCCTCTGCTGCTTGATAACAACCCTATTGTCGTTAGGCGTATAATAATTACTTTGTGGCAATACCGAGTGACTTGTGCGACGCGGCGCGCGCTTGTGCCTACGTACTAAACTAGAAGACGAGCGCTCACTCATTTGTTTGTGCCCTGTTATCGTATTCACCACATTGCCTCTACACGTAATAAACAAACTATAAACTTAGATATAAACAAACTACGCAGGCAAAATTATAAGATTAATAAATGTTTTCATTCTCTACTCTATTATACATTGTTACCTATTAACAATGTAAGTTACGAAAACTAATTATAACAAGACATAATTATTTAAACAAAATCAAAACCAAGACTATAGCGTTGCCATAGCCACTACGCACATTTTTTTTATTCAAAAGGTCTGAAATATCACCAAAACATAATGCCGTCTTAATTACTCAATCATACTGAACTATTAATTTTATTATTTCTTCTTTGTTACTAGAACATTTTTATGCCGCTACTTATTATTTAAGAAAAGTAATTTTTGTCCCAGACGATCTGTAGGAATATCAATCGTATTTTTAAAAACAAGGTAAGCCGAGATACAAAACTAAAGTTTTACAAAGCCATGGCGGTCTCTCTACTGTTCTATGGGTGTGAATTATAGACAAAGACCAAGAAACAAGAAGGTAAAATATAGGCCTCGGAAATGGCGTTCTTAAGAGGATTTCTTACGAGGTGGTATAAACTCGATCGTATAAAGAATGAGACCATAAGAGACGAATTACAAGTTTTTGACTTGAATGAAAGGTTAAAAGATTATAGACAACACTCGGAAAGAATGTCATATTCAAGACTGGCCAAACAAGTCTGGAAATATAAACCAGGTGTGTGGTAGGTATAGGACACAGGTGTGTGTAGTGTGTGTGTGTGTGTGTGTGTGTGTGTGTGTGTGTGTGTGTGTGTGTGTGTGTGTGTGTGTGTGTGTGTGTGTGTGTGTAGTCCCAGTAATAGATGGCTAGAGAATCTTTCAAGGCGAAACAGGCAGCGCTTTCCCTATGTCATGATGTGAAGAAGATGATGATGATGACTCTTTATCTTAATTATTTACAGCAAAATCCATGTAACCATGAGCTACACAGGCTCACAAAGTACAATTTAGTTTGCATTAAACAACTATGATTTACCCGTGCTAATGAGTTTCATATGCGCAGTTATTTATTGCCAAATGTTTAAACTGAAGGGATTCAAAAATTAATATATTAAAAACTGAATGTGTGACAACCCTAAGCGATTCGTATGTTATTAAAAAGCAATATAATCTGTAGACAATAAACCACCGCACCACAATAATAACGACACTCGTGATCTAAAAGTCCCAATGGTACACTTGAAGTATGAACGGCGTCTGATACTGAATGCACGACTCAAGTGTCTGCGTATTGCATATATCGCCGCCGTAGAGTTACGCTTTCCGACAGACTTTGTAGTTATTGAGAACAAAAGTAAGCGTCTTACTAATTACATTGTTTCGGACACCGCGTCGTTAGTAATTTTCAACTAAAATATTTTACCACCAATAATATAGGTAAAATGATAATAATAAATAATGGAACAAACAGTCTACCAAAAAAAAAAACATCCTGGAAAGAATGAATAATTAATCACATGGCGAATTATTAAATAGCTTAAAAATAAATTAAAATATAAACTAACTACATTATATAAAATAATTAAAATATGTTGAATTAAAAATGTTATTTTTTAACAATAGATTACTTCTGCATGTATATTTTAATTTTAATTAGTATATGTAACAACCCGATGAATGTGTCACAGAACAATCTGTCGTCAGCGGTTTCAATGTGAATTAATCGATTTTTTCAATTATAATGTGATTAGTGCGAATTATAGATTTTTTCAAATATAATAAAAGTTAACAATTAATCGATTTAATTTCGACTGAGATTTTTTATTGTTGTAATGTTGTAATGTTTATTTATATATTCAACTGGTTTGATGGTTATATTAAAATATTAACATTTTCACTTTACTTTAATAAATTGAGTATTTTAAATAATTCATTTTATTTTTTATTTATTTGTATTTGTTCTTTAATTAGCATATTATATTTTATTATTATTATTATCAATATTAATATTACGCATTGCTTATATTGAGATTCTCCCAGATATTCAATTACTGATCTTTTTGTATGATTATTATTAATTTAATATTTGGAGTGTCTGGAAATTGATATGTATTATTTAAAGAGTGTGTGGCTAAATTTAATTTAGACATGTTAGGCTTTAAAAAGGCTTTAAGGTGGTCAAACAATCTGTCGACTAGTTTTTTCTTTGTCTGGCCTACGTAAACTTTATTCCAATCTGGACATTCTGTTTTATACATTTTATTTCTATTGTGAACGTAGTTTTAGGATCTTATTAAAAACTATTACTTGTATTGTAACATACTTTTAGATTTTTATTTTTAAATAATTTAGTTTACTTCTAATTTATATTTCTATAATAGGTAAAGGCTGTATGTTTTATATTATCATTAATAATTGTATTTTATATGCTATAGAATTGTAGAAATAAGAGACGTTTTTATAAGATTTTTAGAAGAGAATATTTATTTGTAGTTAAACTGATTCCACATTCCACAAGTGTTTGTAAAACAGAATAAGGCTATTTTGTTTCGATACAGTTTATGGAAGTTCATAATGTATACAAAACTTTGCTAAGATCTCAAAAAAGTCAAAGAAACAATAAGGAGGACTTGGAAAACGATCAAACGTTATTGTAAACGTTTAAAATACGACCTCTTTTGTAAGTGGTATAATCCAAGAAGAATTGACGCTGCGTCAACCATAACAGTGTATCCCAAACACTTCTAAATATGCTTCTAACCAGTAAATAATTATTTGGTAAATAACTAAATGATAATTGATTGGGATAGTAAGCTAAAAAAAATTTAGACGCATCTGTGGAACGATTCATAGTTACTTGAAAAATAAAACACGTAATGATACGCGGATAAAATTTTATAAAACTGTAACTGTCCCCACATTTTCTATGCTAGTAAGACAATGGACTCTTGGTAAAAGAGACGTGCAGACGAATTAGGCAGCCGAAATGAAATTTCTAAGATTGGTCTATCTTGGATCGGGGAAGGAACGTGAATATTAGACGCGATTTAATCATTGTGTCATTGCACCATAAGATTGAAGACCACATAAGGAGATGGTGTGAACACTTGATATCCGTCTACCTGTGGCTCCCTTGGGTTATCACCCTACTGGGAAGAGAGTTGTCGGTAGGCCGAGGAGGAGATGGGTTCCGGAATAGGTCTAAGGCCTAGTTCTTGGATGGGTGATGATGATGATGATGATGTTGATGACCAGAAAATAATGTATAATAAAGCATTCTATGGATGCCTTAGTAATAGTGGATATAATAAAAAATTAATTACTAATATAATATTAAATATCGGTTTACTCTCATAACGTTTTCCCTATGTAAACTCTCAGGTTCATTCTTATTCTTAACCTCTCAGAGGTTAAATGTCTGATTGCCAAAAACTAAATTTTCTCATGTTCATGTACATTTTTTCAGTAACTACACACACTAGAGTAATGAAATGTTTACTTTAGCTTGCCACTGCATGGTTTACATAACTGAAATTTTTTTCAAGTTTCTAAGTAAAGAATAAAAGTTTACAGAGAATAATTTCTCTGGAAATTACACTACATTAAGTTTAGCGTACATGAAAAAATTCATAAATATTAAAAACGTCTACTTGTTTGTAGAAAAAAAATTCTAACAGACAGATACGTTCAAAGATATTCTTAGTCATCCTCTTCTACCCGTCGGATGTCGAGGTTTTCGAGAGAGCTCTCCGTCTCACCGTGTTCAGTGTCAAAAAGCTGGCATAGGCCCAAAGGTCTCCCTTGCCTTCTACACTCTTCCTGATGCTATCCTCCCATTTTGTTATAGGCCGTCCTCTGCCTCTTCTGCCTGCTGATTTTGCGTCTTGTGCTCGTCTCGTGTACGTTTCCTCATTCATCCTACAGACGTGCCTAAACCAACGCAGTTTCGAGCTTTCAGTTTTACCATTCAAAGATAATTTCTTTAAATTCTTCCGGATGTTAACGTTTCTCACCCTATTCCTACGTGTTGTCTTCTTAATTCACCTCAGAAATCTCGTCTCCATTGCTTGAATTATCGTTTTGATGTCCGCCGTTCATAGTCCGTGACTCGCAACTGTACGTCCATGTTGGATCATATACAGTTATGTATACTGCCAACTTGGTTTTTCGTTCAAAGATAAGATAAAAATTTGAAATAGAAAACACAACCACTCCCCAAAGAAAAGCTAAATGAAGTTGGCAAATTTAACATACACAAGATATATAGTGTAGGGTTCCCTTAAGTTCATAACGTATGTGCACATATTTACTCAATTCAGTGTCTTCAGTTGTCCCCGGGGAAACCGCAAAGCTTTCAAACAAAATCGAAAGCCATAACAGTGGACATTAAAGGTGCAACCAACACGTGTAACTTAAATTTCTGACGTTTAAATTTCAATTGCGTAACAGAGTCTGAGCGTTTGTGCTCTCTCTGTGTAAATTGTATCGCAATATGAAAATGAATCGATAATAATGTGCAATTCCGGTGGCGCGCACAAACATAACCTCGAAAACACAGCCTGTTAGCATTGTTCACTGGCTTGATTATTGATTATGACGTTAATCCGATATTTCGGTTCACGTGCGCTGCATTTTCAGGATATACTACACAACAATTCAGAGAGAGAGAAAGAGAGAGACTGTTGGTTTGGTTCGTATCGAATGTTTGCATTTGCGCTGTTGTCTGCGCATCAGTAGCATTATCAGCGCATTATTCGCTCTGTATAAATTCATAACCAAGGCCGGCGTGCGGTGTGGTGTGATCAGATATTGGGTTGAATATTTGCTGACGTCAACAAGCGAATCTATCTATCTATCCATTTTGGAATCTCATCACACGACCAGATGATTTAGTTTCGCTGTTTCGATCCGGTTCCATCTTAATACCGTTGGTTACCACTGCGTTAGTTATAACGCATTATTGCTATGCGATCTAACTTTCGATCACCATTGTCGGATTTGTCGGAATCATCTGGCCAATAAAAAACGTCATTTTGTTTTCAATACGAATAAAGACTAGTGTAAATTGTTTGTATTAAAAAACCGATATAATTTTCTGGACTGTTGAAGGCCGTGGTCTATAAGGTCTAACATTAGCTAGTCCAGACATTACGGTCTTGTGCACGACGTCAGTCATCAGTGGAGAGGGCACAATGATGTGGAAGTGAAGATCAGTCCAAAGACCAGAAGCACTGGTCAGTTTTGACGGTTATAATGGAAATATTTAAAGTTTATATTTTATTAATTTTAATAAATTTATAATTTTAAATAAAACGTCTTATTTTGTTTTTATTTGAGTTTGTTTTTTAATGAGTCAATCAATTAATAATATTCATTTTTGAACCTTTTGTACGTTTTTAATTAACTTCATATCTTGAATGTCTGGAAATTGGGTATTATTGTTTAGACAATGTGTGGCTAGGTTATATTTATAAATATTTGGTTTTAAAAATGCATTGCCGTGTTGGAGAAATCTGTTGAGTAGTTTTTTCTTTGTCTGTCCGAGGTAAAATTTATTGCAATCTGCATGTTCTCTTTTGTATATTTCATTTTTATTGTGAATATTGGATTTAGTTTTAGGTTTTTTTATTAAAAATTATATTATTGGTGTTATAAGATATTTTTTAATTTGTATCATAAAATTACTAGAAGAAACATTCGAGTTACTTATATAGAAATGATTAATATATACATACCTAAACCGTGTGAGCGACACATGTTAGACAAACAGACACATGTTCGTTACACTATAAACATGACTAGGTAAGGTACATATAATTTCAATTGTATCTAGCGTTCACTATCTTGCGTGCAAAGTTTGTCTACACAAATAGACATTACCGTACGTTCCATGTAAACGAACAGAGAAAATAAAATCTTCCCTTATCTAAGTACGCTGCCCATTCATTACATTCTCTTATCAAGAATGTCGTTGCAGTTGTTCTTGTGATGTATTATTCACCCCGCTGCTGTTGGGAACACACCCTCAATCCAAAAATAACACACATTAGCTTAAATATTAATAGTGCTGTTAATTTAGATGTTTAACTAGAGTTTAACTGATAGCGTGCTTTCATCGTTCATTATTGTTGTCTTATCTGTATTTTGTAGACGGTCAGTGACGTCGGTCACTGAACAGTGCCAAACGTGGACCATTCGTGCAGTGACGTGGCCACGAGCTGCTCCTGTGGGGAGGGGGGAGGCGTTAAAAAGTCGGTTTCCTTTTTTCCGTTAGGACAGATGAGATATTCAGGATTCTTCCCATATAATTTTAGAAATCTTCTTTTAGCACTACAGCCCAACGTGATCCGTGGCTTCCAACACCAATCCTTTCCAAAGTCTCCTGTCCATTGCTATCTCAGTGTAAATCCTCACATTCATTCTTTTAAGATCTTGTAGCACATCATCCAACCATATTATCTTAGGTCGGTCCCTCTTTTTGCTATTGTAGACCTGAGCCCTCAGAATTTTCTTTGCCATATGCTGATCATCCATTCGCTCTAGGTGATTTAACCACTGTATTCGTTGAGCCTTTATGAACATGACAATGTCCTCATGGTTTAATAACTCATCTATCTCCTGGCTATTTCTTGTTCTACACTCGTCATCTTCTTCAAGCGGGACATAAACACGTCTTATAATGTTTCTTTCAAAAACCTTATTAGTGTTTTTCGTTCGCTTCTTATCAGTGTTCATTTCTCGCCCCATAAGTAACAACCGGTCTGCTAAGTGTCTTATATATTTTTATTTTTGTGTTACTAAAGACTAATGAGTTTGCTAATTTTATAAATACATTTGTAAATTTATTGCGTCTCAAAATTTTTTTATTAAATCAATCTGAAGTATAAAGATTGAAAAATATGGAAACGCGCAGACTTCTTAATTACCTGTTTAATTCACAATAAATATAATAAAGTTCCCATCATTAGGAATAACTTTGATTCTAAATTTGTATTCTCAATAGATATTGTAAAAATAATTCCTTTGAAGATATTTTGAAAAAAAAACAGCTTTATTACCTCTTTGACTTTAGTATAAGGACGTTGTCCCAAGAATGTTTCAAGTAACTTATAGATCAAAAGCGGGCGACGAAAATGGTTACGGTATTTCAGTACATTTGATACTTTGTATAGAAATTCAACTTGACTTGCTAGAAACAGAGTGAGGAGTGTGGCTCCCTTGCCGCCCTCAAGGTCCCAAATGGCTAAACAATTAATGAATAAAACGTTATAGCAGTGTGTCTAGCTTTATAATATATTGGTAATATAATAAATTCTTCTTCTTCTTCTTCTTCTTCTTCTTCTTCTTCTTCTTCTTCTTCTTCTTCTGCACCTCACGGAGTAAGCACATTGCCTGATGCGTCTTCACAGAGTATCTCTCCATCTCACTCTCGGTCTTCCTACGTTTCTCTCGTACCAAAGGGTCTATATAGAAGAGCAACCTTAGGTAGTCGTCCATCCTCCATTCTCTCCAGACGCTGCAGCCATTCCCTGTTATACATAACTGGATTGTATCATTTATGGAGAATACCTGTTTAGCCCTTCTCTAATATCCTCACCGCGTAAACGGTCCTCTGTCTCGTGCAACGCTTTGGTCTTCTCAGAAACGTAATTTCCGAAGTTTGAATTGGTTTTTAATCTTCTTTGCAGTGATCCATGTTTAACATCTGTATAGTAAAACAGTCACTGCCACTGTTTTATAAAATCCTTCCTGCCACTGTCTTGTCTCTTTCCTTGTCCGTTGCTCAACATTCTAAGTATGACGCGACACATCATCTGAAATATCGATATTTTTTTAATGATATCTGGACCCGTGTCCTTCCCAATACTGATAGTGTAACGCAGGTAATTGAAGTCAGAGACTCGTTCCAAGACTGTTCTCTCAAGAACATTTTCTGATATGATTGAAAACGCCATTTTGATCCCCGAAAAAGCCATGATTTTATATAAAAAATTTAAAAAATATATTATATAATTAATTTTAAAAAATGCACCTGTGGAACGAGTCATAGATACCTGAAAATAAAACACGGAAATATACCCAATGAAATTTTAAAAACCTGTGACTGTCCCTACATTCCTGTCTGCTAGTGAGACATGGAGTCTTGGTAAAAGGACGGGCGGAGGATTCAGGCAGCCGAAATGAATTTTTTAAGAGGGACGCAAGGTTGTTCTCTCTTGGATTGGAGAAGAAACGGGGATATTAGACATTGTATCATTGCACCAGAAGACTGAAGACCACAGAAGGAGTTGATGTGAAGACTTGAATCGCATGCCTGATATCCGTCTACCTGTGGCTGCCTTGGGTTATCACCGTACTGAGAAGAGAGATGTCGGTAGACCGAGGTGGAGATGGATTCCGAAATAGGCCTAAGCCCTAGTCCTTGGAGTGCTACTGCTGCTGCTGCTGATGATGATGATGATGATTAAATTAAAAAATACAATTGTCAGGCACTTTTTTTGGTTCCAAGTTGCTGACAGACGATTTTAACGTGCTGAAATAAATCTATTATTAACGTTACAGTTGGAAGTGATACTGTTCAGCGGTAAGACACCGTTAGTGTATACCGTATACAAGAAGAAGCAATACCCTCCACACACACACACGCACTTGAGTACTTTACTAAATTCCAGAGGCCGACCCACCAGCGGCGACAGCAGGTTACAGTGGTGACTTCACCCCCACACCTCCCACAATCCCTTCATGACAACCCCCTAGTTCCATTTATACGTATATCAATTACTTTGCGAGTCTCCCAACTGATTATACCAGACACAACATATAAAGTAGAACGCAGCCAGCCAGTCTCCCAAGTGTCGTATTTACTCCATCTTCATCATCATAGCGTGCAATTAAAACGTTTATAACACTGTATTAAATATTTTTACAACCCCCAAGTGCCCCGCTACGTTATATCTGGATTTTTAATCTCACCACTTGAAAAAGAAAATGTGATACGCTCACATAACTAGTGTTGAATTAATATAATTTTATTTAATTCACTTACCCATTTTTGTATAAGTATTGGCGCTGGTTTATTCACACCTACATACACGTATACTGTCTTAAAAACCTTAAAAATTAAAATCGATGAAAGGCTGTTATAATAATAATTATTTCTTTTATACGAACAGACCAGCCGTGGACCACACGAATATCATTTCCTTTCCGTCTCCTGCCAGAAGGCGCTCATTTGCACACTATGAGCTTCCTTCCTTTCCACCGTCCACCCCTTTCTCGTCTTCTTCTCACCGCAGAGAACCTCAAGATTTTGAATTGTGTTTCTGTATGTATTTCTATCCATACAGCCGTTCAAAGAGATACCCAGTTTCATTATTTCCTCCTTGAGTTGTTTGGTGTATCCGTTCAGACTGGAAAGTTGCCAAATATAGTTGAAAATTTGTTTATTTAATCTGGACCGATTCATCTGAACCATGTGTCCAAGGAATCTCAGTCTTTTCTTTCGGAAAGCCGCTCCCAGATCTTCCAGATCCCTGTACAGCTCTTCTTTCGGTTCTATGCCTGTACCCATCTTCGGTTTTCTTGGGGTCATAAATTTTCCGAAGAAGTCTTCGTTTAATTTTAAACGAAGAGGTTCCAGTTTTTGAAAGCACATTGTCTCCACTCCATACATGATCACCGGCATTATCATAGTGTTATAATGGCGGACTTTCGCACTTCTGGAAAGGTTTTTCTTTCCTTATAGTTCTCGACTTAGAGAACTGCTCTCCAGTTCCGGGTCCCAAGGATATGGCACGCATTATAATTCACACCGTCTCTCCAACGTAGTTTGAGCCTACCCACTCTCCTGATCCCATAGGTCTGTTTATAAGAACTATATATATATATATATATATATAATAATGGCTCCCATATGTACCACCGAAGCAGCTTAAGAGTCAGGCAGGGTAGGGTGCCATATGCGAGCCGTACGGCATACAAGGAAGGCAGTGTGGCCAGCACTACGTTTCAGCCGCACATTATTATCCCCAGGATGTTATCCCAGGTACTCATTTTCAACAGGCTGGGGGCTCAAAAACGCACCTTGATTTTATGGTGCGGGCCCGGGAATTGAACCTGGGACCTCTAGATTAGTAGCCAGGTGCCACACCCACTGGTCTACTGAGCCGCCTATAAGAACTATACAAGGCCTAAATAACGAAGCAAGAATAGCTGTTAAAAATAACTGTAGGATATCTCAACGAATATCTGTCAGTCAAGGTGTTGCACAAGAGTGCGGTATATTAACACTTACTCTTTTTAACATTTATATTGACGATCTGGTAACAAAGTGGAAACATATACCAAAACCCTGGTACTAAGCTATCACAAAACAGATATTTTAATGTGCTGTTGTTTGCTGACGACTTGCTTGTACTTTAAAATACAGAAACTTATTTGCAAAAGTCTGTTTTTAAGCCTCATCAGATTTGCAAACAATACAATACAAAATGTCCACTACAAAAACAACGGTAATGGCATTTTGAGGCAAGGAACCAACAAGAACTAAAATAATGATTATTGATAGAATTCTAGAACAGGTGAGCCATTTTAGTTATTTGGAAAATGATATTGGCTTTGACAGGAATTATGATATTTCTGTTAAGTTACGGAAGTTTCAGAAGATCTGTGAGAAGACCAACTGTATTTATAGGAACAAAGTACATCAACATACAAAATTGAAGTTCTATAAAGTTATGGCAGTCCCTGTACTGTCCTATGGGTGTACATTATGGACAACAGCCAAGAAACAAGACAGTAAAATACAACACACGGAATTGACATTCATAAGCGGGCTTTTCTAAGGTGTTCTAAACTTGACCGTAACGTATAAGGAATGAGGCCATAAGAGAAGAGTTACAAACTTTTAACTCGAAGGAAAAATTTCAAGATTACAAACAACAGTGGAAAGAATACTTAGAAAGAATATCAGATTCCATACTGGCCGAACAAGTCTCGAAATACAAACCTATAGGACACAGGTGTGTGGGTATACCTAGGAGGAGATGACTGGAGGATTTTTGGAGACGGAACAGGCAGCACCCTGCCTATGCCGTGTTGTGAAGTTGATGATGATGGAAAACAGGATTATATAAAGCGTGTAGGTCATGACATTGTCAGTAAAATCATTATTAATAATATACAAGTAGGCACAACGTAGTTTGACGTTCGGAAGGTAGTGTGATTACTACTTCTTGTAAGCGGTATTAATTTATCTTTATTTATTAAACAAAAATTAATTTATCTTTGTTTAAGATAATTTAATAAGATAATTTATCATCATTAGTTTCTATAAGTATTAAACCAAAAATGGTGTGTTCTGATCCCAAGCAGATAGACTAGATCTGGTCACTTCAACGCTTCCTCGGACGTCCCACACCTCTCTCTTCTTTCGGCTCATAAGACAATACTTATTTGAGGGATAAAAATGTTCTTTATTTTAATACCCCACAAAGATTTTATTTTTTTTTTAAATGTAACCCTTCACATTTTGCCTCTTGCCACTGTACGTTTTTGGGAAATCCATTATAAATTAATAGTGTTTGGGGGGGGGTATAAGGGGTATAAGATTTACCTTACTAAATGGTACCATTTACTTACTTAGTAATCTTACTTATTTACTATTTAATTACTCAGTATATTTACTTATACTAAATGGAACTAAGTTTGACTTCTCTTTTCCTGAAGTACAAGTGAATTTTGCTAGACAAAATTTTCTTTTTTCCTGATCAACGCTTCCATTAACATGACCGAATCTGCTGTTCACTATCCTATTCGTGTTCTAACATTGTCTCTATTTATCCGTACTTACACTGTTGTTTTCTTGGATAATAATATTACACCTATGAGATAGACAGATTGCGTCGCAAAGATATTTATAAGGTCGCGGCTAACTTCGCAGTTTGAATAACTTACGCCTTCCATTGTCCGTTATTCCGTTAAAATTATTTTCCGGGCAGTTGGACCGTGGTCCTTTTTTAATAAATCCAGACGTTTCGACTGAAGCTGAGGACGGATGTTCTGATAAAAAGTAATTAGTGTGATTTTTCTTGAAAAATGCAAAGTTTATAATTCTTTTTGAAAACATACTAAAAATTTACATAAGATATCATAGTAAATTTTAGGTTCAGTATAAGAAGTGTTATGAAACAATCACAATACAAAATTCTAGTCTTTAGCACGTTTTAGTGGAAAGTTATATGTAAAGTTATAAAGTTATATAAAAATATGGAAAATTGTTTTTAAAGTTTTGTAATGTTTTTATTCAAAACGCACCTGTACTATACACTTCTTATTCATTACTCTCATCTCTCTTCCTTTCTCGTTACTTCTTTCCAAAGCAGTTTTATTTCCTTCCAGAATCCTCATTTTATAGCTAATAATATTATATTATAAAATATTGAAATGTTTGTTTGAAAGTGTCTTATAATGCAAGCAACAACGTTCTGAATAAGTTGCATAAGTTCAACCTTATGTGCGGGACCATTAGATGAACCCTTAAGTCAGCAAGTAAAGGAACACGCCTAAGATTTCTCAGACACGTGGCAGGGTATACTTTCCATGATCATAGATGAAACACGAGTATCGACAGGATCGCCCAGTATCGGCTAAATTGGTGGGAACATCTTTTCCAAATGGATGACTGCCGCACACCCAAATAACTCTAGAACTATAAACCGAGGGGATGGAGAGGTGTGGGACGTCCGAGGAAGCGCTGGAGTGACCAGCTCTAATCTTTGCCTATTTGAGACCGGAATAAACCATCCTTGGTTTAATCCTTGAAGAAGATGATAATAATGATGATGTTTGAAGGAGGTCAATGACATCGCATTGGGTAAACATCACATGAAATAAACATATAAGATGATATAAAAAAAAATGTTTGGCATAACAATATTTATATCTCACTTTAAACAGGAAGACGAGGAGAATGTTTTAATGCCGAAAATTACAAATCAAATTTTTTGAAATTTTTCACTAGCTGATCCCCTAATTGAACTGTGAGAACAACGCATTTGAAACGTTCTTTTGTCATTTTCATTAACCAGTACATGAGTGGAAATGTATCTGTGAGAAAAATACTGACAGACATTCAGAAAGCAACAGTGTAAGGCCACCTCAAGGAGGAATAAATGTGTGAGAATATGGGAAGCAATAAGAGAGAGAGAGAGAGAGAGAGAGAGAGAGAGAGAGAGAGAGAGAGAGAGAGAGAGAGAGAGAGAGAGAGAGAGAGAGAGAGAGAGAGAGAGAGGCGGAGAGAGATGGACAGGTAGACAGACAGATATGAAACTATGAAACACAATTATTGACGACGGAGGAGAGAATGCAATCCAACGTCGGCTAATGCAGTTAGTAGGAGCCAACGTCAATGGAGCAGTTCCATGCCAACTACAGAAGCTGCACTGTAGGCTACTACAGTAATGGCGAGTGGCACATAATGCTGTCAATAGTTGAAAAGCTGCACTCAACAGCTCACATAATCCACCCGCCGCAGCCACAGCTTGTATTGTGCAGAACGGTGCTTGTTACACAAAACGCTAAACGCTTATCCTTCCATAATTATAAAACGACAATGCTTTGATGCACATTTCACATTAAACATGTAATTGTTCGCTGTTGTGCGAATCCTGACAAAAATTAATTGTTTTCTGCCTTCTATCGTAGGTCCTCATTCAACCAAAAAAAAAAAAAATATATATATATATATATATTTCTAATTAGAAATCTGAACGCCCTTTCCAGTTTCAAGTGTATTGAAATGTATTAATACTTTTAGGTACTACTCCATTTTGAGAATTAAATTTAAAACATAATTGTAATTTGGTGTTCAGAATACAAAACAAAACGGATTATAATAAAAAATATTGACTCCTTGGAATAAACATTAGCGTACCCAAAGAGGGTGTGACGCAAACATATGCTTTCGTAGAAGAGAAATGCACCAGCCTCTCCATTCCAACACCACTCCCACCTACACGTCAGCGGACCCTGTAACGCCGAGCAATCCACTCCAAGGTTGTGGTAACCAATCCCTTCGGCGGAGTGGATTAGTAAGCAAACGGGAGAAGGGGGTTCTGTCAGGGCAGTCTGGGGGTATCCTGGGTCATGGCCTGGCAGGACGGTGCACATGGGAAGCAGGGTGTGCATCTATTGTGGTGGCGGAGAAGGATATAGTAGCCCAACGGCTGCACACATTGGCTGAGTCAGTTAGCGACCGGGCAGAGAGAGCTCGTCAGCTGAGGTGAAAGCAACTCTCTAGGGGAAGAGCACCGCGAAATCAAAGTTCCTGGTCCTCCAGGATGGGGTTGGATCAGAGAATTCACATATCTCATCTGTCAAACTCTTTTATGTGCAGAAACCTATCGGTTTCTCAGCAAGTCAGTTATACAAACTGGCGGAGGCTGTTAAAGGAGGCCTCGACTCAGTAATAATGGGTTGTCGCGCCGCTGAAGAAGAATAAACATTAGAAATTAACAAATTATAATTACAATAGTTTTAGGAATCGTAAAGATAAAACTAGATGGCAGGCTTTTAAAATAATAATAATAATTATTATTATTATTCTTAATATTACAAACAGGCTTACTTAAAATATTATTATAATATTTTACAAACAGGCTTACTTTACCTCAAGATGTGCGGTAATGTATTGCACATAATTCCCCCAGTGCTTGGGAAGCGTATAAAATAGGAGACGCTTGTCATAGTTAACCTGCCGTTTTCTTTTCTTTTTGTGTCCACAGGTGAAATCCTCCTAACACGGCATTCTTGATATGTAAAAATTATTTGTGTCTAATACTTAAACTCTTTGTTGGTATGGTGTGACGATATCCATTTAGTATTGATAGATATGGTGTAAATTTAAAAAAATTTACATTGATGGAAGTATTAATTTCGAGAATTGAAGAATTTATTTACACCTGATGACGACCTCGAAACGTTGTGTTTAGGATTTTTTCAAAAATTATGTGTATTGTCCAAAATGTTATAACATGTAATAGTAAAAAGTAGAACTAAATTTATCGTCGGTTTATGGGTTTATATTTCCCCTGTCAGCTTTAATTACGCTTTGATTTTCAAATCCGTAAATGTGATCTATATACTGTTGTTGACTATCTTTTATGTCCGTAGAAAACACATTTAGGTCACTTTACTTTGCTTCCGATTTCCTAGTTGATAGCCTACAGTTTTCTTAAAAAACGTCCCTTTGGCTGTTAGTATGATGTGTTTTTCCTACTAAGTTATCATACAGCTTTCATTGGTACACATGGGAACAGCTCCTGCCATTACTTTACAAAATTTCATGATCGTATTAGATCTCGTTTCATTCTGCAATGTTGTTTGTATCGTCCCATACATTATTTGTTATTTATTTATTGTTTTTTTCTCGTCGTCTTCTCATTGTCATATTCGTAATTTATGCCATAACCTAAAGACTCCGCTATACATTTATTCAAATCTTTATCCTTTGCCAGGCTGTTTCCAATCCTTATTCCAAGGCTGATTTGGGTGCTGTAAGTATCTAATAGTTTTATATGAACACGTTAATGGCCTCTCTCCCAAGACGTCCAGATATTCTTCTTTTAGGATTAGCACACCTTAGCCGAAGGGCTCCTGTTTTGAGGCGAAAGCGTCTTGCCCTAACCCTTCTCGTATAGGATTTGGTAGCTTTGTATATGTTACTCTGATACTAGAGGTTTCTTAGTATTCGCACTGCTCATCTATCTGCATCAGTGAGCACCCTAAGAACCTCAGCCACCTAAGAAATTAGAATGAAAAATGAAGACACCCTACCCCTTGAATACTTCAATAGCATCGAAGTCAGAAAAGAAAAGAGTCGGCCATAAGAAACTAGTCAGGAAAGATTAAAGAAGTTATAAGGCAGTTGCAATACCCACATTGCATATGCGAGTGAGGTGTGCATGATGAAAAAGGAATACGGCAAGATTCAGATGGTAAAATGCAGTTTCCTATATACTTTAAACTATACATTGCAAGATTAAAGAAAAATAGGATATAACAGCATAGATAGAAGTTAAATATATAAATGAAACTATTTCAACATACAGGCAACAATGTGTGATTATTTGTAAAGGAAGACGGAAGATTTATAACGCTGCACCAGAAGAAGCAGTGAAATGTAAATTCATTGATAGAAGAGACGTGGGTCGTCCGAGGATGAGATGGGTGTAGGAACAGGTTTATCTAACCTAGTTCTTGTAATGAAGAAGAAGAAGAAGAAGAAGAAGAAGAAGAAGAAGAAGAAGAAGAAGAAGAAGAAGAAGAAGAAGAAGAAGAAGAAGAAGAAGAAGAAGAAGAAGAAGAAGAAGAAGAAGAAGAAGAAGAAGAAGAAGAAGAAGAAGAAGACATAAAACATTAAAATGTGACATGTGCTCCAAAATGTTTTCTTCAAGTTCGATCTGATATGAAACAGGCAGATATAAAGGCATTCAGAACGGTTAAATAACATTAAACTATGTAATAATCGTTCTATTATATTTTTAAAGTAAAACAAGTAACTGGACCTAAGTTTGGCTGGAAACCGAATATTGTTGTAAATAAAAATTAAATCGAAATAACTTTAATTTTGGAAAAAATGCAACTTTCCAGTTGAAATAAATTACTTTTACAAAAAAAAAAAAAAATCCGTCATCAATCCTATTTGGGGTTGTACCCGTTTATCCAGTTTATCCAGAGCTAAGGCTGTTCAGGCTCTGCGATTAAACTTTCTAAGAATCCTTTTCCACAAGCTGTGGTCAGTAACGAGATTGCAATATGGAGACGCAAAATTTCCAGGCGTTGACGAGGAAATAAAAAAAAACTCTAACTTGCAGCTACTTTAGCAAACTCCGTTTACATCTTGAAATGACACAATCAGCAGTCTAAACAGTTGACACGAAGCCCGAAGGGCACTGAAAAGTCATTTCATTAAACATTGTTAACTAAGAATATGTCATCACTGAACGGGCTCTCACTTCATGTTCCATTAGACTTTCCAACATATTTCTTGGCGCTTCTTCAGAGCAGACTGTAAACAACATATTGTCACGACGGTCTCACTGATCGCCGTATGGTACAGTGGAAAACAAAATACAAGACACCAATTAAGTCATTGAAAACTAGCTTTAGTTAATCACAAATACAGTTTGCAATTAGTTTGTACAATAATCCGAGCAAAATTTGTCCACACGCAATAATAATGTCAACTATTAGAGTCCTGCACAATTATCACTTTTGCACTAATACATCACTTGAGACACACTGTGCAAGCGGCGGGTTGAGGTATTTATGGTCTACAGGGTTCCTTAATATGCGTACGTAACAAACACCTGAAAATTCTAGGCGATACTTCAGTCCGACCTTGGCAGAAACACGCAACGTTGAGAAGCTTGTCGAAAAACATTATCGAATGTACGAGATTGTTCCGTATTACGTAACGCTCCCTTGCATGTTAAAGTGGTCACGTATGCCACAAACATTACAGCTGGGGTCTGCTGGGATAGCCGAGAAACGTGTAGAACGTTCTGTAATGGAGCGACATGTTGGGTGAGAAATACAAACAAAATAATGAAACAATTACCGGAAAACAGATAACAGGGAAGTGGTTTGAAGGAAAATTACGGAAGCAAGGCGAAAAGAAACAAAGCACAACCAAAAGAGTGTTATCGGAAGAGGAATACGCAGGAGGATGAAGGAATACTAGCATAAGATAAACGATCTATTGGCGGTCAAGAAAGCTACTCAATCACAACGCACAGATAGCTGAAAAAAAAAGGAAAGAACGAAAACTAAATGAAGTGTCTTTAACAATGTTAAAGTCTCGGGTACGAACACACACACATTTAACCTATTTGTTTGTAAGCATGTCGTCATCGTTCATTTAAAACTCAATTTTATGTCAGCAACCGCTGAATACGACGCTTTTCATTTGTACAAATAACTGACTGAATACCTATTGAAATTCGAATACGCGTATTCATTCGCAGTTTAAAAAAACATCGTGTTTTGATGCAGGTTAACAAACCATTAAAGTCATTAAACCGCAAAAGCGTTTTGTATCTTTTTTCCACGAATTCAAACTAATTACTTTTATTTTTACGATTTCCAAGTAGAAAACTGTCATAACTGTTATAATACTGATTTTATTGCAGTTAATTTGAAACTGCCTATAGTTCAAAGTAAGTAGTTTAAAATATGGTAGTAAAAGTAGGTAGGTTAATATATGGTAGTTTATGTAGGTAGTATAAAATATGGTAGTTAAAGTAGGTGGTCTAAAATATGGTAGCTAAAGTAGGTAGTTTAATACATGGTAGTTAATGTAGGTAGTTTAAAGTAAGTAGTTTAAAATATGGTAGTAAAAGTGGGTAGTTTAATATATGGTAGTTAATGTAGGTAGTTTAAAATATGGTAGTTAAAGTAGGTAGTTTAAAATATGGTAGCTGAAGTAGGTAGTTTAAAATATTAGGAAAAGTAGGTAGTTTAAAATATGGTAGTTAAAGTAGGTAGTTTAAAATGTGGAAGTAAAAGTAGGTAGTTTAAAATATGGTAGTTAAAGTAGATAATTTAAAATATGGTAGTTAAAGTAGGTAGTTTTATAATACGGTAGTTAAAGTATGTAGTTTTTAAAGATGGTAGTAAAAGTATGTAGTTTAAAATATGGTAGTTAAAGTAGGTAGTTTAAAATATGGTAGTCAAAGTGGGTAGTTTAAAATATGGTAGTTAAAGTAGGTAATTTAAAATACGGTAGTTAAAGTAGGTAGTTTTATAATACGGTAGTTAAAGTATGTAGTTTTTAAAGATGGTAGTAAAAGTATGTAGTTTAAAATATGGTAGTTAAAGTAGGTAGTTTAAAATATTAGTAGAAGTAGGTAGTTTAAAATACGGTAGTTTAAAGTAAGTAGTTTAAAATATGGTAGTAAAAGTAGGTAGTTTAATATAAGATAGTTCATGTAGGTAGTTTAAAATATGGTAGTTAAAGTAGGTAGTTTAAAATATGGTAGCTACAGTAGGTAGTTTAAAATATTAGTAAAAGTAGGTAGTTTAAAATATGGTAGTTGAAGTAGGTAGTTTAAAATATGGTAGTTAAAGTAGGTAGTTTAAAATATGGTAATTAAAGTATGTAGTTTTTAAAGATGGTAGTAAAAGTATGTAGTTTAAAATATGGTAGTTAAAGTAGGTAGTTTAAAATATGGTAGTTAAAGTGGGTAGTTTAAAATATGGTAGTTGAAGTAGGTAATTTAAAATATGGTAGTTAAAGTAGGTAGTTTAAAATATGGTAGTCAAAGTAGGTAGTTTAAAAGATGGTAGTAAAAGTGTGTAGTTTAAAATATGGTAGTTAAAGTAGGTAATTTAAAATATGGTAGTTAAAGTAGGTAGTTTAAAATATGGTAGTCAAAGTAGGTAGTTTAAAAGATGGTAGTAAAAGTATGTAGTTTAAAATATGGTAGTTAAAGTAGGTAGTTTAAAATATGGCAAGAAATAAATTGTATTTCTGACGCAGTTCGAAAGTTGATTTTAGAATATTACAAACTATATATATGTATATATATTACATTTAATATTTATAAATAAATTTACCTCAAGATATACTTTATTTATGTATATCTTGAGGTAAATTTATTTATACATATTAAATGTATTATATAGATCAAGAAACGGACTGTAGCAGAAAGTGATTGAATATATACATTTAATATTTATACATAAATTTACCTCAAGATGTTATTTTTCTATTTGGAACATGTTTCGGGTACTATCTTGAACCCATCCTCAGGCTTCCGGTTTTTTTGTCTGGTGAAGTACATATGTGGTGTTGGTTGACTATTATTATTGTGGCTTCCTGTTGGTTTCTGGTATTTCAAGTTGGTTTATTGTGTGTGATTGTGGTGTATGTGTTAGTTTTTTGTGTATTTTCAATGTTGATTGCTTTGAATATTGTGTCATGTTTTGTATTGATTTGTATTTGTTCAGGTATTAGTTTGTTTTCTGTTTTATGTTTGTATATTTTTAAATTTTTCCATATGTTCATTATGGTGCCTTTGTGTGGTATATGTTTTATTATGAAATACCAGAAACCAACAGGAAGCCACAATAATAATAGTCAACCAACACCACATATGTACTTCACCAGACAAAAAAACCGAAAGGCTGAGGATGGGTTCAAGATAGTACCCGAAACATGTTCCAAATAGAAAAATAACATCTTGAGGTAAATTTATGTATAAATATTAAATGTAATATATATATATATATTATATATGTATATTAGTAGATAAGTAGACAAATTGATGCAATAGACATAAAGCTGTGCCGTGATTGGCTCGCTTTCAGTCTGTAACACATTGGTGTTTCTGATTGGCTATTGCGGTGCATCGTTTGCATATATAGGGAATTCCGTTTCCCCGGTAACTTACTGGTTTTGCCTCAGTCAAGATTACGTTCGGTTTTCCATGCCTTTGGTGAACATTTTAAAACCTTTACTACTAAAAAAGGCCTCCGGTGTATTTCAGTAACGACTAGAAAATGACAGCTCGAAGCAATCGATCAGGACCATGGCCGGCTCTAGTAGAAGGCCGGAACATTAAACGTGGCAACGTTACGTCTGAGGCCTATAAGCATAGTGTAATGTAATAGCTAAAATGAACATGATATATTTTGATTTAATTTCATAGCATTATTAAAATCATGAGTTAAATCTAAATTATAGGTCTGTGCGCATATAGTACTATACGTTTAACTTGATAAAATTAGTGAATTAGTGTTAGTCCTAATGAATTAATTTTTTCGAATTACTGAATTCGTATCATATGAATGAGTTAATTATTATATTTCTTAAACAATATAACAGTATTTTACATAATAAACTTTTAATTTGCAAAACGTGAAGAATTAAAAAACTGCTGTTAACCGGCAATTAAAAATTACGCGATTTGATTATTGAAATACATACATTAAGAGATTGTCTAGTTGGCCTCAAAATATTGGCTGGTTCCAGTGTTGCGAAGTTTAATGTTCCGACCTTCTACTAGAGCCGGCCATATCAGGACCCAATAGACTGGTTTTAATAAACTCTTTCATTAAATCGTATTATAGATATATAATTTTCACTGAAAGATTGTAATACAAATTGGAAGAAAGTTTGATTTGAATTGTAAAGGAAATTGTAAATACACGCCTAATATTTGTGCACTTGATAAAGAAAGACACGTACAATTACAACAGGCTAAATTCCAGCTCGTAGCGTGTAAAGTCCGCCGGACATTACCGCGCGTTTACACGAACGGCGAAAATAAAATGTATCTTCTCTTATCAGCTGTGCCCATTCATTACTGCGTTATCACGGATGTCGTTGTGGTAGTTCTTGTGATGTATTATTCACTGCCGAGTGTGAGCCTATTTTCAACCTCTCCACACGATAAAAAAAAAATATATAATGTGAGCTGAAATATTAAAATATTTGCCTTGTATTAGTGTTTCTCACTAGAGAAATTTGTTAGTCAATTGTACGGTCAGTGTAATTAGAAATTTGTCTGTAAATCGTTCCAATTCTTAACAAACAAATGGAAGGAAAATAAATAACAGCATCTATCAGCAGTCTACCTTTGCTACCGAACAAGGAATGTGGTGACGTATGCCATTCCACTGCTCGCATCACTGTAACACATTTTAAATACGTTTAACAAAGTTTCGGTGTGACTTGACTGTCTCTCACAAGGTATTTTTTGTAGCGAATAAAAAAACACTTTAACAAAATATTCAATAAATTACATTTACATATAATGTACGAATGTTCAATCTAATACGCACACAAAATTACAACTAAATACGTGTGAACAATGTTTTAAGAACCAGTAATACAGCACCAACACAAGCATGCACTATCATTCAGTAGACCCCCCGCTCCTCAGGCGTCTCGGCAGCAAAACTGGTGTGCGTACAGTACTATACAAATACCTTTGCAACCTGTGCACATAGGCAATATCGGATCACGTCAAGAGGGAGTACAACTGGCGAAGACGTTTTTCGGTGCAAAAAATAAAGCTAAATAAATATCAATATCAAGAAACATTAATATATCAAAAATGTTCAGTACACCACGTAATGACAGAAGAAACTAGTTCGACCACTATATCAAAGACAACATTACTCAAATGATAGGCTGGGGAAATTCACATACCTAGGAGTGAACTGAACATATTGTTACGACCCCGACGGTCTCGCCGATCGTCGTATGGTACAGTGGAAAACAAAAAACAGACACCAATGAAGTCGCTAAAAACCAGTTTTAATTAATCACAAATAACAATTCGTAATCAACTCGTACACTAATTCAAGTAAAATTCTTCCACAAGCAATAATAATGTCAACTATAAAGAATTCCGCACAAATTGTAACACAACGACACATCGCTACAATACTTGTACAAATACTCGATCCGCGCTATAAATGAAATCGCTCACTGTCAACTGATCCACAAAGCCTGCCTCTGTCTCTTATATACGTAGCGCACGCGTTCTAGAATAATTTCCATCCTTGACTGCACGCCCTTAATGCGTAATTCAAGTGGACTCTGGAACGTAATTGAGCGCGGCCTTGACTGAGGAGGCTACACCTGTTTTACTAGCGGGGGGATGTTCTAGGGTCTTCGGTAGGGTTTTCGTAACAAAATCGTCTTCTCATATTTCCTATCCGTTTCGGATGTTGGATATCATACAGACTATTTTAACTTTCTGTACTGCTGCACAGAATATAAGTCAGTTGTATTCATGCCAAACCAGGTCCTAACATTTCTCAGCTATGAGATTTTCGGTCGCCCAACTCCTCTCTTTCCAAGTACTTTTCAATGTAGTATAGACTGCAATAAGTAAATCTCTGTTCATTTGTCATGAGTCCCAGGTACTGAAGCTTTCTTGTCTTCACTGTGTTAATAACTTCCCTTTCTTTCCTCATCTTTCTAAGAACGTCAACGTTAGTTATATGTGCAGTCCATGAAATGCTCAGTATTCTACGGTAAAGCTACATTTTGAAAGTTTCAATGTGAAAACCTTTAAATTATTCAAAACACGCGCGACAAGTAAATTTCGAATAGCTGGTAAACAGTACATAAATTGACAGATAAATTTAGAAATTAAAAAATAATTACATAAAATATGAATTTTAAAACACGCACACAAATTTTAATTCTATTGTTAAGCTATAGATGTCGCTCCGCGAACTTTTCAGCTAGCCCTGATATATAAACGAATTGGATACACGGAACTGAAGCAAATGTCTCACATGTTGGCCAACACTACAGCATTCAACAATTATACAACACAAATACGTAGAAGCTCTTTACTAAATTCCAGAGTAGAGGCCGACCTCATCAACAGCGACAGTGGGTTACAGTGGTGACTTCACCCCCACAACGCTCGCAACCCCTACGACACATCCCTAGTTCCATTTATACGTATATCAATTACTTTGCGGCTCTCCCAAGTGATTACGCCAGACACAACATATAAAGTACAACGCAGCCAGCCAGTCTCCCAAGTGTCGTATTTAGTTTATCATCATCAACATAGCGTGCAATTAAGATACAGTCATTACTGTATTACGTATTTTTACAATCCCCGAATGCCTTCACTTTACATGCGAAGTTTATTAATTGTAACAATCTCAAATTAAAACGTTAAATACTTTATGTTAAATATTTTATGTTAAATAAAATATAGTATAAAATATACGTAATATTTAAAATGCATTCTCTGCAATTAAAAATATGGTCTTATAGATTACTCGATTTGATGGTACCCAGAATCTGAAGTTATTGGGGGCAATTGAAAGTTTCGATATATCTAAAAAGCTAATAACTCTCTGAAGATTTATTCTTCTTCTGATAGTTCCTATCCGTTTCTGATGTTGGGTATCATACAGACTATTTTAACTGTCTGCACTGCTTCAAGGAATAAGTCAGTTGTATTCATGCCAAACCAGGCCCTTAAATTTCTCAGCCATGATATTCTCGGTCGCCCAACTCCTCTCTTTCCAAGTACTTTTTTCTGTAGTATGAACTGCAATAAGTAAAATCACTGTTCATTTCTCATGAGATGTCCCAGACACTGAAGCTTTCTAATCTTCACCGTGTTAATTAATAACTTCCCTATCTTTCTTCATCTTTTCAAGAACTTCAACATTAGTTATATGCGCTATCCATGAAATGGACAGTATTCTACGGTAAACCCACATTTCGAAAGATTCCAATTTTGTTAGTTGTGGCTTCAGTCGAAGCCCAAGATTCTACACCGTAGAAGAGGACCGTAGAAAACGTAGCAGCAGAGAAGTCTCATCTTTGTGTCTGTTATGAAGATTTAATGAACCTAAATCGATTACTAGACTCAAGTTACGATTGGCGAGACTATCAGTACAAATTTTACAGTAGCTATTGGTGATAGGTGTTGAAAGGTTCTCAAAATAGCATTGCACAAGGTAATGCACTATCATGACATTAACAGAAATATCACTTACAGGCTAACACGTACTTACAACTATGCAGAAAATTTCGTCCTTGTTATCAGGAGCATTATCATCGTCACCGTCATCATCAACGTCAAGGATAAGGCTCGTACTGAACCTGTTCCGGGATCCACCTTGGTCTCGGCCGTTCTATATCCCTCTTCCCCACCGTCTATATTCCATTGCTAGCACTAGAATCCTGTCACCCGCCATTCTTCCTAAATGTTCACACCACCTTCTTTGGTTCCAGCAATGGTTCGCCCCCCAGTTCCGTCCTTATATTCAAATACTCCTTTCTATCGAGAACGGTACAGTCAAGACTACTCCTCATAAACATCATCTCCGCTGCCTGAATCTTTGCCTAGTCCCTTTCCGTCATAACTCTGGCTTCGCCTCCATGCATCAGAACTGGTACCGCTACAGTGTTAAAAAACCTTATCCTTGTTTGTTTCTTTGTCTTATTTTTAAGGTATCTGTGAATTGTTTCACAGATATTTCACAGGATCATTCATTACCTCTTGCACAAATGTTGTAAAACCTGAAGAAACCCGGATGTCAAATAGACTTAAAAATAAATAAGCACAAAACTAATATGTATAAAAATGAGTTTATCACAAGCCAAAAGAGGCATTTAAAATTAAATTGTAAAATTAGGTATTATACATTTGAAAGAATAGCAAATCAACAAAAGGATTGTTTCCCATCGTATCGTGCAAATAAGAATCTCTTCAGATTCAAAATACATCTCCCGATGTACTAAACTTGTACATAATTGTGAACAGCAGCCAGACGTAACTTACGAATCAGAAGTTAGGAGCCTTACAACAATAGATATTTACGCTTCAAACGTTTTGAACGGATATTAATTTAAAACATTTATGGCCTGCAAAGGTAGAGAAAATTGGATGATGAGGAACAACCATGAGCTATACTCCAAGAAGAAGGAATAGTACAATTTATTGAGTCTAGAAGACGTTCCCGGTTAGGGCATGTGGATAGACTGGGTCCAGACATTCAATCAAAGAGAATCCTGTATTTAAAGTTGGAGTACAGAGACAGTTAGGATAACTGTGATGGCTAGAAAAGTTAAAAGTAGATTCAGAAAGGATGGGAATTGGGATTTGATGACGCCTAGCAGGAAAAAAGAATTGAGTGTAGGAGAATAGTGGATAAAATCAAGGTCCACGCTGGGCTGTAGTACCTTGGAATAAAAAGAAAGAGACGAGATCAAACGAAGAAAATAAAGATGAGAAGGCCATGTGGCAATAATAGAGACGAAATAACAGACAAGGCAGATTAGAATCTGAGTTTTATAAGAAGGAGTAGAAGTGGACGACGAACCTTAAGGGGAACTACAACATAGAACAGACGATGTAGAAATTCTCTGTAGCATGTAAAGATGCAGAAAACGTTGACAGATTTTAAAGTTATTTAAACTTAAAGTAGAACTACATATTTGTGTTAAAATTTTTATGGAATATAAACATTCAAACAAAAGTGTTTGAATATTTATGCTTAGTTAAAGCTTAGTACATCGATTGATTAAAATGTAAACAAATTATTGTCAAGATATAGAAGTAAAAATAATATAAAACAGTATCGAAGCCATGGAAAATAGACTAACTAGTTGTGTTTTGATCAAAACGATAGCTTCACGAGCGACGTTAACACATATTGAATCCGATATCTGATCGTGTCACGGGATTGGTTATAAATTTATACAGACACAGTGATAATGCCAATACAAGCAACACTGATGTAACATTACTGAAATCTACAAACCAACGGATTCTCGCACATTTATTGGAAAAGGCATCTGAGCTTAAATATTCTGTGAACATACCAATAGTTAAGTCGGCGAACAGTGTAAAATAACACACGAGTCTATGTACACTGTGTTTGGAATTTTATTTTCAACATACGAGGTCTATACATTAAGTAATGAGACTAATCATGTAGGAGTAAATCTGGCAACACCGTAAGGTTCCATTAATACAGATGGTTAGATAAACAGATGATTGATATTGAGTATGAATATTTACTGTCTATTATTGCCACGTGAAACGTAAACAAGCTTTTCGTAAAGTGAATTTTTGTTGTGCTTTATAAAAATGAGTGACATCAATTACGGGCAACGTTGTGCGATCAAGTTTTGTGCTAACCCGGTCACAATGCTACTGAAACTTTCAAAAAATTGACAAAGGTGTATGGAAATGGGGCTTTGTCAAGAGCACAGGTTTTCAGACGGCCGGGATTTGAGGGTGATCCACCCTCTGGAAAACCGCCAACGTCAAGAACGGACGACAATGTTGTTCAAATCAGGGACTTGGTGCCGCGGTCTGACCATCGATTAACCGTCAGAATCATCGCAGAACAACTATATTTTAATCAGACTACAGTTTATCAAATTTGGAAAACGAAATTTAGCGTGAACACATGGATGCTGTATCATGACAACTCACCTTGTCACACAGCACTCTCGGTTAATGAGTTTTTGACAAAGAACAATATCACCGTTGTTCCATAACCATCTTATTCACGTGATTTGAGTCCTTTTGACTACTTCTCTTCCCGAAATTAAAAAAATGTCTCAAAGGACACTATTTGGGGACAACAGACAACATTAAAAAAATGTAACCGACCAGATGAAGGAGATTCCAGTTTGTGAGATCCAGCATTGCTATGAAAAGTGGAAAATCCGTCTAAAACGCTGTGTGGCTACCCAAGGGAACTTTTTTGAAGGCGATAGAGTCTACATATAGTTTGACTGTAAACAAAAGGTTTTAATAAAATAGTCTCGTTACTTAATTTACAGACCTCGTATGCTCAGATTCCTGTCAAAACGACAGAAAGGATTAAAAGAGATTTCATTATTGTTTTTAAGTTTGAACCTGTTTCGTTGGGAATAATACTCTTGACGGATTGAGTAAACGTTACTTTCGTCGTTATATGGCGAATGTGTCGTTAGGTGAGTGGATGAATCAATGTGTGTTTCCCACAAGTTCTCTTATCCGTCTGTTTATCACCGACCCTCTCAAGGACCTTCCTACTGCTCGTCACCAAGTAATCACCTGTTTACCTTCATCAAAGGCTTTAAAATAATCTGGTGAATGTTCAAAAGTTTTCCTACATGCTTTGTTCCACGGAATTTTCAGTACATTGTATAAACTAGTTTGTTGTGTGTGTGTGTGTGTGTGTGTGTGTGTGTGTGTGTGTGTGTGTGTGTGTGTGTGTGTGTGTGTGTGTGTGTGTGTGTGTGTGTGTGTGTGTGTGTGTGTGTGTGTGTGTGTGTGTGTGTGTGTGTGTGTGTGTGTGTGTGTGTGTGTGTGTGTGTGTGTGTGTGTGTGTGTGTGTGTGTGTGTGTGTGTGTGTGTGTGTGTGTGTGTGTGTGTGTGTTTTAGCTTTGCTCCACGTTTGTTTATTATAATAATTGCCAATTGTATGTGGACCTTAAATCTCAACAACAAAGCGCAACACACACATACACAGAGGATTATTTAAAGCGCAAACAAATAACGCAACGATGAGATTTGTGGGAATTATTTACACCGAAATGAGATTTGTATTGTTCACTCATTAACGCTTAATCATACGACGGAGGACAATGTTGATTGATGTTGTGTTATGTGTGTAGTCGTGATGTTGTGAATAACAATAGTCGTAAACAAACAAACCACCCTCATATTCACTCTACCGTCTCTGTCTGTATATACTGTATATATGAATTCTGTATAAATCGTTCCTGTACCAAAATAATACTAATTAAAATAAATACGTTTTGTGTGTGTCGGCAACAGTTTATAGTTGGAGCAGAAAATACACAACGTGGTAACATCTGGCTGTAGTAGGGATAATATATTTACACTTTTCTAATATATATATTCACATAAAATTTTCTAAATTTTTTCAAGTTGTTCATCAGATAGACAGACAGACAAATGCGAAACGGCCGAGTTACAGTTAGCACAAGAAGTTCTCACCCCTTCAATCGCGCCGCTAGATAATATTATTTTATTAACCTGTCCATTAAATACTAGAAGATCGAGGATGCCGTCAACAACGTATAAGAACTACACAAGGCGTATATAACGGAACAATAATAGCTGTTAAAAATAATTGCACGATCTCTTAACAAATATCTGTCAATCGAGATGTTAGATAAGGATGCAGTATATCACCTACACTTTTTAACATTTATATTGACGATCTGGTAAGGAATTGAAACAGCTAGTGAGCCCTGGGTGATAAGTTATCACGAGACAGATATCAGAATGTGCTGTTGTTTGCTGACGACTTGCTTGTACCTTAAAATATGGAATCTGGTTTGCAAAAATCTGTTTTTAAGCTTCGTCAGATTTACGAATAATACAATATGAAATTCTCCACTAAAAACCAAACGTAATAGCTTTTCGAGGTAAGGAGCCAATATCAGCAAACATAATGATTAGTGATCGAATATTGTAGAACAGCTGAGCCATTTTAATTATTTGCGAAATGACATTGACTATGGTAGGAATTATGATATTTATGTTAATTTAGGTAAGTTCCCGACGATCTGTGGGAGAAATAATCGTATCTTTAGAAACAAGGTACGTCGAGATATCAAATTAGTTCTACAAAGTTATGAAAGGCCCTGTAGTGTCTTATGAATGTGACTTATAGACAACACCCAAAAAACAAGGCAGTAAAATACAGGCCTCGGAAATGGCGTTATTAAGAGGAGTTAGAAGGTGTTTTATGCTCGACCGTATAAACAATGATTTACGAGTTTTTAACGTGAATGAAACAGCGCTTAGAAAGAATGTCAGATTCCAGAATGGCCAAACAAGTCTGGAAATACAAGCCTATAGGACACAGGTCTGTGAGTAGACCCAGGAAGAGATGGCTGGAGGATTTTTGAAGACGGAACAGGTACCACCTTGCCTATGGCGTGCGTGTTGTGAACATGACAAGGTGATGAATTCCTACACTTCTAATATTTTAAACATTTTACAGAATGATGTTTGCTATTCACGTTCAATCTCTCGAATAGGATAGTAAATGATTAGTAGCTGTTTTTCCTAAACACTATAACAATATTTATATAATCTGTTTTGGACTATTTTTATTCCTGGTTTACAAGGCGTTTACAACCCTTGAAAGTTCACTTTTTTTCCTATAATCCGTACATATAAGAAAACAATCTGCAACAGTAACTTTGATAAACTAATATACCAACCAGCATTAAACAAGAAAACATTTATCATTGATGCAAAGTGGCTGGCGGCGTGGATTAGCTCGCCGTATTTGGATAAATAGAATCTACATAGTACAGACACACAGAGGCCGTACCTGAGGCGGTTTCATTATAGATTGGTTAATGGGGTCTAATGGGAACTAAGCCATTACCGGGTAACAATAACAACAACACAGTCAGACAACAGTGCGCTCCTGTGTACACACACACACACACACACACACACACACACACACACACACAACAAATGCTATTTGATGCCCATATCAGGTACAGCACATACGTACGTGTATACGGCTGACGGATATCGACTATGCGTTTCCAGTCCCAAAATAATTACATATTGTTGTGACAGTCACACGGGTCGTCGTATTGTACAGCGGAAACAGAGTAACTGACACCCGATGGAGTCGCTAATTGCAGATAAAAATAAGCAAGAACACTTACATACACTTTTTCAAGCTAAAGCACGTTGTTCACAAGCGCGGTGGAGTAGTACTCGTTAATTATTTTTCTCGCAATGCAATGGAATGAAATGAAAATTTTTGGACGGACAAGTAGCAGTCGAAGATGAGAATTCAATCGCTTCTGTAATCTTTGGTTCAGGAAAATGTGTAAACATTGTACAGCCGGAAACAATATAATGTAAATACGTGATTTATGTCAATACGTAAATTTATGAATACGTAAATAACAAAGTCTTTTAGGACAGGTGAAAAATTCAATTGTTGATTTTATCCAAACAAAAAAATTACAATGGCATGGACACTAGAAAAGAATGTGACAGGAAAGATTGCCAAGGACAGTTATGGCATGGGCCCCACCGGGAACAAGGAAAAGGGAAAGACCACCTAGCCCCTGGATAGAAGACAGTCAGACTATATTGTGGGAACAAGAAATTGAAGAAGACCTTTGGACAGACAAGTAGCAGTGGAAAATGAGAATGCAATGACTTCTGTAATCTTTGGTTCCGGAAAATGTGTAAACATTATACAACCGGAAATAATATAATGTAAATACGTTATTTATGTCAAGAATTTCCACACTGATGAACTTACAATAGCCCAAGACTTTGATGAATTAAACTGTACAGTGGTGGGTTACAGATGAATAGAGATGAAACCAAATACGTATTTGTGTATTGAGGACACCAACAAGAATTAGTACTGACTCAATCCCCACCAACAAGAGGGAGACACTGAGGCACTAAAATCGACATAACTAACTGGCGATGAATACGAGGTGTGTTAAAAAAAACGAACTATTTGTGTAGCAAGTCCACCTGCGCATAGAGCGAGCTGCACAATTAACAGCTTCTAGCGACAGGTTTTGACGCCGGAATGGCGTTTTCTCCGTCCCGTCATGATCATCAGTCTTCAAGCTACAAGCGATGTAGTGGACACGGGCACACACCGTCTGGCGGATTTAGAATGAAGATCTTAACACAACGTGTGTGTCTAAAAGTTTCTGCTAACTTCGTAAAATCTTTACAGAGCAGTTTCCATTGCATTCCAAAGTTGTTATTACCATTTGCATTGGTACGCAGTTGTTGACCGATTTCAAAACGGGTCTCTTTCTGATCGTCGCCAACAAACGTAGTAAGAATTTTTCAGTGATACGATACATTTACATTTTTCTATCAGAATTTAATTTTACGATCTTATATGGATGCACATTCTCTCAGAAAGTCTCGGCAGTTAAACGGTGATTTACAATTACAACATCACGAGCTCTCTTCCCATTATCTTTGACATCGCTTTAATCTGCACCGACCATTGTTTTTGTCCTCTCTAAAGGTTCTTAAAATAATCGTTCTACTCATGCAGCCCTCCATGTTTGCTTACTTCAACAACCAGAATGCCTCTGCAAAATTTTAACTTAGTTCTGCTGCCAAATTCATACTTACACGTTGTTATTCGAGGTTTCTTTAATCACTTTGTCACTAATACGGCGGCCAGCGTGCGCACGTCCCCACTCAATCTGAAATAGCTCAAAGACTAATGCTGATAGCGGAACAGAATAAATGACAGTTTGTTGTCAAAAACTATCGCTAGGCGCGCTCAAATTCGCAGGAGAAAACAGGTACCTGCGAAACACTGGTACCAAAGAATCAGCATCAAAAAGAAATCTACTAATCTACTATTAATTTATTAAACAGTAATCTCAATTATTTTAAATAATGTGTCCTAATATTACTCAACATTTAAAAAGTGTATAGTTATCTGTAATTTGGAGATTTGGCCGTTGAGAAACAACATTGGAAAATCACTAGGAGCAACTGATATGAATTTTCTGATACAAACGTCCGATAGAACGTAAAAGGATAACAAACGCCCGGTACGAGAATCTGTGGAAATCCAATTATATTGCTACGCTGAGGAAGTAAATAGTATCGCATAGCTGTGTGACCACGTGACGTCTCGCACGTATATTTGCTCGGCAGAATACGGAACGCTCTGGATTGATGTTACTCGACTATTCTGCCGGCGTCCAGGCCCGCTGTGTCACTACAACGCAAGGCGGGCGGATTTCGACGAGTCCCGTTCACTTAGACCTGGTGATATTACAGGTGCGGATCAGTGATCATTGTGTTAACTTGTGCGAAACTATAATAAGGTGACATTTATTGTTTTGTGTTGGACAAATTCGGCTTGAATTATTGTACAGGAGTGCATTTGTTGACTTCTAACTGTTGAATGTGTATAATTAAAGCTGTTAATTAGCCAGCACATTGGTGCCAATTAATCTGTTTTCACTGCACAAGACGAAGTGCTGTGAGACCGTCGAAACAATATGTTTAATTAAACACATCACAAACAAACGGGTAATCTGAAGTCAGTTCGTCCAAATAGGCCTAATGGCCAATCCATTGAAAATCGTGTTGATTTGGAAAGCCAATGCTGAAGGAGACCAGAAGTACAAAACAACGTGTACACAGGAGGCGTACACGGAGATGTAAGGAAGAAACAGTCTGAGAACGACTTGTGAACTGACCGAGAGAAATGGAGATTAAAAACATTGGAGTACGACAAGGGTGTCGATTATCACCTGAGCTTTTTAACTTATAGGATGTCACACAAAACTGGCAGATGTGTCTTCCAGAAAATTGTATGAGTGCTCACTCTACAATTGACACTTTTGTTGTTTGCGGACAATCAGGCTATTCTGTCGGACTCTGAAAACAGATTGCAGATGGATATACATTTGTAAAACCGAATCTGCAAATAATCTGGATTACAAATATCAACACTTAAGATCAAGGTAATGGCTTTTCGTAGAACTGATCCCGTACGGGCAAAAATTGTTATAGATAGTAGTGTCCTAGAAAAAGTTAGCCATTTTAAATACCTGGGCTACAGTGTGTCTTATAATGCAAGCAACGACGATGTGAATAAGTTGCATAAGATCAACCTTATGTGCGGGACCATTAGGGGAACAATTAAGTCAGCAAGCAAAGGAACACGCCTAAAATTCTACAAGGTGATGGCTCTTCCCACACTTCTTTATGGGCCTGAGAATTGAACTTTAACGAAAGGCCAGGCCAGTCGCATCCAAGCGGCTGAAATGAAATTACTCAGGCACGTGGCAGGGTATACTCTCCATGATCATAGAAGGAACACAGATATACGACAGGAACTAAATATTACGAATATTCTCGAAAGGATCGCCCAGTATCGGCAGAATTGGTGGGAATATCTTTGCCGAATGGGTGACTGCCGCATCCCCAAACAATTATGGAACTATACGCCGAGGGGACGAAGAGGTGTGGGACGTCCTAGGAAGCACTGGAGTGACCAGCTCTAATCTTTGCCTATTTGAGACCGGAACAAACCATCCTTGGTTTAATCCTTGAAGATGATGGAAACCAATGGAGAACGTTCTTACATTGGGAATGTAAAAAAATCCTTGCTTATAAAAAAATGTTACGTTTATTTAATCTATTTTTCCACTATAATATAGTTACTTACAAACCACCATATCCGGCGCAGAATACTGCATTCACTTACCTGAAAAAAGTAAAACAAATAGGTTATTAGATGACAGAACGCCATGTCACTTTTTTAGTATATTGTTGATGATATAACATCCTATCTGTATTGCTTATAAGCAGATCTTTAAGACGTTGTTTAATTCTATATATTAAACAGTTGGATAGAACGTTAGTGAGTATTGTATGTATAGTAAGTACGTTGGGTCAGTGGAGGATTATGAAAGTCAATACCCCTCCCTCACAGATTATAAAATAAAAACACTTGAAGATACACCATAATAATTCTAAACCAATGATCACATGGACGTTTTCTTTATTTTTATTTGTGGAACATCTCTTGAATTGATTTCCATTTCTTCACATTTCTTCACAAAACACAGTGTGTACATAGTTTTATGCGTTGTTGTGGCTTACAGGTATCAACGTAAAAAATCTGTATAGCTATAACAAGAGATTATATATTAAATTCAAGTAAAAATAATCTGTTCACCTTTGTATTTGTATAAGAGCGTGTCTTGTATAAAAAATAGACGCGCGCGTGCGCGTGTGTGTGTTCAAACACTTTTTGCTACAGTCTATTTCTTCATGCATATATGAAATGCGTATGCATACTATATGCATATTACGTTTCACATAATTGCATTACATACACAATTTTATATATATATGGAATACGTTCAAATAAATACACTGCAAGTAGGTTTATTTTCACCTGACGCACGTTTCACAGAAATTATTCTGTATCTTCAGAGTATTTTAGTAGGAATAAACCTGTTTTAGTACCAAGCCACGTGTCCGTTTACTATATGAAAAATATATTGTACTAAACGTCTGTGACTTCTCGTATGATGTCCTTTCTTATTGCGACATGTTTCGAGACACTTGTCTCATTTTCAAAGCATACAATATTTAGCACATATCATTCACTGATATACTTGTCAAACGTTAAAACCATAAATAGCACAATTTAACATATAAACTATATACTTTTTGTAACATGAATCGGGCAAACAGTGTACACTGCGCAGCGACCCACCGCGCATTAAAAGGTTAAAAAAAAAAAAATACAAATTATACTACTTGCAGAAGAAACAAATTGAAAACATCACAAATTATGTGTGTGTGTGTGTGTGTGTGTGTGTGTGTGTGTGTGTGTGTGTGTGTGTGTGTGTGTGTGTGTGTGTGTGTGTGTGTGCGTGTAAAAACATATGAGCAAGTGGAGAAACACGTAAATGTACTGAGGACGCAATTAAAGTTGCCTTGTTTTAGCCGTCAACCGGTTGACATCTGCCAGAAAGTTTCCCACTCACTAACTACCACAACATTATGTGATGTAACTGTTATTGAGTAATGAATTGTGTCTCCCTCCGCCCCACCCCACATTCACTTTCTTTTATCCTCTCTATCTCTCTTTTCCCTTATCTATCTTCCCTTATTAATCTTATTTGCTTTTCTAGGTGACCTATCCACTGTATTGGTTGATCCTTTACAAATATAACATTAATAGCATCACAGCTCATCTATCTCCTGGTGTTTTCTTATTCTTCATTCACATCTCCTTTAACCGGCCAGTAAACGCCTCGTACAATCTTTCTTTGAAACCTTCTTAGTATTTTTTGTTCCTTTTTGTCAATGTCCATGTCTCCTCTCCATAACTGTGGGGGATGAGACAGTTATGTCTCCTCTCCAACTTTGTCGTGCTTACTTGCTGGAACTGCTACCTGTCATCCTCAGGACGAGGCCTTTCAGTGTCTCCACCAATATTAAGTCCAAAAGAATGGCGTGTACAAACTAAAATGTAAAGAATGTGATAAGGTGTACGCGAGCAAAACCGAACGTAAACGTGAGGTTAGACTGCGAGAACACGAAAGGAGACAAGGTAATAGGACTACTAGTTCACTACACGATAGGCACTTCATGGAAACAAAACAAGATAGTGGTTTTGGACTTGATGATGGTGGAGACACTGAAAGGCCTCGCGACCGGAGCGTGATAGGTAGCAGTTCAGCAAGCAAGCACGATAAAGTTGGAATTACCAGAGAGTAATCATTCAAATAAGTAAATGAGAAATGACAAAGGAAATCAAAATTGAAAAAGTGTAAGACAGGGCTACGAAATTGTGAAATCAAAACGAAATTTTAAATGTGTTAGGAGATGCTGCGCCTTCAAAACCAACGGTAATTGGGGCACATTCGAGTTAAAACGTGGTCGTACAAGCACTGAAGACTATCCAATCAGTGGACGTCCAAAAATCTAACAAAAAATGGCATTATTGAAAAAAGTTCATAGGTTGTGGAAGACCAGAGATTGAGAAGTGGATGACGTTGCTGAAATCATAGGCATCTCATAATATGAGCCTGTCCATCATACTTTAACTCAAGAACTTGGTGTGAGAAAGCGTTGTGCAAGATGGTTGCCGCATCTGGAGTTGTTGCATTTTTTTGGGCGTCCAGTGCGACCACGTTTTTAATGCTCGTACGACCACGTTTAAACTCAAGTGCCTAACCGTTGATTTTGAAGTCGCAGCATCTCCTGACACATTTACAATTTCGTTTTGAATTTCCGTTGGCGCTAAACAATTTTTAACGAAGAATCACACCACGATGTTTGATTTTGTCAGTTTTTTCAAAACACGCATAACACGTTAATTTTTTAACAGATTTTAAACTTTGAATAAATTGATAGATAGATTCGGAAATTAACAGGAGTTCACATAAAATACAAATCTTGCAGCACACGAATAATTTTTGTTTCACAGCTAAGGTACGCTCCGCGAACGTTTCAACTGACCCTCGTATATGTGTCTCAAGGTCCTTAACTTAATATACAATAGTGCCTGCTTGTATAGTACGCTGTAACATTTCGTATAACACATGTATATTTGTGGTTCCATCTCTCCATGTATAACGTATCGTAAGTTACTGATGCTACATTAGAGAACGTGTCGTGTACGATCAATGCAAACACCGACAAACGCATAATAATCTTGTGGCCGTTCGGATTCGGTAGCCGCCAGTCATGTCTGGGGTAACTAGTAGGCTATAGGCATCGAATAGCATTTGTGGCGCGCGCGCGCGCGCGCGCGTGTGTGTGTGCTGTACACAGAAGCGCGCTGTTGTCTGACTGTGTTGTTGTTATTGTTCCCCGGTAATGGCTTAGTTCCCATTAACCAATCTATAATGCAACCGCCTCTGGTACCACCGGTGTGTATAGACTATACTAAAGTCTTTTCATCCGTCTTTGCCATTAGCCACTTCTAATCTGTTAAAAATGTATCCTCAACATTCCCTTATCAGTATTTTATTACTATGCTTCCATTAAGTTTAAAAATTGTTTTAATTTTATTTGTGTTTCATAATTTTCAGCTTATTATTTGTTAACTCACTATAATTATAATTATAATTAATTCACTACCGACTCGGAACACAAAGTTTTAATGGGTAAAAACGTTAACGTTTTACCTTATAGCCTGAACATGGACCTGGTTTTCGCTTTTAAAAAGCTTCTCCAGAGGCTGCCGTTGGGAGTACTGTCCTTTTTGTTCTTGGCGACGGTATCGACTTTTGAAAGATCGATGTTGTGTGTGTGGGGTGTGATATGTTCGAATTTTGTTGTTTGTTGTTTTTTACTGTTTGTCTCGTATTATGTTCCGGTTACGAAACTTCCTTAATTTTCTTCCTGACTGACTTTTTTCTGTAAGCAAAGTAAAATATATTGTAACGATATTTTCTTGTTTTATACGCAAGAAAATTACGTAACACGCCAATAACGTAACGCTCTCGAAAAGTGGACAGATGCAGTTCTACACGTTTCTCGGCTAGCCGAGCAGGAGTAGTGTCTCTGTCACGGCCGTCCACTCGAGTAGCTTCCAGACTGTTCGAGAGCACTCTAACTACGCAAAATTATGTTGGCATGCCGCCAGCAGTATGGAAAATTATTCTGGAACATTTGCGGAGCCCGTATACGCAACAGCGACCGGCTTAAAAGTTAGTTATACCTGGCGTTAATGCAGAGTGCGGATCAAGTGGTTATTGCGGATTAGCGGAAAGTGATTACTGGGTTACAATTAGTGCTGCACTCTAGTAGTAGACATTATTATTGCGTGTGTTCAACTTTAACTGGAATTATTGTATGAAAGTACCTTGTTAATTGCAAATTGTTATTTGTGACTAATCAAGCTGGTAAGTAGTGACTTCATTGGTGTCTGTATTTTGTTTCCACTGTACAATATGTCGATCCGTGAGACCGTCGTTACAATATATAAACGCTGTTATTTTAACGATCGTTTTACCATCATCTTAGTTATTCCATTAGTTATGGAACATAACTAACAATAGTAACATATATATATGAAACAATATAACATAAGTATGAAAACACTTAACACTAATAAAATACAATATAGTCCCATGATAACATTACTTGTAATCAGTGCAACTCACATTACAACTTACGTATAATTACTTTGAAATTTTATACAGGCCCACAGAGTGATATTCTGATAGCTTATTTACGCGTACTTTCTAATTTTATTTTCCGCTTTGTAACTGAACGAACGAAACGAGTTCTTAGTTTTTACTCGACCGTATTTACGTTTGTCTGTCTTAAAGTTTGGGGTATATCTCACGATAACTCTTGTAGGCTTAAACCGATTCTCGTAAAATTTCGCAAGTTCGTCCATATTTTTACCTTACAGATCTCTATTGTTTTTTAATATTGATCCCCCCCCCGAAAATAATGGGTGAAGGATAAAAAACTTTACGTGGTCAAAATTGTGAAAACATCGCACAAATTTCAATCATAATATCAGTATAGTGTTCATTTTTAAAAATTTCAAAAACCTTGATAAAATTGCAAAAATCCATGTAAGGTATTGTCCTGAATTTAACAAAAATTTGTACTTGTAACAAAAATGTCTCATTACAATTAACGTTACTCGTTCTATTCATAATCCAACTAGGCATTGTTTATAGAATTTTGATAAAAAGTAACGGAGATATTACTTTTTTTAGAACAAAACATTTTGCGTATTTTCCTCATAAGAATGCCTTTACTTTCATTTATATTATTTTTCCATGATTAGTTCCATGAATAGATGCTTGAAATTACTTTAAATTGTTTAGAACGATTCAACAATTGTTAATTCTGCTGAATAATACTGTATTTACCCCACACGGCAACCCTTGTCTCAAACGGATGCTTAATCATATTTAGTAGTAGAGCATAAATATGTTTTACCGTGGTCAGTATTTTAGAGACCCGGAAGCCGCGAACAAACAACAGGTGCAAAGACACCCCTTCAAATTAAAACATTCATGAACCAAAGTGACAATTAAACTCTTGTCCTAAGAGACCTACGTATTGATAAAATAAATTATAATTATTTACGTGGTAAATAAACGTTTACATTTTGCTGAAAATAACTACTATAGATCAAAGTGATGGCTTTTCGTAGAACTGATCCCATACGGAAAAAATTGTTGTAGATGGTAATGTCCTGGAACAAGTCAGCCATTTTGAATACTTGGGCTACAGCGTGTTATAATACAAGCAATGATGTTGATAATAAGTTCATAAGTTCAACCTTATGTACGGGACCATCAGGCGCGAACTCTTAAGTCAGCAAGTAAAGAAACACCCCTAAAATTCTCCAAGGTGGATGACCCTTCCTACACTTCTTTATGGATCTGAGAATTGGACTTTAACGGAAGACCAGGCCAGTCACATCCAAACGGTTGAAATGAGATTTCTGAGTCAAGTGGCAGGGTATACTCTCCAAGATCAGAGAATAAACACAGATATACGCCAGGAACTGAATATTATGACGTATTCTCGACAGGATAACCCAGTATCGGCTGAATTGGTGGGAACGTCTTCTTTGCCGAATGGCTGACTGCCGCATCCCCAAATAACTATGGAACTATAAGCCGAGGGGGCGGAGAGGTGTGGGGTGTCCGAGGAAGCGCTGGAGTGACCAGCTCTAATCTTTGTCTATTTGAGACCGGAACAAACCATCCTTGGTTTAATCCTTGAGGATGATGATGGTGATGATGATGATGATGATGATAACTACTCTAGATGACCGTTGAATTGCTGTAAAAAATTATGAGGAGGAAATATGACCAAACAGATAGACGGAAAACGGGACGGCAAAAGAGATGAGACTATTTATGAAGCTAGGGCAGGTGTTAGAAAATTGATATTGTTGATAATGTTTATGTTAATTTTACATTTCCAAATTACATTAACATGTGATTCACACTTACATTAATATCTTTCAACTTAATTATAGAAGATTCCGTTTCAGTAGTTTTTATTAACTGAATAAAATAAAACGGAAATTTAATTTAATTTAGTTAACTCTCAACTCTTGCATATTCATCTTTGTTAATAATATTATAAAACTATTTTTTGTCTCCTTCATTAACTGCTTTATTTAATTTGCAATTCAAATCGTAATTATATCTCTCAGCTGGCTAACCAACCAACTAGCTTAAACTAAAGGCTCGGCAGGTAATAACACTTTGTTTCAATTTTTTTTTATAACATTGTAATTATAACTTGTAATAACATTTTTTCGTATTTTTTGAAATAGGATCGTTAATTTTATATCTTTCAGTGCTTTAAATATAATACTAAATACGACAAGCCAAATATGTGCTTACGCTGAAGACTTCGTGATAGCAGCCAGATAAAGACAACGGGTAGTTGAAGTATACAAAGAGCTGAATCAAAAATGCATTGGAATGAGACACGATGTAAATATCAACAAAAGTAAATACGAGTACATGCTAATTTCTGATTCAGAAAGGAGAAGAAATCTATATAATTTATTCATAAAGGATTTCATTATTTGATGGAGTTCAGATACCTGGTGATAGATAATGAAGGGTCCATAAACAGGGAAATACATGACAGGATACAAATGGGAAATCGGGCATATTATGCCAGCAGCAGATTATTGAGAGGCAAACTCATTAGTCGCAACACAAAAATAAAAATATTAAAGACGCTTATCTGATTGCTTGTTACTTATGGAAGTGAGACGTGGACATTGACAAAAAATAAAAAAGTAACACTAAGAAGGTTTGAAAGAAAGATCGTAAGACGTGTTTGGTCCCGGGTAAATAAGATAACAAGTAAAGAATAAGAAATAACTAGGAGATATACGAGCTATTAAATAATGAGGCCATTGTAAGATTCATAAAAACTCAACGAATACAACAGGTAGGTCACCTAGAGCGGATGGATGATCAGCGTATGCCAAAGGAAATCCTGAGGGCGCAAGTCTATAAAAGCAGAAAGAGGGGCCGATCTACGATAAGATGGTTGGATGATGTGCTAGACGACCTCAGAAGAATGTATGTGAGGGGTTACACTAAGATGGCAATGGAGAGGAGACTTTGGAGAAGATTGGTGTTGGAAGCCAGGGCTCACGTTGAGCTATGGTTGGAATAAGAAGAAGTGCTGAAATATATCACATTTTCTGTAAGTACCGTAAGTGGATAGTAACTTAGTTCCTTATATATATATATATATATATATATATATATATATATATATATTAAAAGTAACTCGGTGTTCATAGATGAACTCAAAAAACTACTCAATTGTTATACAAGCATATAAATAACTTGTGGTTGGTACTGTTCTCTTCATTTTGACGTCCCCCGCAATATTCAATCGTCAAAAGTTAGGAATGTTCTATTGTGCTATGAACCAAAGGCCGTCGTATGAAACGGACATCGAATATCAGGTGATAAAACTGCTTTCGAGCATAAAAAACCTACGGATAGCCCTAGTACTAAGGAACAGCATTGTTCTCTTCGTTTCGACGCCCCTTTACAATATCCAATTGTCAAAAGTTAGGATTGTCAATTAGGTTTTTAGGCCGAGGCCTTCGTATAAAAGGAACCTCGATTATCCGGTAATAAAACTGCTTTCAAGTCTGTGATTTCGTTGTTGGTAACAACTCATTCTTTCGGATTTTAACGTACGTTATTTTATATTTCTCAACAACATAATTATCGTCTATTTTACGATAAAACACGTTAGTAGTAACATTCTGTAGCCTCAATCGAGCCACTGAGAATGGCGTACCACAGTATCGGCAAAATGGCTAGGTGTAAAAAGTATAAAACAATTTCTTTTAAACCATAAAAATAGTTTTTACTAACATAAATAAATTGCTGCAGTTATAAGCAGAAGAAGCTTATTAGGTCCAAAACAGTTTTACTATTACAAATGAGGAAGCTGACAAAATCTATCACTCATGTTTACAATGGTGTCCAAGCCACTTATATGACTAGACAAACTGTCATTTTTCAATCCGCCTTGTGACTTCTTTTTTTATATAGATGACGACACGTTTCAAACCATATGCATCATCATCAGATCACAAAATATTTCTTGTAGGAGGTTACCATTTGCAGTGCACGCACGTCAGTAGGTGCGCACCTGTTCACGTTTGGTCGAACACTCTGCAGTGGCTGATCTCCTACGAGGGATATTTTATGATCCGATGATAAAACATATGCTTTGAAACGCGTAATCTATATATAAAAAGAAGGCACAAGGCGGATTGAAAAAGGTTAGTGTGTCTATCGATAAAATCTTCTGATCTGTAAATCATTGAGGCCGATTTGAAGATAGGGTTAATGGCTTTTGAAATGTGGTACTAGAGCAGAATCCTGTGCACTCCCACAAAAGATTACAGCTAGGAACAATGAGTACTTTGAAATTATGCATATAGGCGTATATATTGTTACAGGACAAATGGCGCCGATCGTGCAACTCTTCGTTTTTTGGTGACCCTAAAAAGGCCAAAAACGCTGAGATGTGTATTCCGCCCGGGCCGCGCTGAGATGTTCGGTGGCTGCGCCCGCTGTTCGTGGCGTACTGCAGTCCTCCTCTTCTTTCGGCATCGGGTTGTAGAGTCCGCTGCCGCTCCAGCGATGTCCATCGCTGGTTCGTCACAGGGCGAAGAATGCGAAGAGCGTCCGTTCTACTCTTTCTTCTTCCTGTTCTTTCCGGCTGGCTCCGCGTCCATGTCGTCCGATAGAGGAGAGGGGATGAAGTGCGTCTGATGGCGTGGCGATGGAGTGCTCCAAAAAATTCTAGCGGCGCCATTTTATGCCCTTACCGGGATCCCTGATTGGCGCACTTCGTATTCGTCAGGTGTCACGCGTCGCCAGGTGTTCGCGGCGCTGGTACCGGAGAGCAGATGTTTGCCTCGCTGCCGTCACAATATATGAAAAGGTTGTTGTGGCCCGTAGATGTCGGATTCTTGCCTCAGTGGTTTATTGAATAAAGTAAGTATCAATGATGTCTAGAGCACTTAATAAAATACACTCATACACGATTATGGTACTAGAAGGTACTAAAATTAATCAACACTATAACGTTGATATTCCTTCCCTGTGTATATGATTACGTATCTTAAACGTGGACGACGAAACAGACAGATCCAAAACAAAAATCAAAGCCATGGCTTTGTGACCCTTCAAACAAATTATCAGTGCCATACGTAGAAGGAGAACGAGTGAAATACAGATATAAAATAGGTTACTATAACAAATTAATACGGCATGCTTATTATAGAAGAAGCAGAGGCAAAGCGAAGAAGCTTGATAAACAGGGCAAAATAGAAGGAAAAGACGTGTAGAACTACGTCCAGGAAGATCGGCGGATAGGCTTGAGTCAGTAACGGGGGTCAGTGGCTTTCTAAAGCAACATAGTTATAGGTTTTTTGAAGAAAACGAATGGATATTGAAACCTAATAACGAGTCAAAATCATCTCCAACGTAAAAGAGGAGAAAAGGAGGAGAAGTAGGAGGGGGAGTACAGGGCCGAGCATGCTTTGAAGACGTTACCTTTAAAAGCAGTAAAAATATAATGGCGTACAAGGCAGACAGACACTAATAGAATGTCGTAATGAAAATGTAACGATAATAAAAGCAAAGACATAATACGTGTACGTGCAGGGCAGGTACATAACAGAGTGCAACAGTGCAGTCGTACACATTGTTGCAACAGGCGGCATCGTGCTACATTAAAACGCACTTGATGACCCCGCGCACGACGCTATTCTCTTTTCTTTATTACGTAATCTAATTTCATTATTGTAACACTTTATTTTCCGCATTTTCCCTCGAGCTTTTAATCTTCAACGTAGCTGCTACAGAGCTACGGTGTTTTACTCCTGTGTATATATCAAGAATCTACTGACATTAGTATTAAAGAATTTATCTTTGTAGTTCTTCAGTCTTTTCCCTTACATTATTTAATAATGTTCTATCCATTCTCTTATCCAGGGCCTTCTTTACGTTTCTAAAGTCTTCTTTTTCTTCTTCGTCTTCTTCTTCTTTAACTTCCTTGTTAGGACTCTGTCCTGTTCTATAACAACGGTCCTACATGATGTCTCTCCACCTCTTCCTTGGCCGACCAATGCTCCTCTTTATGTTTAGTTGACTATCTCTTGTCATTTTCATTAACGTTATGTCATCCATTCTTGATATGTGTTCAATCCATATCCTACTTCCTTCCAAAATCCAAGAATCTTTTACATTACACGTTTCTCTTATACTATTGTTTGGCAACCTATCGTATTTTGTCTTTGCTAGTACCCTCCGAAATATAGTAATTTCTATAGTTTATCGTTTTCTTTCAGTTGTTGCTATGTCTCTGATGCATAGAATATCACTGGACGTATTGTGCTTTTGTAAACCCTAGTTCGTATCCAAAGTAAATACAGTAATAGATGAGACTTATTAGAGTCAAATAACTTACTTACCTAAGGCCCATAAGGTTTCACTTTTATATGCTTTTTTACATCTTTTGTTTAATCCGTGAAGATGATGATGGTGATGAAAGATGTTATCGTGTCACCAAAAATGATTAGTTTCTAGCTGGCTGTCCAGCTCTTTGTTACCAGTACCAATGGGTATGTCAGCAATGGCGTCAAGTCTTGTTTGCTTCCTTGGCGGCAGCTTTTTTTCTTAATGTGGGGGAATTTGAAAAGCAATTCAAAGGAAGCCAATATTTGGCAAAAACTGAAGACTATTCCTCTGAATCGTATGAGATACTGGTGGTGTTCGGTTGATATGTTTTCATTATTCTGTGCCAGGAAATCTCTAATCAACGCAAGCTGCAAACTCAAGCACGAACAATATTATTTAGTATATAAACTTCTCACGACTTGGTAGAGGAAAATGCGTTAGTACAAAATTCCTAGAAGCTCATTAATAATTAGTCTCAAGTGTTGCAATAAACAAGTAAATTATAACGTAGACTGTCTACATAAACTCATTTGTGTGTGTGTGTGTGCGTGTGTGAATTATGACAATAACGTTAATATTTGTTGTCTACTAAACTGCACTACAACAAAGGCAAGGTACGACAATAGCAGCGACACCGATGACGCGAAAAACACAGCGTTGCCAACAGCGCCAGACAAAGAAATTTATTTACTTTTGTTGAATAGTTAATTAATTATTTGTCTCCCAGGAATTGAATGAAAATACAATTCCAGTGAAAATAATTAAAAACCGACACAATAACGGAGGACGGAGAGAGAGAGAGAGAGAGAGAGAGAGAGAGAGAGAGAGAGAGAGAGAGAGAGAGAGAGAGAGAGAGAGAGAAACAGTACTGTAAACCAAAGATTAATCTTATTAAATTTTGTTCGCTAAAAGGAAATGAAAAATTATATTTTAATTAAAAATCTGATAATTACGTAATGTTCTATACACTAGTTTTATGAAAATGAAAAAAAAACGTACAACAAAGTTAAACGAAATACATGCGTTGATAGTTGCCGTTTCTCATTAGTGACAACAGAAAATAATTAATCGCACGTTAATGTTATTTCAGAATGTTTGCTGTGTTTTTCATATCGCTTTGTTTCTTCTCTTTCTAAATTTAATTCTGTATTTTCATAATTTTCTCGTACAGCAAACATTAAACATTACATTAGCGTAATACACTTTTATTAAAATACAAATTGTTAGATTGAATTCTTCATCAAACTTACTTCTATACAAGTCTTCGTCAGTTCGTTGTCAGTACACCCTCAGCTAGAAAGGATGCCAGTCAAAAGCCTTTGGTGTTCAGTGAAATTTTACTGAAATTTCGTTTAAGTGAGTTAGAGAGTTAGTGCATGTGGTTGATACCACATTTGTTGATCAGTATTATATTTGTGTATTGTCGTTTTGTGTGTATAAATTACGGTTGTGTCAATAACAAATATCACAGTTGTGAACCGAAATCTGTATTTTTGTGTGTATTTTATTTGTTATAAATTTTTTCCTAATAACGATAAGTAAACAAAGTAGCGACAGACATACGAGTGTTTTTATGTCGATCGCTGCCTAGAAGTCGTCAATTCTTTAAACATTCTTATTAATTCATTTTAAAATCAGTATTTTTATATTTAGCTCGCAGTGATATGTAGTCAAAATATCAGACATTTAGCAACACTGGAAAGTATTATCGCGTCACTTGAATGATCTCGTCAGAACTGTAAAGACTGATTGACTTACTTGACTCAAGTCCTTAAATTCCTAGGTGGAACATAGGGCCTCGACGAAATTTCTCCAGCGTGTTCTGTCCATTGCCAGGGCGTCCACCTCCCACCATGTCTTGTTGACACCAGTCATCTCTCTTTCCATAGTCGTCCTCCAGGTGTTCCTCGGTCTTCCACGTCTGCGGCTACCTTGCGGATTGCAATTCAGTGCCTGTCTACCGATTTTTTCTGGTGGTCTTCTCAGAATGTGACTGATACACCTCCATTTTCTTCTCTTTATCTGTAGTTTGACGGTACTCTGACTTGTGGCCTCCCATAGGTCTCTGTTCGAGATGGTCTTAGGGCCACCAAATTCTCGTTATGTACCTCAGGCAACGGTTTATGAAAGTCTGTAACCTTGTGGTAATGTCCTTTGTCACTTTTCAGGTCTCACATACATACAGCAACACCGATTTGACAATTGAGTCAACTATTCTGAGTTTTGTCTTCCTGCGTATATGGGGTGATCTCCATACCGATCGTAACTGTGCAAATGCTCCTTTTGTTTTATTTATACGACTTATCACATCCCTAAGAGCACCTCCATCCTGACTAACCATGCTACCCAGCTAGCAAAATTCCTCAACCCTTTCTATAACTATTCCGTCTAGTATCAAATCAGAATTATTTCTATGGTTAATACGCATTTCCTTGGTCTTTTTGTTATTTATCTTTAAGCCTACTTGTTTGGCTTCTACTTTCAGATCGTTCAATTTAATTTCCGTATCTCGTAGGCTTTCTGCAAGAAGGCACAGGTCATCCGCATAATCCAGTTCCTCCAAACGGCTATTTAAGTCCCACTGAATCCACCGTTTTCTATTTGTATCCTCTCGGAACATGCTGTCCAGCACTACGATAAACAAGATAGGGGACAGAAGACACATCCCTGTCTTACTCCCGAGTTAGCAGCAAAAGGTTGGGCACAACTTCCCCCTATGCTATACTTGACACGTATAGCCATCATACATTGCCGGTACAAGTCGTACAATCTTCTCTGATATTACAAACCTTTCCATTCCCCTCCATATTTTCTTCCTATCAACAGAATCAAAAGCCTCTCATAATCAACAAACTGCAAAGAAGAAGAAACAGTTTTAAATCTCCAATAAGAATATGGAAAAACTTTACAGACATATCCAAAGAGACTACAAAATATTATTGACAAATACTGTATTAGATTTTGTGCCTAAAAATGGAAACAAAAGTTGTTGTTATAAAGTTATTTTTGTTTTAAATTTGACAATATAAACGTTAATAATTTTATTAGTAGAAAATTCTCAATTAAAGTATATTTATCTCTGTTGCCTCTATGGCTGCTACTGCGGCCAGTCTCAGTAAAAACAAAACTTAATAAGATTAATAATCCAGAGTTTTCTTCTCTCTACAGTTAATCTCTCTCTCCCTCCCTCTTCGTCTAGCTACGTAACTCCACCTCCCTCACTCCCACTCTGTGTTTTATTCCGTCTTCCCCTCTTCCGCCTTCTCACAGTTTGTCTTATCGTTAGTTTTATTATTGTTTCAATAACAGTTTTCTCATTCCCTCTTATCCTTCCGTCAATTTGCAAAGCAAAAGTAAGTAATTAACTATCAAACTGAATACAAAGTGAATAAGTTTGCGCATCAACAACACAGCTGACAACATTGTTATCACTGGATGCAGCCGTTGCTATTAGGACTGTATTGTTGTCCTTTGTTGTTGGTTCCGTCACTCTCGCGTCACTACTAAAAGAAGTACAATATTTATTACTCTGTTATTAAACTGTTCTAAATGCGGGCTGTTAGGCCGTGGTCGTTTGCTAATATAGTGTGACGTGTTAGTGGTCGTCTAACGTTTTGATTCATCGTTTAACGTTTAATGTTCGGTGTAACGTTTCAAGCTACAATTATGACAATGACATGGAAAATAAAATAAATAAGTTGCAGGCAACATGTGGCAGAATAAAAAGAACATTAAATAAAATAACACGAAAAGAGACACAAGGATAAAATTTTATAAAAACGATGGCTGTACCTGTACTTACGTATGGGATTGAAAGTTGGATAAATACCAAAAAAGGAGACAACAAAATACAGGCAGCAGAAATGAGATTTTTTAGACGGGTCAAAGGCTGCACAAGATGAGATTTAGTAAGAAATGAAGACGTGCGAAATGAACTAAATCTATATGCAATAAATGAAAAGATAACTGAATATAAAGAAAGATGGAATCAACACGTAAGTAGAATGGGAAATGGGTGAATACCAAAAAAAAAAATTTAACTACAACCCAAGAGGGAACAGAGATATAGGAAGACCACGAAAACGGTGGTCGTAAGTTTGTGAGGACGGAACAGGCAAATGCCTAATCCTTGTAGTGCAGAAGAAGAAGAAGAAGACGTTTCTATTCCAGCCACTGGGAATCGTCATCACTGCTGCTGCGAAGCGGCAGAGAACACGTGCGGCAGATGTAAGCCGGACAATAACCGAGTCTGACAGGTGTAAACGTCCGTGCAACAGTGATAAGTTCTTTACCTTAACGACTTTTTGTAAATAAGATAAGGAGAACTTTTAATATTAATTTATTTAATTGTAAAAAAAGTAAATTTTTATTTGCATCGAAAGGTCAATGGCGAAAGATTAATTGTTATTTATAAACTGGATTAAAGCTCAGTTGATTGTCATAAAAGAATAGCATCATTAAAAAATCTGCATCATTCCAATAACATGTATCCGGACTACTTATTCTGTACTTATACTTATGGTACTGTCCTGGAACAAGTTAGCAGTTTTGAATACCTGGGCTACAGTGTGTCTTATAATGCAAGCAACGACGTGGTGCATAAGTGCATAAGTTCAACCTTACGTGCGGGACCATTAGGCGAACCCTTAAGTCAGCAAGTAAAGGAACACGCCTAAAATTCTACAAGGTGATGGCTCTTCCCACACTTCTTTATGGGTCTGAGAATTAGGACTTTAACGAAAGGCCGGGCCAGTCGCACCCAAGCCGCTGAAATGAGATTTTTCAGGCACGTGGCAGTGTAGGCCTATACTCTCCATGATCATAGAAGAAACAGAGATATAGGCCTACGGCAGGAACTGAATATTATGAGTATACTCGACAAGATCGCCCAGTATCAGCTAAATTGGTGGGAACATCTTTGCCGAATGGGTGACTGCCGCATCCCCAAACAACTATGGAACTAGGCCTATAAACTGAGGGGACGGAGAGGTGTGGGACGTCCGAGGAAGCGTTGGAGTGATCAGCTGTAATATTTGCTTATTTGAGACCGGAACAAACCATTCTTGGTTAAAACCTTGAGGGTGATGATGATGATGATGATGATGATGATGATGATGATGACTTATCCGAGGAAGCGCTGGAGTGATCAGCTGTAATATTTGCTTATTTGAGACCGGAACAAACCATTCTTGGTTTAAACCTTGAGGGTGATGATGATGATGATGACTTATATTATGCGACACCTGTACATCGTAATATACATATACATATATTGCAACGATACGGCCATATGCTGTATTGAGCATTGATTTAAATAAATATAAAATTTGTAAAATTATTATAAGTTTGAATATTTTATTCAAAAATCAATTTGAATAAATGTCTAGATTAAGATTATTAACATGTCTAGAGGTAAGAGTGTTTTAAATGTGTGTAACACCGTATAGCTTAAGAGATGAACTTAATAATGAGTGATATCTTGATCGGAGATTATTAACAGTGTTTTATTATTTATAATGCTCGTTAAAACAATAAACGTGAACTTTTTACTACTCATAAATTTACTACTCTTGTTATAGTTACACCTGGTAATGCTATAATTATTTACAACCTGGTATTGTAATTTTGGTGTCCCAAAGAACGTGGGGCCACATATATTACAGTATATCAAATTGATGTTATGTATCGTTGTAGTATATACACACACACACACACCACACACACACACACACACACACATATATATTTTCTGTAATCCTAATCTCCCGAGCTTTGTTTAACAGAAGTATTGACTAGTTTGGTTTCACCACAACAACGATACCACGTGTGAGTAACCTAGTACTAGTGATATCCAAAAGCAATTTCCCATCTACGCTCTGTGCTGGCTTATTTGAATGTTCGTATACATCGACTAAGGTAATGCAATATGTATGCAACACGACGATACACAAGCTAACAACAAATTTGTTGTGAAGAACAAAATACCGTCATAACGTACAAGAGTTGTGTGTGTGTGTGTGTGGGGGGGGCCGGCCGCAGATTGGTATATAATGTTATGTACTCTGTCGGCAGTAACAACGACGGTAATAGCAAAGTTACGCGCGCGTAGGATTAAATAAAGGTAAGTCTACAGAGCAATGAAAGTTATACGTGGCGCAATATAGGAACCTGTGTGTGGTAACGGAGTACTTTTGTAGAGTATATATTTGTCGCGTCTGCCCACAGTGGTAGAAACGCATCAATATGTATGACTGTGTACAGCGCATAACGCTTTGCAATGTCTCATTGGTATTCTCTTGTGGTCGTGGCAACTGCACACGCTGTGTGATTTGATACGGTATTTAAATGAAAATAGATTTCTCTTACCGAGTTGTCGTAAATTAATAAAATTCTGTTATCTATATGTCTTAACTTCGTCGTCGTCCGTACAAAGTGGTCCACGGGAATCTGCCGCGTTTTAAAGTAACATAGGTTGTGTGCCGGGATTTGAATTCCCGGCATGTCTGAAAGATCGCGCCGAGGCTGCGGCCTTCGGGTGAGGCACGGCTGACTGAATCGCCGACACCGTGGCGCGCGCATCGTCGACGCAATTCAGCTGGCGGCATCAACTGTTCGGTCAAAGTTTACGTTCCGCTACAAGCTTCTTTACAATCGTCTTGCAATCGGTCTCATTTCTTTATAAGAATTACGACTGTGCATCTCGAGGTCTGACGGCGGTGGTAACCAGATTCTTTCTTCTCAACTCACTATGACTTGGTGAAAATTATAAGTGCCTCACGTAAAGATCATTACTTATTCACTGTTAAAATTAATAAGGGGTTATGTGTTTAATTTAATAATGAGAATTGTGTTTGTTAATTGTTAGTTGTGTGCGTCTTAATCATGTGTGGTGTGTGTGTGTGTGTGTGTGTGTGTGTGTGTGTGTCTTACATGTTACTTCCGGTATATATGCGAGCACGTGGCGATTTTTGCACTTGACTGCAGAAACATTAATTGTAAATGTAAATGTTGGTAAGTTAAATTAAATTATTAAATTATATCAAATAAAATTAAACTAACTTAAAAGAAAGGTTAAATTTAAAAGTAAATGTTCAAAGAAAATGTAAGGGTAATTAATGTAAATGTGTTTGATTTTGTAAAGGCTAATGAATATGCACATATAAGTTTTCAAACTTAAACTTGCTCCTTACACAGAATAGTATTGCTAATCGCAGAATAGTAGTGTGGATAAAATTGTGACAGTGTGTGTGTGATCTCGGTGTTACGAGGCGAAAGAGAATTGGGGTACTTAAATTTTCTGACAGCCTACTGTACATAAAAAACGTTACAGGGTTCCCGACCAGGCGGGAGAAAGGGAAAGAGACATGGCAAAAACGACATCAGTTTCATCGGCTGAGCTGTGCTATAGAACGCTCCCCCATCGCCGTCGGACTAAGAGATCTTCCAGGACCACCAAGAACAGCTGTCCCGAAGATTAGCAGGAGGCTCTGAACTCCACATCACCCTTACCACACTAATTGTCAGGATCTAACCGGTAGCATCAATGCTTCAGAAGTGCAGGTGGGAACATTCCGTTTATTTAACCTAGACAACTACACTCTACCAACGGTGTTCAAATCAAAAGGACATACATAAACTTATAAAATTGTTTTTTGTAAAAATTATAATGATTAAAATGGTTAGACCATGTTTTATGGGTGCATATTTGTGAACTGTATTATTATTATGAACTGTGTGCTAAAGCATCCAGTGGTTATATCGTTTAATTAATTTTCATTATTAATAGTATTGTAATTCTCATGAATCCACGTTGAACATATACAATTCTTAATAAAACTAAAGACAGGTACCGCCATAGATGAAAATATGAATTCATTTTCCCCGCATAAAGAAAACATGCATTAACAGAATCTTTATGTTCACAATGATTAAAACAAAATAATTGTCAGGACAAGTCCTGTGAATATATATTGTTACAACACAAATAAGCCACCCCAACACCAGGGATAAAAAAGATGATTCTGAATATAAAATAATACTTCATATAAAATAAAATGTTTAATATAAAGAAAATAAAAAGACAATGACACGACAAACGACGACATGACCTAACCCAAGTGATTGACCCAACAAAAGGAAACAAAAGAAGAAGGGAACCAAAAAAAACAAACAAGAATAAAACCAAATGAAAAGAAGAAAGGGATTGACCCAAACCAAATGAAGAAGGGAAAAAACCGAAACCAAACAAAAATGAAACAAATTAAAGGAATTGAATGACTCAATGCAACATATTAAAATGAACCCAAAGGAGAAGGTGGAAAACCAAGGTATTAACCAAATACAATGAAAATGAAGAAGGAGGGAAATGAAAAAGAAACAAACCCAAGATAAAGGGAAATAAATAAAAATGAAAACAAATGATAGACACAAACAAGTAATAAAGAATATGAGCAGGAGAAATGATACACTCAAATGTAATATTGGAAAAGAGACCAATAATTAACCTATGTAAAAAAGTAAATATTATTATCAATTAATGGATAAAAAAGTAAATGACAATTAAAAGAAACCCAATTAAACAATGTTAAATATAAAAAAGCCGACTAACCCACAAATTAGAGTTAGATGTAATGATAAAATATAAAAACATAAAATTGTTAATATTATTAATGATATTTGTAATGAAAGAGATAGTACGGTAGTGAGATAGTAATTAGAGGGATTACCCATTTAGAAACACTTAAAAAACAAAAACATTTGTGAAGTGCAAAATGAAAGTGTAAAAACCCCAAAGTATAGTGATAAAGAAAAAACACTAAATAAATTATAATAAACAATAAATAATTTAAAAGTGAAGGTGATGATTAAATGAGAATAATGTAATATAAAGAAGGTTAATATAGTGAAAAATAGTGAATGATAAAAGCATAAACACTTAATAAATCCAAAGGAAACACTAAATGAGTAAAAGTGAAAAATATTACTAATTAAGAATAGTAGTAAGTGTAAACAGTTAATTAAGGTATAATGAACGCTGAAAAGTGATGAAGACAGTATTAGTTAAGAAAGAATGTTATTGTTAAATTTAATTGAATGCAGTTATAATTAAAAGGGAGAATACCCTGAAAGAGAAAACAGATAGTGTTACCATGGAGGGAAAGTAAAGATTGTTTAAAAATTAAGAAGTTGAAAGAAATCAATAAACACCCAAGTTATAAGGGATCATTATTAAAGTAAGTTCATAAAAAGTGATGTTGTTTATCACCCAAAAAATTATATAAAATGAGATGAATTCTAAACAAATATTAGCAAATAATAGGTAAATAATTATTTAAGCAAGTTTATGAATAGGATATGGCTGGAAGAATTATACAGACCATAGGCCTAGATGTTGTATTTAATGTGATCAAAAAATAGTAAATAATAGCCACATTGTTATTATTGGCAAATTAAATAAGTAAGAAAGTTAAGAAATGTAAGAAACGAGGAAACCAGATAGTAAACAATTAGCAATTCATTATGTATAAAATAATACAGACATAATAATAACACATAAACAGACCCAAAACACAACAATAAATAACACAACCAATTATAATAACAAAATAAAGCCCATTAGGCTAGAATGAGATGTAATTTGAATGAAAGAAGTCAAATACCATAATGGCTACTTAGGCCTATGAAAATGCCTAACTGTCAAAAACAAACAACTACAAATTATAACAAATTAACAAAGAAACTAGCTAATCCAAGGTGAACAAAAAAATCGTTAATATGCTTTATTTGTAAATCATAATAAAAACAAAATATTAGAATAAGGATTTCAATTAGAAGAGAAATGTAATTAACAAATATTAAAATAATTTTAAAATCATAAAACAAAATAATTCCACCTTGAGGGTTATCAAAGTAATCTTTAAAAGGAAATACATACTATAGAGACAATATTTAATACTTAGGAAGGAAGATAGAGGAATAACAGCAATCAGAAGATATACTAGGATTTTGAAAAGAATTCAAATTTCGATAACAATGGATTATGTCAATCTAAGCCAATCAAATTTAATTGGTAACCATAGAAACGAACGTTGGTGGCAAAATTACCGTTGAATACCGTTACTCGTAAAGCGTCACTCTAACAGAACAGAAGCCGAATTTTGGAAGACCCATTTTTATCAAAAAATGTAAAAACAGTGAACAAAATTCAAAACCATGATTGAATAAGAAGCAGACGAACCATTGGAGCAGTTAACTAATGACCAAGGACCATACTACCAGGAAAATAAAAGAAAAATCTGACCACATCTAATATGAAAAGGACGCCAGACCTACTTAAGTCCAAAGAACAATGAAAATAGAAAATATTGCAGCCCAATCCTCTTACGACTCAATGAATGATAACACCAAGTCATCTGATGTGTTAAGTACCCTTGAATTACATTATTTCCAAAAATAAAATCACTTTAAATATTACTAAAGGTAATTTGATCTCTCACTATAATCCGAATATTCTCTTTCAAAGATTAATTAAGAAAAATAAACACACTGAAAATTTGTTAACATAATATCTAACCTGTGGTTTGAATACGAACATTAGAAACACACTTAACGACACTACAGAACAGATTGTAACAACACACCTTATTATTTATGTACACTTAGAGTAAGGTAAAGTACTTTTATTATAATCATAGGAATTCTTTGTCTTGTAATCAAAAGAATCCCCGATTTTGGAACGAAAGTAATTATAATAACTAAACGTTCAGCAGCCATGCTGATGTGAACACATCGTTACCATAATCGATTCGTCAGCCTGAGAAATATTGTTTCATGTAAAAAGTCGGTGCAAATTTGTTAATCAACCAATATAATTTAATTGTCAAATTGAAAATTTTACTTATCAACCATTAAAATAACTATTACAGGGAGTAACCGTTGTTATTATTTCATAGGGAGTGTATTGTATTACTTGTGTTTGTTTACGAAAGCTAGATTTGACGACCAGCGCTCAAGTTGCAATTCGTACAACTACCTACACGATTCAGTAGGCTGAACGAGCGGGAATTATTTGAACGCCCTGACCGTCATAGCTGAGAACACCCTATTAAGATATGAATTAATAAGTTTAATTGTTTTAATAAACAATTTGGCGCCACCCGGGATTAACACACCCCTATTTAAGAACAGGTAAGGTTACTGCTGTGTTGCACTGGTAATTACAGCAACGCTACGGACATCATTAGGGCAAAATAGATATAACGACCCCTGTGCGAGACGAACGCACTAAAAAGACAACACTTGTGTACACACATTTTTCAATAAACACATCAGTCCACTTCGTTACAATATACATGAATATATTTGTAATTCATATTGCTAGCTGTGCAAAAGATCTAATTGTTATGCTGCTTCATTAATACAGATCGAGAATAATTATATTTATTAATGGAATGAAAACTTAGTACTGCTCTCGAAATACAAAAATTCAATTGTTGAACTCAACATGTAACAAATATGTCATGATAATGAGATAGTGAATGTTGTGATGGGAAAACACTAACAAAAAAATGTGTTACTGTTAAATGAGTGTTTTATTGCAAGTCCTGTCAGTCTGGGCTCCAGCACATTTTCGCTTCATCTAGGCCAAGGGTCTAGTTTTAAATTTTAATGTAACGGCCTAACTGGGGCCGTTACAGTTGGCAACTCTGACATGAAGGCGGGAATCTGACTGGCTGTGTAGACTGCTATACACTGTGCGTTCGTAGTGGAAACTTACTTTCAAAATGGTGATTCGGTTGTGATTACGCAGCGATTATTCCGTCATCACTTCATTGTTCCACGTCATGATGCTGTTCCTAGTCACTATAAGATAAATTTGTTAATAATAAGCATTGTCTGGTGTGCTGTGGCAGATTTTTGGAAATAGGTCTTGTTTCTTTCAAGAATGACAAATGGTGTCAGTCACTTCTGCTCGATACACAGTAATGTTACAGGAATTACTTGCTCCTGAACTGCGTCGTCGTGAGATCGACTTGAACGCTGTGTAGCTACAGCAGGATGGAACAACAACCCACACTGCAAACCATCCATGGTAGTAGTTTGAGAGATGTTTCAAGGCCACGTGATTTCCAGAGGAGGAAATGTTGCATGGCAGGCAATGTCTCCAGATCTGTCAGTAGGCTATGTGATTATTTTCACTGAAAAAAGTCATGGGTCTAGAGTGTGTATTAATAAACCTAACGACATTAATGAACTCAAGTCCTCCATACAGGAAGAAATCACAACCATACCAAACAATATGGTGGAAGCAGCGATGCAAAATCTACGGGACAGACTGCAGTAGTGTATACAAAATGACAGAGGACATTTGCCAGAGGTCTTATTTAAAATGTGAACTTACACCTGTAAATGGCATCAAATTTGCTGTAACTACATAATACAAGTATTATATATTAATATTATATATTTTATTATATTATTATTATATTATATTTTATAAATTTACATATTCATAATTTATATTACTTTTTCATTCTTAAAATCATCAGATTCCCGCGGACCACCCTGTACATCTGCTTCTTACTCCTATTCACATGTATATGCACAAACACACACACACATTGTAACATTAAAATTGTACGAGGGACGTTCACGTCAATCCGGGACTTTTGTTAGACTAGAGTGTAAATGGAGATTCCTGCGCATTCTGTTGGTCGTACATATGAAGTACAAGTGTCAGCTATTACCGCATGGCGCGCTGTATTGTTTACACGTTAAACAATAACAACAGTCAGTCGTAAAAACATGGCGTCCAATGCACATGTGGAACATCGTATTGTAATGAAATGTCTCGTGAATGTCGGCGTAAAACCCGATGTGATTTTTTCGCGACTCCTTGCACAGTACGGTGATGAGACTCTTAGTCGCAGTAAAACATTTGAGTGGTGCAAACGTTTTAAAGAAGGCCGTACATCAGTGAGTGACGATCCCGGTCGAGGTGGTTCGGAGCCTACTGTACTCATTCCCATGAACATTCAGCGAGTGGAAGAACTGATCCTTGATAATCGACGGATAACTTGTCAGCAAAGTGCAAAAGAAATAAATGTGTTTGTGGGAACTGTAAACAAAATAATTCACGAACATCTGACGTTCAGTAAGGTTAGTGCACTTTGGGTACCAAGACAGCTGTCTGCTTTCGACCGGCAAAGAAGATTGCAAATCTGCAAGGAGTTTTGACAAAGAAGGCCAGCTTTTTCTCGATCGAATTGTTACCTGCGATTAAACATGGGTCCATCATTTCACCCCGGAATCAAAACGTGCATCAAAACAGTGGAAGCATGTGGACTCACCACCTCCCAAAAATTTCGAACAATTGCTTCTGCAGCCAAAGTTATGGCCTCAATTTTTTGGGATAAAAATGGCATCATTCACGTCGATTTTCTACCCCGTGGAGTCAATATTAACAGTGAGTACTACTGCAAAGTTCTTCAATATTTGCACGATGCTCTCAAGAAAAAAACGGCCTGCTGCGACCACTAAAGGCGTTCTGTTTCTGCAGGACAATGCATGCCCGCATACCGCCCACCGCTCGACATGCACGCTACAAGATCTTGGCTGGGAGTTATAGCCACCCCCCCCCCTAGAGTCCGGACCTCGCTCCCAGCGATTTTCACCTGTTCGCGCCCTTGAAGTTGTTCCTGGGAGGCCAGTATTCCAACAGCGACGATGAGGTGAAGCAGTCAGTCCTGTCTTCGTTTCGACGTAACGACAAATCTTTCTACACTGCGGTTATCCAGACACTAGTGAAACGCTGGGATAAATGTATAAATGTAGCAGGCGATTACATCGAGAAACAAAAGTATTTTTTACTATCATAAATGTGGTCTATATTTATTTAAAATGAATAGTCCCGGATTGACGTGAACGTCCCTCGTATACAAAAACGATTCTGTCATAATACTGAAAGCAGACGCTGTGTTACCGTGGCTAAATTATCGTTGTGTGTGTGTGTGTGTGTGTGTGTGTGTGTGTGTGTGTGTGTGTGTGTGTGTGTGTGTGTGTGTGTGTGTGTGTGTTACGATGATATATTTATACGTCTTTATTGCATAAATTAATTACTCATCAATTTTGATTGATTAATTTGATAGTTATATACGATAACTTTGGTGTGTATTAAGTTTGTTATTCCCCACGTTCTTTGAGAGCCATATACAATGTTAATCTTTATGCAAATTTATTGCATAAATTAATTTATTATTAATTATATAAAATGTAATTGATTACTTTTACAGGTACATATATCTGTACTTAATATTGCCCCGTGATGTTGGAGCACCATATACAACAATATTTATCTGTGTAAATTATATGCATAGATTATTCAATTATCTCTTTAATAAAGTTGTGATCAAATGTATCTAACTCTGAGCTTGGGTTAGCATATACGATATAATTAATGTCATGTGTTGAACTCCCATATGTAATGTTAACAAATTCATTTCTTTAAATAACGAATAATTGTATGAATTGAGTTAGAGTTAATTAATTATTCACACTCCATCGTGCTACAGATGAATTTGCTTTTGACTTTAACTGTCTTCGAAACTTCTATTTTCTGCATCTTTCTGAGTAATTGAATTGATAATCGTTAACTTGAATTATTAATATAGATACTGTTTAATGAAAAGTTAAGTTGTGAGTCAGGTTTTTTACATAAATCAATAGAATACTAACGAATCCATTCTAACTTACATTTATTAAATCATATTCATTCTTCTTCATGTCACAACATCAATTTAAGAGCACTTACAATTCTTCAACAAAACAATAAAATTCTATTCCACATTTAATAATTCAATGAACAAATTTAAACAGTTAAGTGAGCGATCAAATGTAGACGCTTCTTCGTCTGCAATGACGTTACTAACTAAAATGTGATGTGCTCATAATTCGTATTTGGTATTTTACGTTAAAACACATTGAACATTTATATGCATGAAATAATCATAATTAACAATACACATATCAATCATATACATAGATAAAATCCTGTTCCTGCAACAAACACATCAAAATACATACATAGTACAAAATATATTAACAAAAAGACATGTATAATATTCTAGAACATAATATTCCCTACTTATGGATTCGTATCTATCTGACTCATATTTATATAACTTTCTCAGGTGGTTTTGGTTCTAAGTGTCAGGTCAGTGGTGTTTGATAAATTACTAATTATAAGAAGAGATTAGTTTTGTACTTTACTCGTTCTGGCGTGATGTCTCCCTGCATTGATGAGTGAAGTTAATCCATAGGACACTTGATCGTAAACACTTCCGCACACCGCGACAGTCACTTCGAGCTTTGAGTTTATTATAATACAAGTTCTACACGCGTATGTGTCTATTTTGCGGTACACAGTTCGATACCGTATGCTTCTAATAATTGTCTATACCGCACGACAACTCTTTTCGGCGCCTAGGTCGTTTTCGCGTTCATTAGGCACTTGTTCACAATGCTATTTATTTGAGTTAATTACTAAACATTGTAGTATCACTACTTTTTCTGTAATTGTTCAAGAATACCACTTCACAATGTCCGTGTCTTTATGACGATGAATTACATAGAATTTATATAGATAGTTACTCGCGTTTCATCACGAAAACTACTGTTCCGTTTACGCTCTGAGTTTTATTCGCGCACTTTCATTTATTCGTAACAATGTCTTAATCGTCTCTACCGAAATACATTTTAACTTACGCACTGCATTAAGTTCTTATAACTGAATTATTATGTAATGAAATACAAGTTCAATAGACTGTTCGAAACTCTGAGTAAACCGAGTTAAGAATTATAATACAATTTGAATAAACTGAGATAAAATTTGTAGTAAACTGAGATAAAATTTGTAGTAAACTGAGAGCGCGTCTCCCCGTGTAAATGGTTCTTATTTCTTCTGATGTTTCCACTCTTGGGACTCTGATGAACACTCAAACTTCCCACCAATTCATCTTCGATAGGTTCATTCCATGGACCTCCTTGTGTTCCTTCGTCTCCAGTCTGTATTTCCAACGAATTCTCCACCCAGTGCCGTTTGGAGAGGAACGTTCATACATGAGATTCGCTCTCTGGTCTCAAGCTTCTCTCTGAACCATCCCCTACAGAAGTTCCCTCCGGAATTCTCGTTCCTCATTGGCTGGTTGGCTTTTTCGACTTGAATTTGACGTAGTCCACGTGGACTAGATGAGTCGCTGTCTTACGTACGTTGCCCCGTTCCTGGAATCAGTGTTAAGGCTCTGTTTCAAAATCACATCTGCTACTTTTGGTGTAGCGTGTCGAATTCTCTTATTGTTGGTACGCTAACGATTTCCTCCGTCGACTTGCGGGTGGCATAACTTCTGTGCTCTCCCTTAGCGTCACTTAGTCGCCTGTCCTATTGTCCTTGCATAAACCATTGTCTTTGAGAAGTCGCACACATGGTTTTGAACAATACTCTCGCCGTTGGTTCTGTGTTTTTCTCGCTACTGGACAGACATAAGGGTAGTCTCCTTTTGTCCTAATTGTGGAGTCGGGCATTCCCACGCATGGTCCAGTTGGCTGCAACATGTGCCGTACAGCTCATTGTTCGTGAATAGTTTTTACGACGTCTTAATGGAAAGGAAAGGTTAGTTCCCTTTCGCCGCCCACCCTCGAACAACGCTAACAAGTGTCACTTTTAACGGGCTCTAATTGCTGGTGTACTTCCCTCGCAATAACCCAAAATTAAAAAAAAAAATATATGAATATTAATTACATCACAGTGTGTGTGTGGCTACTGCATGAGATTGGTGCTCTCACGTCGATTGTTGTAGGTGTGTGGTGTTGGCTGGTTAGTGCAGAATGGCGATTCCGGCGTTCTTACGCCAATAATCAGAGTGACAAAGTCAGTCTTCTCCATCGTTATTCTAAGCCAGTTTGTCCCCCTGTCACAGTATTGTCCGATTTGTCTATAGTATGGAGGAAGTCGATTTGGTAGATCCGCCCCAGATTTGTTATAATTTGTTCCCCGTCCTTCATAGGCGTCGATTTTAAACAAATTACTTTTTTTACTTATAGCAGCATTGAAATGCAAAACGGTAGTTATTTAAATATTATTACATTTATTATAATCCAGGTTTGCTGACGATCAGATCATAACAGCAAACAATGAAAATAGCCTACAGACGGCTCTCTATGAATTGCACCAGACAATCAGGATATTTCGTCTGGAAATTTCTTTTATCAAGACTAAGTCCATGGACTGTAAAGGTTGCTTTCCTGAAAGGTGCAAACTAGTAATGAATGATCAGTTAATTGAGCAAGTTCATTAATTCAGGTTCCTTGGGTGTGACTTGCCTTATGTTGGTGAGACTGACGTGGACAAAGAAGACAGAGACGTTTAATCACTTGTGTGGAACGATAACAAGAACACTGACCGGAAAGGTCAGAATAGATGCTCTTTTGAAATGTTACAAAGTGAATGTAGTGCTATGCGGCCTTTATGGCAGCGAGTCTTGGACACTGAGCGCAAAGTCCCAAAGCCCGATAGAGGCTAGTGAAATGAGACTTTTACGATCAGTACTAGGAGTATCACGAGGGGACCACCGGCTAATAGACGTTTTGTTTAAAATAGTATAATTAGTTCATATGTAGAACGTTTATAAATATTTAAAAATAATTTTCAAAACATACTCCTCCATTCAATAAATGGGCGTGACACGTCGTGTCATTTTGCCATAGATTTGATTCAGTGAGAATCTTGTCATTCACATTTCCCACACATTCCAAAGAGACCGTATTTTTTGAGTTTGAGAGACTAACCAGACAAAGAATGAATAATAAAATGAAAGACAATGAATGAAAAGAATAAAGAAAGATTGTGAAGATATATCAAGTGATGGTCAAGGACTCCACCGAACATGCAGTTACAACTTCGATCGACGATTACCGTAAGTTTACTTCTATGCTATATAAGGAACATTTTAACATTGAACATGTTTATAAGGACGTGTCGCACATTTGAAAACGACCGCTGGTGCGTGATCGAAAATGGGAACCGGTGAGTTTCCATAGAAACTACTTCTTTGTTGTCAATAACGTAGTACACATACAAAACTTCGTTTATGAATGCGACTATATTTAACTTATAATCTGTACATTGGTAAATGAAGAATGAATTCATTGATTGATTGATGAATGAAGAATGAATTCATTGATTGGTGAATGAACATAAATATATATATATATATATATATATATATATATATATATATAGGAATGTTAACTATCGACCGTATTATTATACTGTTAATGATTTCGAGGTTCGGTCATTAATTATGAAAACTCAGTTTTGCGACGTTTCGAGATTTATTCTTCTCATAATCATGCCTACAACATTAAAATATAGTCTTACTACAATTATATTATTTGTAAGTGTGTATAGGTGTGTGTAAAGTCATACATTACTATAACTATTTACTTACATTAACTGTGAGATGAGCTACAGCAACCACATTACACTAAACACTTATCACTGTTCCATACTTATACACATATAACACATTTATTTGTATAGTGTTAGCGTTATGTAGTAGTATGGCAGTCTGTCAGATAACTACATAACGCTAACACTATACAAATAAATGTGTTATATGTGTATAAGTATGGAACAGTGATAAGTGTTTAGTGTAATGTGGTTGCTGTAGCTCATCTCACAGTTAATGTAAGTAAATAGTTATAGTAATGTATGACTTTACACACACCTGTACACACTTACAAATAATATAATTGTAGTAAGACTATATTTTAATGTTGTAGGCATGATTATGAGAAGAATAAATCTCGAAACGTCGCAAAACTGAGTTTTCATAATTAATGACCGAACCTCGAAATCATTAACAGTATATATATATATATATATATATATATATATATATTTTTTTTTTAGATTTATTGAAGCATTTTCAATGCCCTTCCCTGTGCATTGCATTTGTGTAATGCCTGTAAATTTTTTCATAAACTATAAGAGCTGAAGGCCTCAAATTTTCATAGTTTATACATCACTCTAAATTACAGATTGTGCCATAGTATGTTTTCATAACTTAGTACTTATAGATTTTATATCGTAAAGACAACTTCATCATATTGTTCACCAAGACTTGATACTGGAGGAAGACATGGGGAAAATTTCATGTACAGAGAAATACAAGTATTTAGGGGTAAAAATTACGGTCAGTGGAAAGCAAGAAAAAGAAACGCAATCCAGAATTAATTTGGAAAAGTTGGCTATATTTACATTAAACGGAATCCTCTGGGATAAGCAAATTACAGCAGAGACTAAAACCAAAATATTTAAAACCATTATTAAAAGTATTATGCCGCACGGCTCAGAAGTTTGAACTATTAATAAACACGAGAGACATTCAACAAGAGTATACAGACGCGAGAAAATTAAAAATGAAGTCATTAAGGACAGAATGAATGTGAAAAATTTAATTGTTGATTTTGTCCAAACAAAAGATTTCAATGGTGTGGGCACACGAAAAGAAAGGCACAGGAAAGATTGCCAAGGAGAGTTATGGAATGGATCCCACCAGGAAGAAGAAAAAGAGAAAGACCACCTATCAACTGGACAGAATAAATTTATACTATACTGAGGGAACGAGAAATTGATGGAAATCTTTATATGGACAAGCAGCAGTGGAAGATGAGAATTCAATCACTTCTGTAATCTTTGGTTCCGGAAAATGTGTAAACATTGTACAGCCGGAATCATAATAATATTGTAAAGAATTGTGAGAAATAATGTTAGTAAATCTTAAAGTACAAGAAAATTAATATATCTTACAAAAATTCAAATATCCCAAAATCGCTATGAAACAATCTGTGACAAATATGTACTAAGCTACAGGAAAAAAATCAATTTGTTAGTGCTAATAGTGTAGGAGGAAATGTTTCTCTCATTTAACATTGCGTGTATAGGAGATTCCGGGTCCCCTAAGAATTTTGCTCTTTTGAAAAGTGATCTAACTCGATCTTTTCTGATTAACAATTCCTGGTATAATTATTTGGTACTACTTTACCAATTTATTCACTTCATTCACATCTGTCAGACACTTCCCACAAATTTCAGCTTTATAAGTGTATACATTATAGCAACATGTTTCTCCGTTGCCGGACAAATTTGGCAGTTATAAAACAGCAACAATCAAAGGAATTAATAGCGCTGTTAACAACACAGCTCTCGCTGCTGCGTACAAGACTGCACCAAACTTCTTAGTTTTCACATCGTACTGAACATAAACGGAGGTAGTGGTAAAGTGTAATTATACCTGGGCAACAGCTTGCGTTAATGACTTTCGTCAGTTGTAGTGGTAGTGTGCTCACACTGGGAGAGTATCGAAACGAGAATGGCGGTGAAGGGAGTTAGAGAGAGAACGAGGGGGGAGAGAGAGCGAGACTGAGAGGCAGACAACAAATAAACCAGTGACTCGAAATGAAAACGGAGAACAGGGAAGTGTTTTACACGGCGAATCGATTTGCTATTTCATTTGAAACGTTGTTTCCGAACTACGTTGTTCCCTCCGTGCTCTTATCAGAGTAACTGGTAATTTCCCGTTATTGCATTGGATAGTACGTGTGTGTCAGGTATATATGATTGTGTTAGAATACACGTTTATATTAGATGACTAACTCATACGACGTTTGATCAAAAAGTTCGTGTAATTTTGCAATTTCCATAAGTGTCCGATTTAAAAAAAAAAAACTGTTTTCACGTGATGTTGGTACACATGTTAGTGACAATCGTCTAAAATGTTAGCCCTGTTTGATAGTTTAGGTAGACATTTTAGCATAGTTTACATTTCACAGCTGATTGAGTATGTCAGCACTGCATAGCAAAATATCCTCGCAGACTCTTATGCATATAAACAATACAGAAGACCTGCAGGCAGTTAGTTCGTCGAATTACTTTACAATGATTAGTGCGCGGCGTTTTCAACTTTATTTTAAGCGATAGAGTGCGCATTGTCTTGGCGAATGACGTAAGTGTGCTTGCCAAGCACTGACTATTTAGATGCGCCCAATTGAATTATTTCTACAATTTTGTTTTAGACTGTTGAGTGCACATTGAAGACTTGTTTCGATTTCTTTATCAAATCTTAAGTTTATCAGGAATATGAATATACAAAAGAGAAAGAGAAATGGAAACCTACAATCAGGGAGCGACCGTAACAGAATTGCAATAAATTTACGACACCGCTTTCAAGGATGTTTATTTTAATTCAATTCAAACACTTTTCCTACAATTTATTTCTTGAAGCATATATAATTAATTTAATATTTATAAATTCTTTACCTCAAGATGTTTTTTCCTTATTTGGGACATGTTTCGGGAATCATATTGTTCCCATCCTCAGCCTTCCTGATTTTATATTTTGTGGAGTATTAGTGTTTTGGTTGGTTGTTGTTATGGTTTCCTGTTGGGTTTTGGTATTTTATACTGTTGTTATTCTGTGAGACTGTGGTGTACATATATCAGATTTTCAAGTATTTTCTATATTGAGTGCTTTGAAAATTGTGTCATGTTATGTTCTGATTTGTATTTGTTCAGGTATTAGTTTATTTTGTGTTTGTATATTTGTAAATTTTCGAAAATGTTCATTATGGTGCCTTTGTGTGGTATGTGTTTTTTTTATTAATGTCATGTTGGTTATGTTTGGGGATTCATTTAATTTACTGTAATTTACTTTGGTTATGTTACTTTATTTTAATCACTGTAACAAAAGACAAAGCGAGTGCAGGTGTCCGACAACAAGAGAATAACAATGAGACATTACAGGGTGTTGTTGTTATATACGTAAGCATACATACCGATGCGTTTCTCGCATTGCAGAAAGACGCTACACATACATTCTAAACTAAGCTACTCCATTAGCACACAAATTCCTCTATTGTGCCATGAATAACTTTTATTGCTCTATAGAGTTGCATTTATTTAATCCTACGCGCGCGTAAACTTTACTTTTACCGTCGTTTTCATTGCGGTTTACAAAATGTTACACACTTCTCTGCGGCAAACTGCCGGCTACACATTATAACTGCAACTGCGTTGTGAAGGTGTTTTGTTCTTCGAAACACGTTTGCGGTTTGCGCATCCGGAGTTATCTTTGTTGCACACATACGGTATTACGTTACCATACGTATAAACACTGTGTAATACGCCACTATAGAGTGTAGTGAGGTAGATAGGAAATTGCGCTTGGATTGGACGTCATTAAGCGTGATATCGCTTATCATTCACGCGTGATATAGGGTTGGGTTATTATAAACTCATAATAACCAGCGCATTGCCTCTTCCAACAGAAGTGCAACGCTAAATGCGTTATGTAGAAACGTGTTTGTGGTAGGCTATACATTCATGTTAATCTTGTTATTTGAACTATGCGAAAATTGAGACAAATAATAATGGTGAAGTAGAAACTAAAGTAAACAAAATTTAGAGATAAATTGTGGATAAAATTAAAAATGTTGCATCTTTATGGAAAATTAAATATACTAAACAAAGACTTGTTTAAAATACATCTAAAATTATACAAAATACAGAATTTGTATATTTTCAAAATATTCATTTATAGAATTAGAAGAAATTTTATATGCGTTTGGTGAGGATTATACTAATATGAAATTAAAAGATGCAAATGTTAGGTTGCATCGTAAATTAGTACAATTAGGTGAAGAAAAACGAAAAACGTTAGAATTCAAAAGAAAGAAAACAGTAATATATGCGCAAAGGATGCTGAATCTTTCAAATATTGTATTCACGTTGAGCCTTTACGAATCTTACAATGTCCTCATGATTCAATAGCTCATCTGTCTTCTGGTTATTTCTTTTTCTCCATTCGTCGCCTTCTTCTTTCGGCCATAAACACGTATTACGATCTTTTCTTCAAACATTCTTACTGTTGCTTGAGTTGCCCTGTTGCCCCACCAATAATATACTCGCCTCAGCTTACGTGCTCTGACGACCTAGAGAGCTATGCCGGCGGTAGATTTGCCATTGGTAAAGACATCCTTGCCGGACAGATCTCCCTAATGTAGGAGCCACACTAAAAGTGATACTCTGGTCCTCCACGTTGAAATTTAAGGCAGTTGGCTTGCAATCTATGGTTTGTAAAAAAGAAAAAAAAAAGAAAAACCCTCTAAAACGAAATCCTTGGAACGTTGGTGAATCGAATCGGCAACGACAATGAAATGTCGCCAAAAATGACATTTCAATGGACACCTACAGGTCAAAATTTCACACCCTCTATAGCGGTAGCAATTCTATCTATTTCCTGTTATTGTTATACGAATCGAGTACTGTACACCGTAGTTACTGTAGTTTATGTCGGCATTACTTGTTTCCTTCTCCCTGTGGATCGACTCTTGTCATACTAGCAGATAGACATCCTGTATTACACATTACAAAAGGTTTATATGATTTCCCTCTGTCTCCATATTTACCAGCCTTAAGAGAGACAGTTGCATCAACAGTACTACACTAAAGACTAACTAAACAACACTTAACTAGAGACGTCTTTTGCGATAGAGCGTAATGGAGGAAACGTTTGAATATCGCACAGTATACGCTACGAAACCTATCAGCGATAACCTAACACGCCTGTTTTATTAGACACTACAATTATTCTATACTGTGGATGTCTGCAACGTCTTGTCACGTCTATGACACAGAAGTATCGCCGCGATGAATAGAAAAGGAGAAAGCCTAATATTAAACAGGATTTGGCAGGCTGTACTCCCAAGCCAATCAGATGGTACGAATAAAATTCCAACATCATTTCAACAAATTACGTTTTCATTTGTCTAAGTTCAGTATAAGTCCACAGTCTGAATATTCAGTCTTAAATTACTATATTTAGAATGTGAAATGCGCTTTATTTCTCTTATTCTGGGCAATACTTGGAGTTTTCGATTAGTTTTAAAGTTTATTTTTATGACTTTAACAAGAACAAGTTTATGTATGTGATATAAGTGTACGAGGGTCAGTTGAAAAGTTCGCGGAGCGACGTCTATAGGTCAGCGGTAGAACTAAAATATTTCGTGTGCTGCAAGACGTATATTTCGCGTGAATACCTTTAATTTTCAGATATATCTGTCAATTTATTCACTTTTTACCAGCTGTTTGAAATTTTCCTATCACGTGTGTTTTTAAAATGCACAAAATCAAACGTTTTGTTTTGATCAATTCTCTGTTAAAAACGTTTTAGCACCAATGTAAAATCAAAACGAAATTGTAAATGTGTTAGGAGATGCTGCGCCTTCAGAAACAACGGTAATTGGGGCACATTCGAGTTAAAACGTGGATGTACTATCCACTGAAGACTATCCCAGCAGTGAAAGTTCAAGAAGTGCAACAAAAAATGGCATTATGGAAAAACTTTCATAGGATGCTGGAAGACCGCAGATTGAGGAGTTGACGACCTTGCTGAAATCATAGGCATCTCATATGAGCGTGTGTATCATACTTAACTCAAGAACTTGCTGTGAAAAAGCGTTGTGCAAGATGGCTGCCGCATCTGGAGTTGTTCCAATTTTTATGCGTCCAGTGCAACCATTTTTCAATGCTCGTACGACCACGTTTAAACTCAAGTGCCTACTTACAAACCGTTGGTTTTGAAGTCACAGCATCTTCTCACACACATTTACAATTTCGTTTTGAATTTCCGTTGGCGCTAAACAATTTTTACCAAAGAATCACACCACGATGTTTGGTTTTGTCCGTTTTTCAAAACACGCATGACACGTCAATTTTAAACAGCTTGTAAACAATGAATAAATTTATTGTTGTATTGGAGCGTTAGTGGTCTCAAATATTCTACTAGTAATTTTGTACAAACCACTATGTTGTCTTTGGTATTGACGAGCGCTTTCGGCAGTCATTTACCAACTAAATGACCTGAAGATGGCTTGACTGCCGAAAGCGTTCGTCAATACCAAAGACAACATAGTGGTTTGTACAAAATTACTAGTAGAAATGAATAAATTGATAGTTATATTTGGAAATTAACAGGAGTTGACATAAAATACAAATCTTGCACCACACGAAAAATTTTAGTTTTACCGCTAAGCTACAGATGTCGATCCGCGAACGTTTCAACTGACCCTCGTAGTCACGTGTGTTAAAAATTATATATATATATATATATATATATATCATTTTCTATATAAGTAATTCGATGTTTCTTGCAGTAATTATATAATTTGTGATGTTTTCAATTTGTTTCTTCTGCAAGTAGAAATGCATATTTAAAACCAAATATTTATAAATCTTATTTAGCCACACATTGTCTAAATAATAACCACCAGTTTCCAAACATTGAAAATATAAAATTAATTAAAAACATACAAAAAGGTCAAAAAATGAATATTTGGGAAAATCTTAACATTTACAAACACAATAACAATAATTTATTAATTAAAGAACAAACCCAAATAAAAACAAAACAAGACGATCTATTTAAAATTATAAATTTACTAAAAAATAAAAATAAAAATGAATAAAATATAAACAAAATTTCAAATATAACCGAGAAAACAGCTGCTGAAGAAAATAAACATTAAAACAATCGTTAACTAATCGACCTAAATCGATTATCAGTTATTTTATTTTACATTAAAATCGATACAAATTCGATTATTCGTTAATTTTATATTAATAGAATTATTTCGATTGTTATTAATTCACTTAGAAACCTCTGATGATACTGATATTTTTCAGTGAAACGTGCGTCAGGTGTTAAAAAGAATATACAATATTATCTACTTGCAGAAGAACCAAATTGAAAACATCACAAATTATATATATATATATAACTATTACTTTGCTAAGACATTCTTAGAATCAAGATTCCGTAATTTAAGTGCCCGTATAGAAATCGGTGAAATCTGTTTAAACGGAAAAGGTAGGCAATAACCCAGAACTACAATCGGAAAGAATAATAATTGTGTGTGAGGTAGCAAGACTTGTAGACAGACAGATAGATAAGTAGTGGGTAGTAGATAGTATTCTGTACTTAAGCCTTTCACGACCGGCGCCAGCACTGTTGGGCCGTGTTCCACTAACGTTGTTACTCACAGGCGTTTCGGCCTCACTTCTGGAGGCCATATTCAGTGTATGAAAACGATTCACCAACTGACACCATGTTCGTCAGTTAACCACAGTACCCCCCACAAGATTCAAAATTGAGAATGCTGAGGATGGGAACAATAAGTTTCCCGAACCATGTTCCGAATAAAGGAAAAACATTTGGAAGGCGTAGTCAAGGTCCGCGCCGTAGATTTTCCGTGAAAACATCACAGTCTACCGTAGCACCCGCCATCGACGCACGCGCATTGATGCCCGACGTTGACAACACGACGATATTTGGTGATCGCAATACATACTCGTCTGGCGCTGTCACGTTGCCATTGATCTCTATATTATCACTGTTTTCTGTATTGCCTTCCAACGACGTCTGCACATGATCTGTGGACGTTTGGACTGTCGGTGGCCGCTGTACGCCCGATGGGCCACCTACGTTATTGCTTTGCGCCTTTTTTTCAATTTCTTTTCGATGCTGCCGTAGCTCTCGCATTTGCTCGGCACTGGACTTTTTAGGTTTTTTAATTTCTTTTTGATGCGAGCTTTCCTCTGATTTGCGTTTTCTATAATTCCGCGCATATTTACGACTCATATGAGACATCTTTAATTTTTTTGCAATTTTCAAATTAATACCGATTTTTACATATATTTCGGCGAATATTTTTATTGTTTCACTTTGAGTCCTAGTAGTGCTTCTCAAGGTCTTTACAATGACGCCCGAATCAACGTCCTAGCTAAACGCGTTCTCACGCTACACTAATTTATAATTTTACACAACGCTAATTCACAACAATCACGCGCAGGCGCCTACACTAGCCCGATGACGTCACAGGCAAAACAAACACTGCACAACAAACACGTACAGACATGCTCTATCCATTGTGACCTCAACCGTTGTTATCGCATTATTAGTCTCGTAGTTATTAGCGATTGAAATCTGACGGTATTTTGTAACACAAGAAAGTCTGACCGGCTATCACGGTGCTTAACGAGCGAATAGACGGTTTCACGTCAAAACATCTTCAATTAAATTTATTATAAACATTAAATATTTATACACTATACACTGAATATGGCCTCCAGAGGAGAGGCCAAAAGCCAAAACGCCTGTGAGTGACAACATTATACTCGGGAGCACATATAAAGGCGAAAAGTGAAAACGCATTGCTCAGAGAGAGAGAGAGAGAGAGAGAGAGAGAGAGAAGGAGAGAGGGGGGAGAGGGGGAGACAGACAAACAGAGAGAGTGTAACATTGCGACACCCAGTAAGCTAAACGATTGACTGGCTCTTATTGGCTGATACATCACGTGATATTATGCTCTTGCTTCTGCGCAGCTGGCAGCTCTCACCTTTATATGTGCTCCCGAGTGGACGACGGCCCAATAGCGCTGAGTGTATTTGGTTTATTCCCAACACGGTAGTAGATAGTAGTTGATAAGTGAGAGAGTGAGAGGGGGAGAATCTGCAGAGAAAGAGAAAGAGGAAGGTGGTAGGGGGAAAAGATAATCGTGTAAATCCAAATGTTACACACAACAAAACGAGTATGTGGAAATCCAGCAAGGATGAAATTTTATTTAATAAATAAAGCACGGACAATAAAATCAGAAATATAAATATTGAATAACAGTAAACAGTCTCAAATGTCTAGCGTCAGTGGAGGAGTTGTAATGGCGTCGCAGTTGACGAGTTGCTGGCAGTATTACTGTACAGTTGCGGGAAGTGAAGTAATTGATACACCTGGTAGACTTGGGGGAGGGGGCGGAGGCAACTTGTCGTGGCTTAACCTAAACCACTGCGCCATTAACCGTGTAGTCCTTTGGAATTTAATACGGCATTTCTGCTAATGCCAGGTAGTAAATGTTATCTTGCCTTGCTCTCTCTCTCTCTCTCTCTCTCTCTCTCTCTCTCTCTCTCTCTCTCTCTCTCTCTCTCTCTCTCTCTCTCTCTCTCTCTCTCTCTCTCTCTCTCTCTCTCTCACCCTCTCTCTCTCTCCTTTGCATACGGTTTTCACCTTAATATGTTTCTGCCTGCTGCGTTTTATTCTATATATAGCAGCGTATCAATATAAATATTGCATAGATAGGTAATAATAATAATAATAATAATAATAATATAAACAGAGTCTATATCTGGAGGTAGGGAATTTATTAACTAACACAAATGATACTTTTGTCTTATTTAGTTTTCAAACATAAAATTATTTATTATAATACTGAGTCGTTTAAATAAAATGTTTAGTTATTGTTTTTTTTACAGTGGGCTTACTTGTTTGTAGAATTCCACACTCTCGCGCAGGTTCGGCGATCACCTGTGTTGGCGTCCAGATGCAAGATCAACTCGACCTTGGCGTAGCTGACACTCGCGTTTCACACACACGCACGCCGTTATCTCTTAGTAATTGTTTATTAATTTATCTCAGGGTTTCGTAAGTGGGTATTTAATAGATCTGTGTATTTTGCGTGCACAATCCGGAATCTTCAAGTGTTCTCACGCTTCGATCAGAAGTATCCCGCTGAATACTACTGTCCCGCGCGGAAAATCGTGAACTCGCGCGAAAAACACACTGATCTATTTTATAGATTGGTGTTATTTGAGTACTGCTACCCTAGGTGTCGCATACGGGAAACTCGTATCGTGTATCTAAGTCACGCGTCACTTACCGAATATACGTGTCCTGAGACACAAAATTCGCGGCAGCTAATATAACATTCTGTGACGGAATCTCGGAGTAAACTGGATGAAGTGCTTTCGGCGGACGACCGACCCGAATAAATTTTAGGACTTCTGATTGGTTGAAATCTTAGATACGTCATAGATTTTCATTATGATAGACTGATTTTAAGTTACAACTATGTCCAAGTCTCCAAAGGCGTGTCTATATTTAATCTAGAAATTTTATTACCCTCTTGCAGATAACGTGTTAAAAGAAGAGTTAATTTCATTTAAAGAATCATATTAAAATTATAGTTCTGCAGTAACGAACATATGAAAAACGTAGCACTCAATACGATGCATACTCTGTCCAAGTTTCATGAAGAAATGTTAATTATTAACGATGTTATTCAATAAAACGTGGATAACACGCGCACTCGCGCAAAACATTGCACTGGACATGATAGGGCATACAATTATGGGTATTTTGACATAACTCACTTCTTTACCGATATCTTAATTCAAAACTTACATCTAATTAACAAAAAATGAATAAAATCAGTTTAAAACTTATCTATGATCGTTACAGAATGTGTTACAGAACTCACATAATGGCTTTCCTTACAATGTTCCGTCGCAATGTGTATATATCGTATGTGCTATTGAGTATTATTGTGAGCTGCATCAGTCGAACACTTGTTGGCACCGAAGTTTATTTCATTAGCTGCTATACTGGAAAAATCTCACACACAATAAAGTTGAAGATAAAAGTTGAAGATTACAGTGTAATCTTAGAAATTATAAGACAATATATCATAAACTTAAAATTCTCTTATCTCTTACTCCTCCTCTGTGATCACTTCACTACCCTCTTGCTTCTCCACCCTTCTTCTACACCTCTCACCTTCTCTTGTTTACTCTTTTAAGTCCTGTACTTCCGTCTAGTTATTCCTATATGCCTACTTTAATTCCTTTCCTCCTTCTAATACGCCATTCATCTTCTCCTCTCCTACTTTAGTTCATATTTATCCTCCTCCTCTCCCTCTTAGTAATCTCCTTCCTTTTCCATTTCTTGCTTAAATTCCTAATCCATCTCTTTCCAAACTCTAAACCTCCTTTTTTTCGTCTTCCCTATCAATGCCGTAGCCCTACCCCTCTACCTCCGCTTTCACTTTTTTATTTTCTCGTCTTAAATTCTCTCCACTTATTCTTCTCCTCCTCTCTCCTTTTCAATATCACTCCCCTTCACATCCTCCACCTAACACCTCTGGTTTACGCATTTTCTATTTGTCACCGATCTATCCCATTTTTGCGATCCTCTTCAGTTTCTGTTTCTTATGGATTTTCTCGTTTACCGTCTGTTTTTAATCTGTTTCTTCCAATAATTCTCCTCGATTTTACCCTTTATAGATGTTCTCGTTTCTCTTCCTAGTTTTCTATTTCTCCCATTTAGTTTTCACTTTTCCCTCCTCCTTTCTTCTTCCCTCCGGCTATTCTTCTTTGTTATCGTCTTCTCCCTGACTTATCATTTTCCCCATCGTCGCCATTATTTGAGTATTCCTCATTTTCATCTTCTTTCTGTTCCTCGTACTCCTCCAGTTCGTTTTAGGTCATCTCTTTTTTCTTCTTATTTTAATCAAGATTTAATTGGTCCCAAGCGTTTGACGGTTTCAGTACCGCGAGTAGTTAGCCAGAAATCTGCGTCCTTAACCAAGCTTAGTTCACGAAACAGAAGTAATAGATTAAATAAAAATGGGAACAACAAGTTCTGTTTTAAAACTAATATTTCTAGTATCCAAACCACAATTTTCAGTTCCCCCCCCCCAAAAGTTTCTTAGTAATTTGATACTTTTTTCGTTTATTGTCCTGTCCATTTCCATCATTTCTGTCTTCTCCCACTTGCCGAAAAGTCGGTTTAAAATTGGTACAGTCGTAGTAAGTCTCACACCGTTATGATACCTAATGTCATCGGTTCCGATGTAAGTAGTATTACTCGATTGAACACGCACACACACAATCAGTTTCTCTCTAATTGCTAATTGCTTTCTCGCTCATATGCATGCAGCAAACGAAGTTCGTTGAGTACAAAATTAAGCAGCAGAGAGTAACAGCTTGTGTTAACCAGTTTAACGACTCGACATTTCTCGTTCGTTTTGTCATTAACAAAAAGTGACTACGCGAGAAACAACAAGAAAAAGTAAAGATTAAGAAACACTCAATTTATGTAAAGTAGAGAAACGAAGTGATTAAGTCATACGATTGCGCGCACGCTCATGCGTGCGTAACGTAACATACAAGTTATCCTGCAGTTGTACCAACCGTTGCAAAGTAATTATTATATTGGCCGACCTGTATTAGAGATATTTGTTAGCTGCTTTAGTTGAAGTTATTGTTATTATTATTATTATTAGCGGGGTTCCTACAGTCTATGCCACATCCCGCATTTCGATCGCCATTTTTCCCTATCTTTCCAGTTTGCGTCTTCAATAGCTCGATCTCTCATGCTTTTCCTAATTCCTGTTCTCCGTTGTGTTGTCAGTCTTCCTTTCTTCTCCTGTTTTGTGGTGTGTAAGTCAATGTTGTCTTTGGCCATCGCTTCTCCTCCATTCTCATTACGTGACCATACCACAGCAAACCTGTCTGGATTCTATTTTTTCCGCTGTTGTAAATACGCGCCTGCTTTTCTTTTTATATCTTCATTTCTAACATGTTGCATTCTAGAAATATTACATCCTCTTCTTAAGAAGTCCATTTCCACAGTTTCTATCATCTTTTTCTCTTTGTCTGAAAGTTGCCAGCATTCGCAGCTGTAAGTTAAAATGGGCTCCAAAATAGTTGTGAAGATTGTCAGTTTAGTTTGAAGTTTTATTTTGTTCGACCAAAGTAACGAGTTTAGCAAACGAATAGCCTTTTTTCCTTGTTGTATCCTACCGTATTTTTGATGTCAGTTTTTGTTGTTTCATCTTCTGAAATAATGCTTCCCAAATATTTGAATTCGCTACACTTTCCGATTACATGGATTTGCAGATCCGGGTCTTCTTCTTGCATGTCTCCTATTTTCAGATATTACTTCTGTTTTAGTACTGTTTATGTTTAGACCCCATTTCTCGTACTCCTCCTTCAATTTTCTAAACATATAGTCTGTGTCGTTCTCGTCACACGCTATAATTACGTGATCGTCGGCAAATAGGAGAGTTGTTAAGCACTGCTCATCCATTTGAATTCCCATTCTTGATGTTTTTCTTCTCCAGTTACTGATGGCTTCTTGGATTATACGCAAAGTAATTATTTTTGTTTCTATTATTTGTGTGAACAAAATCGTTTTATACGTATGCTGGACGAGTCTATTGGTATTGTTACACATACAAACTCAGTTCAAGGCCACAGCAGATGAAGAACCTCCCAACCCAACGAAGGTTTCAAATCGATGTAATGATAAGAGTGTCTCAAGATCCATAGGTTAGATTTAAGCTCTGAAGTTGCTTCAACAGTTTAAATCTAACCTCTGAAGCTGCTGTAACAGGTTAAACAATTGTCAGGAAAAAAAGTATCTGTAGAACTAAACTAAGTGTTTATTTATTAAATATTCTTCTTCTTCTTCTTCTTCTTCTTCTTCTCCTTCTCCTTCTTCTTCTTCTTCTTCTTCTCCTTCTTCTTCTTCTTCTTCTTCTTCTTCTTCTTCTTCTTCTTCTTCTTCACCTCCTCCTCCTCCTCCTCCTCCTCCTCCTCCTCCTCCTCCTCCTCCTCCTCCTCCTTCTTCTTCTTCTTCTTCTCCTCCTCCTCCTCCTCCTCCTCCTCCTCCTCCTCCTCCTCGTCCTCCTCTTCAAGGAATAGGTTACATTAACCTGATATTTATTAAATTCATATATTATTAAAATGTTTTTATTTTGGACTTCAACAAAATCCCAGGCCATTCGTATTCAAGCGGCCGAAATAAGATTTCTCAGGCTCGTGGCAAGATATACTCTTCAAGATCGCAAAAAAAACGTCGCTGTACGACAGGAACTAAACATTATGAGTATACTCGATAGGAGTGCCCAGTGTAGGCTAGAATGGTTAACTTTTTTGAAATATAAATTTTTTTCTTTCAGTCGTCGACTTCAAGTTATCGTCTTCTCTGATTCAATACTGCAGGTTGTTGCTAGTCTGGGTCAATTGTTGCCTTATTTTTTAAGATTTTCCATATAGCATACGTTTGCAGCTTACTGTTAATTTTTCTTCTATATTGTTACGACGGTCTCACGGATCGACGTGTTTTAGAGTGGAAACAGAATAACAGACACCAATTACCAATTTTAACTAGACACAGCAACAGTTAGAAATCAACAAAGCCAAACTTATTCAAGTTAAACTTATTCAATACACCACAATAAATGTCACCTTATTACAGTTTTACACTAATTAATACACAATAGTTACTTACAGCTAAACGACAACAGTCACGTTGATCCGCACTTGTAAAACGCCAGGTGTACCTGAACTGACTGCTTCGAAATCCAGTACTTACGTATACTCCGCCCGGCTTGCACTATAGTGACTTAGAAAGCTTCGATACTGATCAAATAATTGAGTAACGTCTGGAGGAGGCATCTCGAATGACTTGGAGCGTTACGTAATTCTGACGCACAGAATGATCTCTAAACTTCTGGAACAGCTTCGGGCGTTGCCGCATGCTAAAGGTCACGTAAACACTTTTATAATTTTTCAGCTCAAGGTAGCAACATAATCCAGTGTGCGTTTCTCTACAGTTATTTGGTCTTTGGTCTGTATGTCTATCCTTATCCATATATATCCACATTTATCCATATGTAAAAGCTGCACATTTTGAGGTGGTGTTATAGCAACAATAAAAGCAACTATAAAGGAAATCACGGTCCCTCGCTATTTCGTCTTTTGTTAGTTATTAAGTTCGTTTCATCTGCAAGAATTAAACCAAGAATGGTTTTTTCTTGTCTCAAACAATCAAAGTCTAGAGATGGTCACTCCAGCGCTTCCTCGGACGTCTCACACCTCTCCGTCCCTTCGGCTTATAGTTCCATAGTAGTTTTTGAGATTCGGCAGTCACCTATTCGGCAAAGATGTTCCCACCAATTCAGCCGATGCTGGGCAATCCTGTCGAATATACTCATAATATTCAATTCCTGCCGTATATCTGTGTTTCTTCTATGATCATGGAGAGTATACCCTGGCAGGTGCCTGAGAAATCTCATTTCAGCCGCTTGGATACGACCGGCCTGGCCTTTCGTTAAAGTCCAATGCCCCAGACCCATAAATAAGTGTGGTAAGGGCCATCACCTTGTACAATTTTAGGCGTGTTCCTTTACTTGCTGACTTTAAGAGTTCGCCTGATGGTCCTGCATATAAGGTTGAACTTATACAACTTACTCACAACGTCGTTGCTTGTATTATAAGTGACACACTGCAGCCCAGGTATTCAAAATTGCTGACTTATTCCGGGATAGTACCGCCTATAACAATTTTTTCCCGTACGGGATCAGTTCCATGAAAAGCCATTACCTTGGTCTTAAGTGTTCATATTTGTAATCCAAGAGTATTTGCAGATTCGGTTTTACAAATGTATATCCATCTGTAACCTGTTTTCCTAGTCACAAAGAATTTCGTTTCTTTGCGTCGCCGTAAAATGTAAATAACAGAATTGTGTTACAGTAGCGTGGTATAGCTCAGCGGAGGCGACATCTGTTCTAATTTAAATGGCGTAACAGAGACACTGCGTTGTACGTACAGTAAAGAAGTTGTCTAACACAACATGAGAATACCAATGAGACATTACAAGGTGTTATGTGTGCTCATACATATTGATGCATTCCTCTCTCTCGTACGTATAGTATTGTTGCAGACAACAGACGCTACAAATATTCTTTACCATAATACAGTAAAACTTCTTTTATAAGTTACTCACTTATACGTTTTTTCACTCTTACTCGTTTTGTTTCGAAGGTCCCGGCAAAATTCCTATACTTTCCGTGTTATTTTATTTCGGTTATACGTTTTTCGTTTATTCGTTTTTTACACTTATACGATCAAATTTTTAAGTCCCTGGAGATACGAAACTTCATTTATACTTATCTTGTTGATCCATCCTCTTTGTTCACTTTATAAAATATTATTATATATATATATATAAATATATATATATTATATATATCACTGATCCAAACACACAATTTGAACCTCAGCGCCAATTCCCTCCCACCATCAACCCCCACCACACACACCTAAGTCCATAACCGTTATTCTGTTAACTGACAATCAGTATTTACTCCCACTGAGGAAGAGGCACATCACCTCGAAACTTTTGGGAAAGTGTAATGAAAGTAAGTTCATTTATACGTTTAAATATTTTGTCCTTATTTACGTTGCATATATCACAAAATGCATATCATGTGAATGTCCGAATGCAAATATTTTGAACAGACTGTACATTTCTAGGGAATCGTCAATTAGTGCCGGTCGGCTTAGTTTGCAGTAGACGAGTACCTTTGAGCAAGCTTTGATTCCTACGAGAAACGTACGGTATTTGTTCAATGCTCGCAAAGCTTCATCGCTTCGTGGACATCAGTTCGTTACTGTTTCTATTATAGGTAACATCGTAAGTGGAAAATGAGTGGAAGGAAGAGGAAGTGCGTTACGATCGCTGAGAAATTAAACATTTTGAAAGTAGTGAAGGAAAGCGGGAATAAGAAGCGAGTAGACATCGCCAAAGAGTTAGGGATTGCTCCGTCGACGTTAAAGTCAATCGTGGCTAAAGCAACCAAAATTGAAGAAAGTGCTCGTGGGTTTGGTGTTTCAAGTAATAAGCGAACACGTATTCTATGCGGAAAGTACGAACTCTTGGAAGACTGTCTGTTACAGTGGTTCCAGCAGCACAGGGCGGAAGGAATTCCTATCAGCAGGCCAGTCCTTTGCGAAAAAGCAAATGAACTGGCAGCCAGGTTCGGTGTTGAAGATTTTCATGCCTCGACCGGATGCCTACATAAATTTAAGGTACGGCATGGCATCGGGAGCAAAAGCGTGTGCAGTGAGAATAAGAGTGTAGACGTTAATACAGTGCGTGAGTGGAAAGAAACCCGTTTGAGGGAACTAACATCTCAGTTTGATCCCAAAGACGTGTTCAATGCCGATGAAAGAGGTCTTTTTTTAATTTATTTCCTGACCGCACAATGACACTCAAAAGGGACAGCTGTTGTGGTGGTAAGCGGAGTAAACAATGTGTAACAGTGTTGTGCGCAAACAGTGGCGGAAGTGAAAAACTTATCTGTTGGGAAATTTGCGAGGCCGTGGTGTTTTAAAAATGTTACAACGCTTCCTACGAAATACACTAACAACAACAAGTCATGAATCACTCTACAAAAGTGTTTGAAGACTGGCTGCGAGGCGTTGATGCAAAAATGAGCGCAAATGGTCGAAAAATTCTTCTGATTGTGGACAGATGTACGGCACACCCTCCTGATACATCGTACCTAAAGAACGTGAGAGCGGAATTTTTCCCCGCAAATTGCACAAGCGAACTGCAACCGCTGGACCTGAGGATAATCCGAAATTTTAAACTGTATTATCGCAAGATGCTGGTACAGCTTGCCATCCACTGTGTAGACGCTGGAAAGAAGGATGAAATGAAAATTCACATTTTGCAGGTATGATTTGTTCGTGATTTTTATAACTTGTAACTTGTAACTAGTGAAAGCAATACTGTACCATACGATCCTACGCGATGTTTTGCCGGTATTTCAAAAACATATTGTTTCATAAATAATGAATAGATTGGAATGAAAAAAAGTATCAGTTTGTTCAGAAAGATTAAACGTTTTTCTAGGGGAGGCGTATAGGATTCTTTTTTATCCCGCCATTCTTTTCTGGCTGTATTTTCTCCGTGGTTCTCTGGCATTACTCTCAATCTTACAATTGATTTCTGTGTGTATCAGGTATAGCCAATGCGATAAACCTCATGTAAAATTACTTATAGGCATAGGCCTATCTAAATAAATTACAGTATAGATCTATTAAAATAGCATTTTTGCACAAATTCGTAAGTTTGCTCTCTTCTAACTGGCAATGCATTACATCGCAGCTGCATGGCACAGAGTATCGCAACTCACTGTCCGCAACTGCTTTCACAAAGCCGGATTCGGGGATAGCGAAACCTGTAGTAATGAAGATAGCTGTGATGTTCCCGTTGACGATGTGGAATGGGGCAAACTGGAAGGTCGTGCGTCGTTTGACGACTATGTCAACATTGACGAAAATGTTGTTACCGCGGAAGCCATGACCATATCGGAGACGGCTGATGGCATTCAGCAGGAAAGGGATGAAGAAGAAGACGAAGATGATGATGATGATGATGATGATGAAGAAGCAACGCAGACCCCCGTGTGTTTTAGTGATGTAGTTAATGCCCTGGAGACAATTAAACGCTTTGTAACCCGCCGTAATGTATGCGACGAAATTATGACGCAGTTGTCAAGACTTGAGGGCACAGTTTATTCTGCAGCCGCGGAAAATAAAAAAAAAAAACAAGGGCAGATAACGGACGTTTTTGGGAAATGATTAATTATATCTGTGTGTTTTTCTCTGTATATACGCTAACTTGTATAAATACCTACTGTATTATTCCAAATTGTAAATTATACGTTATTTCTATTTAGTACTATACCATTTAATGTTTGTGTTCTACTACACTTATACGTTTTTTCTTCGAAGTCCGCTGAAAAACGTATAAATGAAGCTTTACTGTACTACTACTGCGCCATTAGCATACGCTGTGTTTACTACCAACCACAGCTTCCTGTATTGCGTTGTCGCGTATAACATTCATTACGCTATACTTATTTATATAATCCTCTCTCTATATATGTATGTAACTCTGCTTTTACTGTTGTTTTTATTACATATAATATTATACATACGTTTGCGGTTTGTCACTACAAATATAATTGGATTATATCAGTACAAAGGTTTTCAAAACGTATTATATTCAGTTTGTTTCGGCTTTTATCGTTCTCTATATTATACTCTGCCTCTGTAACATAACGAAAGGATATAAAGTACAGTAGATATAATGTTTGAGAGTTTTCAAATTCTAAACTGTGTGAGCGAGGGAGACCAGCTACCCTTTGAGCGGTGATTGCTTGTGTCATACCCTGACATATCCTGGTGAACATTTTTTTACACTTTTTTTACACTAACAGACCAGCTGTGGACATCACACAAATATGGTTTCCTTTTCTTCTTCTCCTGCCAGAAGGCTCTCATTCGCACACTATGCGCAGCCTGCCTTTCCACTGTCCAACCCTTTCTCGTCTTCTTCTTACCCCAGAGAACCTTAAGATTTTGAATTTTGTTTCTGTATGTATTTCTATCCGCACAGTCGTTCAAAGAGATACCCAGTTTCATCATTTCCTCCTTGAGTTGTTTGGTGTATCCGTTGAGGCTGAGAAGTTGGCAACTATAGCTCAAAATTGTTTATTTACTCTGGGCCGATCCATCCAAAGCCCAAGGAATCTCGGTATTTTCCTTCGCAAAGCCGTTTCCAAATCTTCCAGATCCCTGTACAGCTCTTCTTTGGGTCTATTCCTGTACCTATCTTTGGTTTTCTTGGGGCCATAAATTTTCCAAATTATTCTCTGTTAAATTGTAAGAAAAGGTTTAAATTTTGAAAGGACATTTTTTCCACTCCCACACATGATCATCGGCCTGATCACAGTGCTATAATGACAGATTTTCGCACTTCTGGAAAGATTTTTCTTTCCGTACAGTTCCCGGGTTAGAATAAAGGCCTTTGCTAATTTTCGTTTGCTTATCTTAAAGGATTCTTTGTCTGAGGCGTTTCGGGATATGTTTTCCCCAAGATATTTAAAATTGTTAGCAAGATGTTAATATACTGGTTAGCATTTATTAGTTTAATTTAAGTTTAATTTTGGGTAGCTTGTTTTTTCTTTTGTATGAAACCGACTAGACCGAACACCGGACCCCCCCCCCAAAGGCCAATTCTAGACGCACAGTGATTATGTTCGCCGCGTAGAGTACCACTCTGTAGTGGGACAAGTTATATGATGGTCCAGCCACCTTATGGCCTTAAAAAGTGCATGATTCTTGTCTAATTTCTTTCCCCAAGTCAGTAGCCTTTATGAGCTACAGTTATCAATTTTCATAAATTTATATTTTGGGTACTAGTTATTTTTCTGTTCCTGCTTTCATTGGCTGGCTTTCTACTATAGCCTTATATGAATAATGAATTGGTTTTCTCAGTCCGGGAAAACTGATTGTCCGCAACGAGAAATGTCTAATTCATACTGTGTTGAAATGTAATCGACTTGTCTCCGAGCTGTTATTAGGCAGTGGTCCACTCCTGCCGCTCTGAACAGACGTTTCGGCCTCTCTGCTGGACGCCATCTTCAGTGTAAGAACCGATTCGGGAACTGGCACGGATCTTTACCACTTAACCATAGTACTGTGGCAGTCGTTTTTACAATGAAGATGGCCTCCAATACAGAGACCGAAGCGTCTGTTAAGAGCGACAGGAGTGGAATACGGCCTAGCAGTCAATCACATTTCAACACAGTTTACGCCGGCAGTGAAAGGCTTAGGTACCGATTGAAATTCATATTTCACTAACAAAAACTTTACAACAATAATGTATATTATTATATGTGAATAACAGAGAATGTGTTATGTATATACGAGTCCCACAAGGAGCGCGGGAAACTCCAATTTAGCAACGTATTAAACACACACACACAGAAACACTTACTATCCAGGCAAGCACGCATTAGCGGAAAGCCTTATTAAATTCCAAAGGACTATACAGTTAATGGGTGAGCGGTTAAAGCTGAGCCTAAGCAAGCAAGCTACCCCGGGCTCTCTCTATGCTCCGCCACATACCCGTATCAATTAATTTGTTTCTCTCCCACGCGGTTGCCACCGTTGGCAACTCCTCGTCAACCGTGTCTCAAAATACTCTAAACATCAAGCATTGACGTTTTAATATGTAGGCTAACTAGCTGTTACCCGCGGCTACGCACGCAAATATTTGACTTTTAATAAGTATTTTAATATAATTTTTATTGTCTATGTCTATATGGCGTTCTGTCCGCTCGTATAACAATTTTGTACTCATTAGTCAAATTCTCTCCAAAGCTGTTTTCAACACTTGTACTATTTTAACTTGTACTAAATTGTTATGTTGGTGCAACAGCCTTTGGTGATTTAAAAGTACCCGTTTATAAAGCCTTTGGAGATATTTATAAAGTACCTCTTAAATCGAAAACGCTAAATTCTTTATTTTAAGTGTTACTGTGTTAGAAGCATTGTATAACACATTAAACGTTATGTTTTCCTCAACCATGGGTTTTAATTACTTCAGCAGTAAAGTAAAAACAAAAACCTTTGTCGCCTAACCTCACAACTGAAAAGAACACGTATTTTCGCTTTCCATTAAATAATATGACAATTTACAATTAGTAAACTTCTTCTTTTCCGCATCGTAATATATCGATACAATCGCATATTATATTAAACATCAAAAATGTATTGCAGGAATGGATAAATGTTTAGTTCCGATGCCGCTAAATAGCTTTTCTTTATTTACTTGTTACTATGGTAATTAATTCTGGTCTCCATGGTGTTGTTGACATCTTTATACGCATAAACGAAAAGGCATAATTAAAAGGGGCTAAATCGTGCGAACGGGGCAAAATATCAAATTTCAAGTTATACAGTATTTTCGACTTGTATCAAGGGTTATCTGTGCAAAATTTGGTGGCAATCGGTGTAACGGTGTAGATTTGTATTCAGTACACATAAATCCTCAGACTTTGAGTTTTATATATATAGATTATTTACTTTGAAGAACGTACTTTTACAAATGTCAATGCGCTTAATGGCCTGCTTTGCTGTCATTATCAAAGTAATTTGTGTTTGTGAAGGGTAGTTTAAAACACTGTTCTGAGATAACATAATAGTATATATAAAGGCCACAACAGACATAATAGGGAGAATACTCAAAAAACACATCACATCAGGACAACATTCAACACAAACAAAAAAATTCAACGCCTTTCTACAAAATCCAAAGGAACGCATAAACTTAAAGGGACAAGGAGTACTATATTAAATACCTTGCAAAACATCATCATCATCCTCAAGGTTGAAACAAAAAATGGTTTGTTCCGGTCTCAAATAGGTCTCAATATTACAGCTGGTCACTCCAGTGCTTCCTCGGACGTCCCACATCTCTCCGTCCCCTCGGCTTATAGTTCCATAGTTGTTTGGGGATGCAAAAGACTAAGAGTTCGTACCAGACTAAAGAGACCAGTTTTCCTGTTGAGATATCCATAAGGATCTTTAATGTGGTGGTTTCTTTTTGCCTCCCACATACTACGTCGTTGATCAATGGAAGGTCATCCGTCTTTAGGGTCAATTTCTCACCCCAAGGGCAAGAGGGTGCTCTAACCTCTACTTGACAAAAAATGTGACCGACCTTATATCGGCCACTCTGGATGAAATATCTGTCAATGCATCCGTGAATACAAATTGTTACTAGCAAAACAAGAAGACAAGACATCCCTGACAAAACACACTAAAGAAACAGGACACGCTTTCGATTTCAAAAATAAATGTTTTGATTTCAATTTTTAAACAGCTTGTAATGCACCACAACACGTTTGGCAGAAGCATCGTGCAGCAATTTTACCAAGATACAGTAGTTTATCTTATTTTTTACATAAAATTTAATTCATGATTTTTAGTTTTGGATTGTAGAACGTAAACAAAATCTCCTCAATACACTACAATTCAACTTACTCAATACGCTGTTAAAGCTAAACTGTGCACCTACTATTAACAAAAATTTTATGTGATTGTCAGAAAGATGTGCCTCCTATTCCTCCTCTTGCTCCTATGGTACTACAGCCCGAAGTCGAGCCTTAAGCCTCATTTATACTTCTAGGAGACAGGCGAATAGTGGCAGGTGCCAGGTGGTAAAGAGGTAGGCGTCTGGTAGTTCAGCATTTATACTCCAGGCTACGGTCGAGCCACTACACAAGAGGTGTCGTTTGGAACACGTCAAATGTTTCTCATGCTAGAAGATGATAACAAATTGGGGATAGGAGGAGTGAAATATTGTGTTCATCCGATGGACGATTGCGTGAAGCGTTTGGTGAATTTCACCATCAGTATTTCGACTCGAGACAACATCCATCACATTTTTCCAACAGATGAGAATGTCTACTGATAATTTCGACTTAATTTTAGCAAAGGAGAAAGGAAAACTGAGGCGGAAGAGAACTTGTAAATTACCAATTACTCCACCTGGAAAACTCTTACGTAACTCTAAGGCAAATTAAAACAATTTATGTAACCAATTAAGTAATAAATTAAATAAGAATAGTATATTTCTTATATAGTGCTTGTAGTCAGCAATAAAACAACCAATATCTTTTCGCATAGTATGTATTTTATTTTCTTAAATAAATGTCATACTTTCTTAAACAGGGGATTTTTCATGTATTGTGAACATTTAACAGACAGGGATACATCGAATAATTTGTAGATAATATTTGTGTAGGGTAAGTTCACCTAACTCCGTGATACTACGGATATTAGCTTACAGCTACAAAATCTGTTTATTAAAAATATTTTAGTAAGTACAGAGTGTTCCTAAAATATTGTTTCTTTAGAATATATATGTAACAATTAATCAAACTTTCTTAATTTCTGTAAATTTATTCACCTTTATTCATCAACTGTGCTATTTCCTTCCAACCCTTATTCCAACTTTATTCCAACTCTGTGCTATTTTCTCCACCAATCCAGGGTTTTTGTGATTCGGGACTGCATCATACCAAATTTCAGGCCTTTTCTGCATGTTATTAATTAATAATTCCCGATCTGCCCATGAAATCGACATTATTTCGACACGAGAGAACACATGCAAATGCCAAAAAGCGCGGGAGACGTCGCCTGTGTCTGTGACAAACTACAGCGAGGGGTGGCGTCACCGAGGAGTCACACGTCACTCTCCGAAGTATAAACAAACCCATTCTCAACAATGTACGACAGCTGCGGGTGACGTCACCCGTCGCTTATCACTTGCCACCTGTCGTCTGCAACCTGGAAGTGTAAGTGAGGCCTTAGTCTCCTCTATCCTAACCCTCCACCTCTCTCTATCAGCAACAAATGACTTTCATTCCCGCACTCACAACATCTCTCTTGCATTCACAGCGACAGCATCTTCCCATATTTTCCTTGGACGGCCTTTTGGTTTTTTCCCATCCAAGCCTCCCCATAAGGGTGTTTTAGGTGTTCGTTTGTCATCCATTCTTACGACATGGCCAGCCCATTGCAGACTGCTCAGTTTTACTTACACTCAAAAGATGTAAGTACCACCATCACATAAAACAATTCTTAAACGTATAACTGTACTATGAAAAGTTAAAAAATTGCACGAACTTACGATCAAACCTCGTAAATAATAATTATTTATATAAAATGAAATAATACAATTTAACAGAAGAAGATAATTATAGAAAGCTTTTATATTTTTCATGCTATTGGGCCGTGCCCGATTGGTTCGTGATGACATTTTAATTCGCTAGACGTTTAGACCACCCACGGGAGGCCCCAAATTAGTAGGTTGCTTTCGCCTCAGTTAGGGTTGCGTTCTTCCGACCATCCCTTGTCGAACCATTTAAAAATTTTTACCACTGAAGAAGGCCTGTGGTAAATGGCCGAAACGTTTAGCGAATTCAAAATGTCATCACAATGGAATCAACCACGGCACCCAAAAGCCCGGAAATAATAAACTCTATTAATAATTAGTCCTGCCTACGCAATAAAATAAGAAAATAAACAATACAACAGAGACGACAATAGAACGTAATAATCAAACAATAATGTTACGGCAAACAAACAGCGTGACTACAGTAACAAAGCTGTCAACGGACTGCCTGTTGATACGATAAGTTATACACTTTGTGTTTAGTTTGATAATTAATTAATTACTTTTGAATTGCAAATTGAGAGAACGAAAAGAGAGAAAATCATTATTAAAACCCAACGATAACAACCGACTGCAGGAATGGAGAGGGTTTGAGAAGGAGGTAGAGAGAGAGAGAGAGAGAGAGAGAGAGAGAGAGAGAGAGAGAGAGTACGCGATTATTAATCTTATTAATTTCTGTTTTTACTGACAGCAGTAGCAGTAGCACAACACTGAAAAGTATACTTTAATTGAAAATTTTCTGCTAATTAAATTGTTAAGTTTTATATTCTAAATTAAAACAACGGAGATGACGACGACGCCAAAGTTAAAAACTAACTTTTTATTAGATTTTTCCTGCTTTTCGACGACGACGACGACGACGATGACGACAAATTGTATTCATTATTTCATCATACGTTCTGCAATTAACTGCGTATGTTTTGATGAAATAACATCCGCGTTTTAATCTTCTGTTTCTCGTTCTTGTATTGTTTTAATTGTATACTTTTATTGTTTAATGATCATCTCCACTTTAATATTTTCTTGTCTTCTGCTCTTATAATTTGCTTCAGTGAGTTTATTTTCACATTTTTTTTTACTTTTAGTTTAAAAATCTGTACTTTTTTTGCTCATCTCTTTTTATTTCTCTGAAAATGAAATTATCATTTTTTTTAGTAGATATAGCTTTCCTTTATGTTTCTTTACTCTCGTGTCCTGTTTTTGTTTCAATAAATTCTATTTTTTTTATTCCTTTTTTACTTTTGTTTCATCCATCCTGATATTTCTTGCGTGAGAGACTTTTAGTAACTAATGTCCCCTGATTGTGTTACTAGCATTACGTAGGGTAAGGCGGTGGTGGGGCTGCCATCTTCGAGCTTAACGTCTAGCCCGATTTTCTATCTAGGCTGTCTCCATGAACGAAGGGTTCTCTCTTACTGGACTAAAGAGACCAGTTTTCCTTCCCGTATTTTAGGTATCCATAAGGAATTTTAATGCAGTGGTTTCTCCTCCACCTTGTCTCTCCTTGTCCCCGTGGTTTTGGACTTGATAACGGTGGAGACACTGAAAGGCCTCGTCCGGAGACGACAGATAGCAGTTTAGCAAATAAGCACGACGAAGTTGCAATCCTATGCCGCACACCAACAAAGAATCATCCGCCTTTAGGGCAATTTCTTATCCAAAGGGCAAAAGGGTGTCCTAACCAAGTGTTGCCAAGTAGAGTAGACTACTTGTTGACATGTAGAGGAGAGGCAGCTTATATCATCTGTTCGTCGGTATCCAGGGCCGCATTTCCTGCACCTCAGCCACGCCTCAAACCTGAAATGTTTGAAACCAAATGGACGACTGCTTGCATCTTCAACCAACTACTGAATTTATAAGCCGAAAGGACAGAGAGGTGTGGAGCGTCCGAAGAAGCGTTGGAGTGACCAGCTCTAGTCTATCTGCTTAAGACATGAACAAACTATTTATGTTTTAATCCTTGTTGAAGGTGAGTATAATTTTTTCCTTCATCTTCTACTGTTTTTAATTTTAAAAATTTCCTGTTATAAATAAAGAATTTTAGTAAATTATTTCAGTAGTTATTATTTAAATCATTATTTCAGTAGTTTTAGTTTTTTTAACGGTTTACTCTCATTTTCATATTTTTGTCTCAATAGACTCTACTTCTTATTTTTGTTTTTCCATTTCTTCAGCGTCTAATACTTTTGCTTCTGTATATTTTCTTTTGTTTTGCTTCTTTTCGTTTGTCTTCAGCTTTGAATTACAAATGTTTTCTTTAAAAAACGTCTTTTATTTTTTTCTTCTCACATTTGTCCTGTTTTTTCCTCAAGTGGCAGTTTTTATTTTATTTAATTAATTTAATTTAATTGTTTCTTTACCTTCCTTGGATTTTATTGACTTATATCAACTTGCTCTTTGTTCCTTATTTTCTTTTTTATACTTTTAAATTATTTTTACATCTTAAAATGTTCCTTTTTTTAATATATTCTTCTTTTAATTTACCTTTTCATTTTCATAATTTTTAACTTACGCAGTTTTTTTTAAGATTTTTTACTGCATTTTTTCTTATCACTAAATATTTATTTTACTTCTTTCATTTATACGAAAAGCGTTTCTTCATAAGAACAATGTTTCTTTTACAATAGCACATAAACTTCTACACGTTTAAATCACGGTGTTTTATCGGTAATCCAATTTATTTTCTTCTGTTTCTACTGTGCTGGTTCAAATAATGTTCTCTTTATAGGAAACAATAAAATTTGCACTGTAACGAAAACTTGTCGTCTTTACGAGACAGTTTGATTCTTGACGTGTGTCCTGTTGTTTTGTTGCAGTTTACAAGAAATCTAATTTATTCTCTCATTGCCATTCTTATCGAAGAATTATTTTCATACTGTAGATTATTATTAAACTAGCTTGTGTGATTATAAAATGATGTGCTTTAGTAACAAATTATTTTACAAGCAAGACGAGACAAGCTCACAACTGGTGGGAACAGTAGGATAAGTAGGATAATATTATTATTGTTATGATTATATTTACATATACTTATGTGCATGTGTGTGTGTGTGTGTGTGTGTGTGTGTGTGTGTGTGTGTGTGTGTGTGTGTGTGTGTGTGTGTGTGTGTGTGTGTGTGTGTGTGAGAGAGAGAGAGAGAGAGAGAGAGAGTGATTCGCCGGTTGTTTTACGTACTTCTAGTGGTGGGCAGATAATGTATTTTTTCATCCTAAGTAATTAGTAGAAAAATTAAAATTGAAGTCGTAAGTTAAATTACAAATGTTTTAAAAATAACAAATGAACGTACAACATGAAATTATCAAATTATAATTAAGCTAGACTGTACATGTTACTACATAAATTAAATAAATTCCTCTCCTAAAATAACAAAATATTTGCACCCCGACTTTTCAATAATAAAGGTTTTGGACCCACTAAAAGTTCTCGTGTCAAACATGACATGCAACAGTTCAGCAAGTAAGCACGGCAAACTTGGAAAAATGTCTACAATTGTTTATAATATTTTATATATCTTCAATATTACATTATATAATAATTCTATAGCCTATAATATAAATAATATTTTAAAGTTTTCTTTTCAGCATTAACAATATAGCGGGATTTAATCCATTTTTGTGTGACTAATATATTAATTACTCAAGAATTCAATTCGTGATAAGTTTAATAGCATATAAAAATATATAATTTAAATGGTCAGACTTGTAACTAGTTGAAGGAAAAGTTTTCAGAGAACCGGAAGGCAACTTGCCGCTAAGGGCAGTACTGAGGATGGGCCCATGCCCGTTTGACGCCTAGAGGGAGGTCCGATTTCTCTAGGCGTCAAACGGAAACAAATTATAAATTCATACATACTTGGATGGCTCCTTTATACGAGATGTGTCGTCTATGATCCAATATCCTGCCTCGAGTAGACATCTCAGGTGAAAATATTCTTTGCCTACATTGCTCAATAGCACGGTAGACAAAGAATGCAAATTTAAAGGTAGAACTGTAACTTTACATGAAACGATAATTAAATTTTCGATTGTTGTAAATTACACAAAACGTGGTCGTTAGCATTATTTAATATAACGGGACGGAGAAATTATGGTCTCTTGTCACGAGGTTTCAGGCTAGAATAATCCTTTCGTCTCAACTCAGCTATGTACCTCCGTTTACGAAACGTCACACAAGAACGCTTCTGGTTGGTTGAAAACATTTTCGTATACTGGTTTAACCGACTAATAAGACAAGAATTCTTTTATTATACCAAAATTAATATATTTAATTGGTCAGGTAGTGTTTCTGTTAAGTAATAAATACATAACAGTGTTTTTCAACATCTATGAAAAAAATAAGATTCTACACGACTTAAATAAAATATAGAACATGTTCTTCAACGGCGACAATAAATACTCTGACGACTCTTCTCTGACATTCTCTGGACATTCCCTGAGCACCGGATTCTACTTTTCTTAATGTCAGTGACGATATCTGGTTTTGTCCATAGATTTTCTGGATTTATACATTCGTTTTTATTATCCATATTCTGTTGGACGTTCACTGCGCCAATTATTTTCATGAGGAATTTTGTTTCCCACCTGCTCAACCACTCTTCTTCGGACCCGTACATGACCACTGGCTTAAGAACTGTTCTGTAGAGCCGAATCTTGGTTGCTCTGCTTATGTTCTTAAATTTAAGTATTCTTTGTGGGAAAAAGTAATATCTGTTACCACCAGATATCATGTATTTTATTTCTTCTGTCATAATGTTGTCCTCAGTAACTAACAAGCCCAGGTATTTTAATTTTTCGACCTTTTGAAATTTGTGTCCTCCAATTATAATGTTCTCCAGCCAGTTAAAGAGTATAACTATGTAGGAAGTAAAATCACAAGTAATGTACGTAGCAGTAAGGTAATTATAAGCAGAATTAAACAGGTTAAAATTGTTTTCAACAAACAGTAAAACCTCTTCACTTCAAATACTCTCAGCCTAAAAATAAGGAAAGAATCTAGTAATGACATACGTGTGGAGTGTTGCCCTATACGGGAGTAAATCTTGGACAATTGGAGAAAGTGACAAGAAAAGACTCCAAGCATTTGAGACATGGTGCTACTGAAGAATATCCAAGATAGGCTGGAGGGAGAAGATAACGAATGAGGAAGTCTTTAGAAGAGCTTACTACGAAATTTAAAATGCAGAAGAGCTACGTTTATAGGGCACAATGGGTTGGGTTGGGTAAGTTTACTACGACACAATGGGTTGGTTACGATAATAATAAAAGGAACAATTGAAGGGAAGAATCACAGAGGACAACCCGAGTTTAGACTACGTGAAACAGCTTATGGTCGATATGAACTGCACATCATATTGTGAGTTGAAAAGAAACGCAGAGAAGCGTGAAGTATGGCGAGCTGCCTATAGGCTGCTAGCCTAGAAGAAGGAAAGCCCTACAATTACCAGGGGTGTTCTTCTCCCTTCCATTTTACTGCCTGTTAATGTTTATTCCGTCTTTTCTGTGTTAAATTATCATCTGTGACACACCAAAATGATCGCTTTAGTTTTGGTTTTGAGCCCTAAGCTTACGTGTTGTTTTGCGAACTATCCAACTGACTCTAGTAAAAATCTAGATAGCGCAAAAAAACGCAGTGAAATAATCCGAAATGAGATCAACCCCGGCACACAAACACACACACACACACGTGTAGAATCAACTAAATTCTCAGAAGACAGCCGCGTACTACTACGATAATTTCAATTATCCGTAATATCTGTAACCTGATTTCAGTAAAATATTACTATCGTGGAGAATTAATTATTAGTTCACCAGAAGTACAAAGCTGATTACCGGGGTGAATCTGAATAAGGAAAACTGTATGCTGTGTTATGTAATGTATTGCACATTGTTACGTAACAATCATTATAACACACGTCTCGAGACAATAACACGATCGTCATCATTAACCTGGAATCTTTGCTCATTATCTCGGCGTATATTCTGATTTGCCCCTTCCTGTTCTTCTTCTGTCAACAATAATTAGGATAAGAAAGTTGCATTTCAATTATTGAACTCTGATACACAGAACGGTTACAACTTGTTGGTTACAATTTGCCGAATAACGCGGTATTATATAAGAAGTAATAATTTATATTTTGATTTCAAATTTTAATTTATAATTTTAAAATTAATATTGCTAGTATATAAAATTTCTGATGTTGTGTACATAATTTGTTATAAAAGTGACTTACTAAGGACTTAAGTCCTTAAATTCCTAGGTGCAACATAGGGTCTCGACAAAATTTCTCCAGCGTGTTCTGTCCATTGCCAGGGCCTTCACCTTCCTCCATGTCTTGCTGACACCAGCCAGCTCTCTTTCCATAGTCCTCTTCCAGGTGTTCCTCGGTCTTCCACGTCTGCGGCTACCTTGCGGATTCCAATAGAGTGCCTGTCTAGCGATATTTTCTGGTGGTCTTCTCAAGGTGTGCTCCATCCACCTCCATTTTCTTCTCTTTATCTATAGTTAGATGGGATTCTGACTTGTGGGCTCCCATAGATCTCTGTTCGAGATGGTCTTGGGCCACCAAATTCTCATTATGTACCTCAGACAACGATGTATGAAAGTCTGTAACCTTCTGGTGATGTCCTTTGTCACTTTCCAGGTATCACATCCATACACCAACACCGATTTAACATTTGAGTCAAATATTCTGAGTTTTGTCTTCCTGCGTATATGGGGTGATCTCCATACTGGTCTTAACTGTGCAAATGCTCTTTTTGCTTTATTTTTACGACTTATCACATCCCTAAGAGCACCTCCATCCTGACTAACCATGCTACCCAGATAGCAAAATTCCTCTACCGTTTGCATAACTCTTCCGTCTAGTATCAAATCAGAATTACTTCTATGGTTAATACGCATTTCCTTGGTCTTTTTGTTATTTATCTTTAACCCTACTTGTTTGACTTCTATTTTCAGATCGTTCAATTTAATTTCCATATCTCGTAGGCTTTCTGCAAGAAGGATCAGGTCATTCTCATAATCCAGTTCCTGCACAAACGGAATTATTAAAATTACATAATTTTTGTATTTCCCTGTTGTGCAAATTTCGTTGAAAATTTCGTTCAACGTGTCTTTCAGATCGCTTTTTACAAATTTTAAAATTTCATTCCTTCCACAACTGCTACGATTAATGTAGATCAGTTTTTTCTACGATGTACAAAATGGTAAATTATACTAAATTTAGCCACATTATGCTAAATTTCCTTATGTACGTGTATGACATCAAGTGTCTCAAAGCTAAGTGTTCAATATGAATTTCTGAACATTTGGGTAAAAGCAGACTCGGTTAGGTGTACGTTCGACTCTCCACCCTCTTGTCGAACACTTGTTATGAAGTTTGTTCTACTGAAGAAGGACTCTTCCGGTGGTCGGGCGAAACGTGTAGACAATGACAGAACAAAGCAATCGACCACTGCCAAACAGCCCGTATATGAATACTTTTATCAATGAGTCTGGCCGTGATAGCCTATGTAATACAACTTATACACACACACACACACACACACACACAAGGTTTTGTGAATTTCGGCCATTAACTACACACAGTTTTAAAACATTTGTGTCGACGTTTCGAAAAATTGTATTTATGTCGGGAAAAAAGGAGACATCATTTATGTCGTGCGGATGAAGATAGAATACCAGTAAGTGCAAACAAGTACAAGCCTATTGGAAGAAGGGTGTAGGAAGACCAAGAAAGAAATAGATCTGATTATTTGAAGTCGGAACAAGCACATTGCCCTGTAGTGTAGAAGAAGAAGAAGATTCACTGACTGAATTCTTAGGTTTTTACTCGACCGTTTGGCATTTGTGGAGGAGAAGGGGATTAGTAGGAGGTTTTGGGGTGGAGTAGTAGTGGTATGAGGTGGTGGAGGAAGCGGAGGTGAAGGAGTCGTAGGAAGAGGTGGTGGAAGAAGCGGAGAAGGAAGAGGCGGAGGAGGAGAATGGGTAGTAGGGGTGGAGGAGAAATCGGAGGAGGAGGAAGCGTAGGAGGGGTGGAGGAGGCGGAGGTGAAGGAGGCATAGGAAGAGGTGGTGGAGGAAGCGGAGGAGGAGGAGGTGTAGTAGGGATGGAGGAGAAAGCTAAGGAGGAGTACGCGTAGGAGGTGATGAAAGAGGAAGCGGAGAAGGAAGAGGCGGAGGAGGCGGAGGAGGAGGAGAAGGCGGAGGAGGAGGAGGAGGAGGAGAAGGAGGAGGCGGAGGAGAAGGAGGCGTAGGAGGCGATGGAGGAGAAAGCGGAGGAGGAGATCAAACACGACGGCGATGACGACGATGACGATTTGTCAGCATATAAATATACTTCTTATGAAAATACATTTTTGGGAAAGTTCTCTTGGAAAAGAAAAGATTATGACGCCTTTCCTCTGTTGCCGTACAGCTTCCATCTGTCTGAAGAGAAACATTTAACGGCGAGTACAAGGACGGCAAGACTTGTGAGATACAAAAGGAGAAGATAACATTTCTGCCGTCATATTGTGATACGGTGATGAACATTTTCAATAGATAAGGCAACACAATAGATATGAAACACAATATTATTCTGAGGACGAGGAGTACAAAGATCAAACCTTAATAAGAAGGTAACCATTTAGTTAACAATATTGCCCAGTTTTTCCGATTTCGATGCTCCATTTTTACCAGTAAGTCATCCTCAAGACACCTTTCTCTCACATTCTCTTGTCTACCTATCTTTCTCTATTCGGTTAAGACTAAAAAGAAAAACAAAAAAATTTTTATTACATAATAACTGTAATATAAATAAATATAAGATTTTCAATTATCAGGAAAATTATAAAAATCCCGGTTAACGTCACTACTTTTGCTTAGTAAAGTAAGAACTGTAGGGTAGTTGTTACTCTTGCTACGACGGTCTGCTTGATCGTCGTTTGGTACAGTGGAAAACAAAATATAAGACACCAGTTAAGTCACTAATCACGAGCTTTAATTATCACAATTAAACAGTTTGTAATCAACAAGCGAGTCTCTTACAACAAATCAAATAAAAATTGTTCACACGCAATAATAATAATAATAATGTCTAATAATAGAGTCCCGCACAAACACATAGCACTTCGCCACAATACTTCTACCCGCACTGGAATAAATAGCCACTCAAAATGACTGTAAGCGACAGCTGCCTTTGTTTAAACAGATAGTTCCAGAATAATCAATCATACGCGTCAACAGTAGGCCTACACTAGAACGTAATTAATTGCGGCCTTGAACACAGCGCACGCGGACCGGTGAGTCTGGAACAATCTCGTTAACGCATGTTGAGAATCACGTACGCGCAGACACACATTACAGCTGGTTCCACTACAATAGCCGAGAAACACGTAGAATGTTCTGTAACGTCGTAACACTCTCTAGTAGTTACAGGAGCCCCCTCTCACATTTTTGCCTGCCGGACCCCCCCCTATTTTTCTGGGGATCAACTTAAAAAAAACAATAGGATTGTATAGGGTAAAAGTGTGGACACACTTGTCACTACGAAACCCGGTTGATATGTTCCAAAGTTATTGTGAGACACTTCGCAAATAGACAGATGGACAGTTAGACAGATAGACAGACAGACAAATGCCAAACGGTCGAGTAAAAACCCAAGAACTCCCTCCGCTTGTTCAGTCAGTGAATCTTCTTCTTCTTCTTCTTCTTCTTCTCCTTCTTCTTCTTCTTCTTCTTCTTCTTCTTCTTCTTCTTCTTCTTCTTCTTCTTCTTCTTCTTCTTTATCTTCTTTATCTTCTTCCCTTCTACACTTCAGGGATTAGACACGTGCCTGTTCCGACTTCACATTATCAGATCCATTTCTTTCTTGGTCTTCCTACATCCGTTCTTCCAGAAGGCTTGTAAGTTACTTCCTTGCAATTACTGCTATTCTATCTTCATCCATGCGACATAAATGCTGTCTCCCTTTCTCCCTGTATTCTCCAATTTTCTTCAATTTTCTCGTTTAGATTATATATATTTAATTCTACCCGTATATCCTCATTTTTTATACGATCCCTTCTTGCGCACCCTTTTCAAAAATCTCAACTCTGGTTATTGTATGTTGTTTTTATCTCTTCGTTTTGTAATCCAGGATTCACTGCCACACAATAGCACTGGAACAGCCATTATTTTGTAGTATTTTAATTTTGTCTCACGCCGCGTTTTATTTTTCACTGTTCTATTTATGGTTCCACATGTGTTGAAATCTGTTGACTTTATTTTGTATATCTTTGTCAACGTCAAAACTTATATCACAACCTAAATAGTTAAAACTTGAGGTCTGTTCCAGTACTTTATCCTCAATAATAAGCTTTGCGCGTATTTGAAAATTTCCGTAGTGAGCCATAACTTTTGTCTGACAAAATATATATATTTTCATATGAATAATATGTTGTTATAACATATAAGAACCATATATGTTACGAAATATATATTGTAACACAATCTAAAAGTTGGATTTTTCGGAGTTACAAAAAATTATAACAAAAATTTTTGTAAAAAATAAGAAAAAATTATATTTTTTATTTATTTATTTATTATTTCTTATTATGTATTTATTTATTTTTAATTACTTTATTTATTAATTTAATTTAATTAATAGCTTAAAATAACCAGAATTGTTTTTCCGCGTTATTATCTCCGGTAATAATCGATTAGCGGTCTTTCGTTATTCTATGAGGGTACTCCTTCACTGATGTTATTTCCTTCTTTTCTTGGAGTCCAGGTGTCAAATATTATCTAAAATTCTTCTATCTATATTTTTACCAATAAATGAAACTCAAAATTATAATATTCAAGGAATTTATTAACATTATTGAGACTAATCGATTTTGAATAGATTAGTTAATCGACAAATCAGAAACTCGTATCTCAGGGCGATTGGTTTGGTTATATAAATTATTAAAGTTAAATTACAGGTTCTTTTAGCTGTTATGTTATATAGTCAGAGAAAAAGGCAAAGCTGAAAAGTACGACACTTACAGAAAAAACTTCTTAATTATAAAAAATAGAAATATTATTTTAAATATAAATGTTAATAAATTAGATTTCTCGAACCAGACTCATGATGCTGTTCTGCCGTCACCGCAGAGGATTCTGGGAGTAGTCCAAAATGGCCGCCCCCGTCATGAATGTACACGAGGCGTCTTCACTGCAGAATTCTTTCAAATAAATGTTGGTTATTGGTGTTTTCCTCTTCCAAACAGTAGTGGTTAATTCCTCTTCATCACAGTGTAATTATTCGGGAGTATTGGTCAGTTGTTCGGCACGGCAATCAGTGTTCAATGTGTTCTTGTTCCAATGGTTGTGAGATTATACAATGTCCAATTTTGTGTCGATAAAATTTTGAATTTACGTTTATATAGTTCTGTTATCTGGATGACGACTTCAAATCTTCATAAATAGATTAATTTGGTTGATTCCAGGTTAACTCAGTGTTGATTAATCGTATTTTTCAATTTCTCGGGGTTATTTTTATAGGTTTAGTTATATCAGAAAATTATCTTCTCTCTTTTTTAATGAATTTATTTGTCTGATATCATTTCAAAGTGTACGTCTCAACGTGTAACAATCAACTAACTCTCTTTCTTTTCCATACAATAGGTCCTGGCCGATTTAATATTAAATCTACATCGTTTTAACCAGATGGCATTTCCGCCTAAATAATTGGCTTTTACATTATATGATTAATTACATTTTTACTATTATTTAATTTTATTAAATACTAATTACATATCCAATTTCCTTATTTAATTCTGCGTTATTTAATATGAAACATGATAATATACTTTATAGTATTTTCTAACTCAAAAAGTCATATTTACAGTATATTTGGATGTAGGCTTTAACTGTACTTCCTGTCACATTAAATGGTTTACAATTTCTGTTAGTATCTAATTAACATTGAACAAGATCATTGATTGTCTTATTATAGGTTGATTTCTTTAATTCCCTGTAGTTTTATGATTTGGTTAACTAATTTAAATATTATCCTTAATTTAGGCTTTTCCTTTAGATTCCAGTGTTATTACACTTGCATCTTTCCTAATAATATTTTATACATTTCTTCAATACCTTTACAAAGTATTGTTACAGTTATAATACACAGTAATTGATTTACTTTATATAATTTTCATCAATTTAATTAATTTTCTTACCTTATTCATTAATTATAAGGTTGTTGAGATTTACCATTTGGCCTAGATTTTACCTGTGTTCACATACAATGTTTATTATTATTACAGCTTGCTAATACCCTTCTGACATATTACTCTTATAAAATCTTAATTAAAATTCCCTTACTTAATTACATTAACGTTTATTATTGATTAATACTATTAAAACATAACAAATATTTTATAACAAAAAATTATACTCAATCTCAGACATTCGAGCCTTGAGTTCAATGAACTGTTAATACAGTATAAACAAAACACATCTGTTTTTTCATCATTTAAATTATTCCTTAAAATTAATTTTCATGCAGTCCTTGCTGTTTTTGTTTTATTTTAGGGATGTATCCTTGATCACTCCACTATTTATTGCATACTTTTATATAATTTTTTGTCATTTTGTCTGGTATTGTATGATAAAGAATATCACTTATATGAGATCATCAGGATTCGCTTTTCATTATAAAATTAAATTGCACTGGTACATTTTTACATTTATATCTAGAACCTTTACTTAAACATATTTTACCTTTACTCTTATTTTATTGCATTGTACTTTCCTTATTTATTTTCATCTTTTTTGGGGTTTCTAATTTTATTACATGTGGTTGTTTTTCTAACAGTTGTTCTTTTATTATGGATGTTTGTCTATCCTGGGCATTTCCTGACCTGCTCCTATACTACCTGGGTATAATTACTTTATACATTGGCCTATCATTATTTTTCTATAATTTCTTATATATTGCATAGTTGGTTTTAATTTATTTTATCTCTTCGAACTATTATTTCACTACACTGTGGTCCTTGACTAATTTTTATAGTAGTTTTCATTGATGTCATTTTATTTTTATTTTATATATGTCATGCTACAATATATATATATATATATATATATATATATGTAGTTAACTATATATATGATAATTTTATATATATATATAATTATTTATGAAACTTCATTATTTTATAGTATAATCAAACCATCTCCATACAGCAAAACATTTAAGTTGTAATTCAGTCAGTGAATCAAACGGGTTTTTTTTCAGGGGGCAAGTCTTATGACAAATATATATTATAACATCGCCAAATTCAGATCAATTTTGATAACAAAAAGTATGTATAAAAAATGCTAAATAATACTTTATTTTAATAAATAAATAATGTGGAGAGTAAAAAATATATAAAAGGTAATTAACATAGAAGGAGAAGGAGTAATAAACCAAAAGTAATTAATAAAGAAACTCAACTAATAGACTGACAGACAAACGACATTGACCCAACCCCAGAGATTGGCCAGTTAAGAAACCTAAATAAAGAAAACAAGACTAATGAAGGAGAAGAAGAATGAAAACCAAGAGAGAACAAACCCACAAGGAAGAAAACAAAATGAAACACGTCAAGAAAACCAGACAAGGAATAAAAAATAGAGAAGGGAGAAATAATGTAATCCAAAATAATAAAGAAAATGAAACCGGTTAAGCACCAAAACTATTAATGAATGTTAGTATTGATTGAATGACAATTGTAAATAGTCAGTAATAGAAAACGATAGATAAAAGTACACTAACCAAAGAGTTAGGAATGCATGTAAGTTGTTAACAAAGAAAGACATAATATTAATCATTTTATATAGATAGTGTGTAGAGAAAGAGAATAAAATGATGAGAAATAAACAGAAGTTGAACTAGTGAAAGTTATTTATCCTAAAGTGATATAATACAAAAGAAACACTAAGTAAATTATAATGAACACTAAATAATTTAAGAAAATACAAAATGACAGTGCAAATATATAATAATTAAGAAGGAAGATAAGAGGAGGAAGGAAGTCAGAAGATATAGGAAGATTTGAAAGGAATTCAAATATTGATAACAATGTATTCATGTCCAGATCGCCCAATCAAAATAATGATGTAACCATGGAAACGACGGTTTGACGAGGTAATTACCGTTGAATACAATTACTTAGAAAGTGACGCTCACGAAAACCAGAAGCGAGAATTCAGTACAACACATTTTCATATTTAAAATATTTTAAAAGTAAAATAATGCATAGAAATTGATCGAAAAGGAGTCTGATGAATACTGAACACCATTACCTGATGGAGAAGACGTTTAATTGAAGCCGAAGTGTATAAATAAATCCAAAAAACTTTGAAAAAGATGACGAAGCCCGAATAAAGGACAAATGAATTATATTGCTACCACAATCCTTCCTTCCCGACCTACAGAGTGATTACGTACTACAACGCTGTTAAGTATCAATTATATTATCTCAACTTCCAAAATAACGCCCTTTGAATATTTCTCAATATATGTTGAATACCACTGAATAACTTTTATTCTCTTTCAAAGATTAAATCGTAATATTAAGACACTGAAAATTTGTTAAACTATAGAACTAACCTCATATTTATGTACAACTTTTAAACCACTTGTACGACACTTAAACAAACCAATTATCATTACAAATCACCGTACTTAAGTAAAAACATTGTAAGGTTGTGTATTTTTAATATTGTAATTGCATCTGAGCCTTTTAACGTGATCAAAAGATCTCACAACCGTCGAAGGTAATATTTGTTGACTTGGGTCATAGCACGCCATGCTGTAAGTGTATTTGCATTCAAAATCGATTGGTTAAACCCAGAGTAGAGTCTTATAAAGAATTAACCGGTGCAGAATTATATCAAAAATTAATTACAACTTGTGTCTATAAAATATTAACTTCAAATTAATAATAAATCAATACTGTGTATGTTAAATTGTGTTTTATTTTCATTAGAAAAGTGTATTCTTAAAAATATAATGTATAGCGAATGTCTCTGATGTGACACCTAGCGCGCAGGCAGCGAATACTGTAACTGCCAACTCGATTAACAAAAATCGAGAAAAGGCGGGACGAATTGAATTCGTCACATCGTTCGAATAAAACATTGATAAGGAGACGATTTTAATTGTTTTAAATAAACAATTTGGCGCCACCCGGGAATTATACACTACTGTTGAACCTCAGATCGGGAACCACGATACCTGGTTATCCGTACGTTCGCTACGGACTCAAGCATCGTGAGTTACACTACCGTGCGAGGACGAAGTGGTAAGAAACACAGACACAAATTACACTCAGGCACACTGTTACATTTTACAGAGGTACAGAAGAAGGACGACGACAGTCGTTATATAATAATATATATATATATATATATATAGTCATATGTAGTCATAACATATAAGAACCACACACACACATATAGTCATAAGAATATGTCATATTATCATAAGGGCCATCCCTTTTTCTTACTAACAATCATAGAAGCATTGTGTTGAATAAAATCTCCTGGGCATGAATACTATCGGTACCCCTTCTGATGAGGTTTTTATAAAACATTTTTAATATCTCTTTAATACTTTATCATTACTTCTATATCTTGTAATACAACCCAAAGCATGTTCCTGCAGATCTTAAATTCCTTTAATTTACACCAATTTATTATAAATTCTCCGAGGCATATCTAGAGAGACAGCGTAATTTAAAAACAAAGAGACGGTATCCCTGTAATGCTGCTTAAAGAGTTCTAAGTATTACGTGTTTAGTTAAAGAAGTGGGAAATTGTAATCTTTTCACCAATAATAGTCTGTAATACAAGTAAATTAAAATTTTTTTCTAAACTGTAGCAATAAGAAGAAGACGGTATCAGAGACGGAAATAGGAAGAAAGGAAACAACAGAGATAATGAAATAAAATTAAGAAGCAGTTTTAACAATGGTTCGTTGGTTGGGTCGCAGTATCAGCGAGGTATTGTATTCCAAGACAAAACTTGTCTTAAGTAGTCTATAGAATCTCTACACCAGTGTTCTGTTCTGCTCTAAGCTAAAGGTAGTAATATTAAGTTGAAAACAAAAAGGGAAAAATTTAATTCACTGATAAGTTGAAGCGCAAACAAATAATTTGTTGTTGTTGTTTCATAGAATCCGTTACAATATAATACTTTTGTGCTCCACAGTGGGTAATACAATGACATGAAAACAATTTGTGTCCGAGAATTTCATAACTTCAGTGTTGTCTTCTGTCTTTTGGCATAATTAGTAATAAAGGATGTAATTTTTCTTCCTAATCGTAGCGTAAGCTTGATAAGTGAAGATATGTCCTGCAAGAATTTCAGGAATAGATATAAGTGAAATTAGATAAATTAGAGCAAGAATTTCTATAACGAAAGAGGCATTTAATGGAAAGAAAATACTGCTGTGTGGCAAAATTAATAAGAATTTAAGAAAAAGGTTGGCCAAATGTTATGTGTGGAGCGTTGCTTTATATGGTGCAGAGACACGGACACTGAAGAAGGAGGGTGAGAAAAGATTAGAAGCGTTTGAGATGTGGGTTTGGCGAGCAATGGAAAAAGCGAGGTGTGTGTTATGTGTGGAGTGTTGCTTTATATGGTGCAGAGACACGGACACTGAGGAAGGAGGATGAGAAAAGATTAGAAGCATCTGAGATGTGTATTTGGCGAGCAATGGAAAAAGTAAGGTGGGTTGATAAAGTAAGGAATGATGAAGTTTTAAGAAGAATAGGGGAAGAGAAAAGAATCCTAAAGGTAATAGAAATAGAAAATAGGAAAATAAATTGGTTAGGCCATTGTTTAAGTAGAGATTGCTTACTTACAACTGCCATGGAGGGTGTCATAGAAGGAGAAAAAAGAAGAGGGCATAGAAGAATGAAGTTAATAGATAGCACTAAAATCAGAGGGTGTTATGAAGAAACAAAAAGGCCGGCATGTGATAGGACAGCTTGGAGAGCTTTTACCATTTGAAGACCTGTCTTACGGCAGAACACCAAATAAATAAAATAAAATCGTAGTATAAGACCTTGTAAAACTTGCTAGTCTGATGTGAAATCAATATCGTCAGTGTGTTTATCAATTAATGTAATACTACTACTACTACTACTACTACTACTACTACTACTACTACTACTACTATTATTATTATTATTAGGCCTAGTGTATCAGATTTACAAATGCGACGATGGCACTGGAGATGGAGCTCGGGAAATTCACCGCGAGTGCGTAGTTGAATTGTGCTTCGTGCCAAGAAAAATGGCACCGTATTTCACCGTTTATTCAGTAAGTCCTACTTGAAAAGAAAAGTCTGGCCCAACTAGCGCCCAATGGGCAGTAGAAGATAAGGGACAACTGGAAGGAGCCCGATAAGGACGCAATAGACTCCGTCTTGAAGTAGTACGCTAATTGGTTCCAGGATGGATGTGAATGCCTGAATTAGGGGTGGGTTTTTTAATGGGTTAGAATCCCATACTCCAGGGGTCAGACGGTGCACAAACCGTTTTTCCATAGATCAACGGGGAACGATACTAAATCAGACAGGCCAGATATGTGCTCACGCTGACGATGTTGTGATAACAGCCAGATAAAGACAACGGCTAGTTGAGTTATACAGCCACCGCTGCATCAAAAATCCGCTGTAATGGGACTCGATGCAAATATCAGCAAAACTAAATACATGCTGATTTCTGCACGAGAAAGTAGAATAAATCTATACAATTTATGCATAGAGGATAATTCATTTGATGCCGTCAATAAGTTCAGATACCTGGGTAACGTGATAGATAATGAAGGGTCCATAGACACGACAATATATGACAGGATACAAATAGGAAATAGGGCATATTATACCAACAGCAGACTATTAGATAGAAGAAAGCTCATTAGATAGAAATCCGCCACTTCCCTGTTGGATACGTAGAAACCTTCAAGGAACTTGAAATGCCTATAAGGGAAGATGTAAAGGCAATCAATAATTAGATTGAAATTAAAAAATAATAATAATATATTATTATTATCTTACTGGTTTTGTTGTTGTCATTTTGTGAGCCACATTCAGTCTTCTCTTAGACAGCCGACATTGCCTTGAGGCTACAATTGGAAATTACAGTTAATAATTAGTTATCCTGTTGTATTAAAAAATAAGAAACTAAAAAGTTTAACTGTTACTGAAACAGAAACAAATAGAGCAATGAAGACAGAAATAAATTAAACTGGTTATTATTTTATTTTCTGGATACAAAAACGGAAATTATACTTTAATTGAAATTCAACTAATTAAATCACAAGTTACTGTTTGCAGTAAAATTAAGCGACGCGAAGTTGGAATATAGAATGTTCTGTTAGGAAACAAAAAAAAAACTTTCTTTTTGTGTCAGCAGCGACAAAAAAAAGTAATTATTTTCCTTTCCTACTCTGCGTGATTCCTGAGCTAATGTTTTAACAACATTATTCTTGGATAACGTAGATTAAAGTTTTCCTTCGTTTTTCATTATCATCATATCGTCGTCGACGTCATCATCACCAACACCGTCATTTTTTTCGTATGGGTTACTGTGGACTACGTTTGGTTCAACTCCCTTCTTCTCCTCTCTCTCCCACCTCTCCCATGTCTCCATCGTTCTTGATCGATGTCTTTCCCTCCTTTCCACATGGCACCTGTCCTCTTCTTGGTTCTTTTTTCTGAAAATCTGCAGTTCTTATATTTCTTTTTCTGTTTCTTTGAACCACTTATTAGGCATTTTGAGCTTTTTTAAATAGTTAAAAAGTTTCCCTGGTAGTTTTTCATGATTCTTTCTTTGAATATGTCCGTAAAAAATATTTCTTCTTTTTCTAATTACATCTGTAATTTTTCTATCAAACATGTGTATACAGCACATTATTGTGGTGTCTTCTGTACTGTTCTCCATCTTCTATTGGTTCCAGTTCCAAGATTGTACTTAATATTTTACTTTCCGTCACCGCCAGTTTTTCGGTCATCATTTTCTTGTTCAGAGTCAAACACTTAGCTGCACAAAGTGCTTCCGAGCGAATTACTGTTGAATAATGCCTAAAGTTTGGCATTAATGGATATGATTTCTTGGTTAAATGGTAAGCAAATTTCATCTTATTAACGCATGCTTCAATGGGTTCTTTCTCTGAGAAATTTTGTTCAGTGACTTGTCCGAGATACTTGAGTTTGTCAGTTTCATAGATTTGCCTATATCAAGTTTTAATTTTCTTGGATACTGTCTTCATGTTTGTCATGAACTTGGTTTCTTCTATAGCAATTTTTAAGTAAATGTAATTACTTCACTACCGACTCGGAACACAAAGTTTCTTATGGTTAAAAACGTAAAAGTTTTACCTTATAGCCTGAACCAGTTTTCGCTTTTAAAAAGCTTCTTCAAATGCTGCCGTTGGGAGCATTGTCCGTCTTGTTCTTGGCGACGGTATCGATTTTTGAAGGATCGATGTTGTGTGTGTGGGGTGTGATATGTTCAAATAATGCGTGTGATTTTAATTGTGTCTGTTCGTTTAGGATGTCGTTTTTATGTGTTATCGTGTGTTTGTATATTTCCAGTTGTTCAAGAGTGTCTAGTTTTCGGCGTTTTGTGTGTACGTGTAGAATGTCCATGTTTTTGTACGGTATGTGTGGTTTACTTCAATGAGATGGTTTACAAAGGTGGATTCTGTAGTGGAGTGTAGTGCCTTTGTGTGTTCAATGTATCTTTGTTTGAAACTACGTTCTCTCTGGCCTATGTAGTTAAGTTACGGAATCATGGTCAACGAAATCCAAGAAATTTTTAAATCCCTCACCACCATTTTATGATAATAATAATTAGTTTTTTAAGAAGAAGTATAAAAACCGTGGATTAATGAGGAGGTCTAAAAAAAGTCAGTATCACCAAGTATTGTGAAAACGTAGTACAAACATGGATCAAATGCCAACAGAAGAGGTGTGCTTTTAGCGAGTCGCTCTCGAGTAACCACACATAACCTTAAAGCGTCGTTGCTTTCAGCTACCTGTTAGCAGATTTTTCACATCTTCCGTAAGAAAAATACCCCCCCCCACGTGTCCCATCCACGTGTGTCAGAAAACCCACTCGTCAATATCATTTCCGCTGGTATTGTAATCAACTTATTCCGCTGGCTGGCACTCTTATACTAGAGTTAGTGTTATGCTAACATGATTATGTTCACACCTTTCTCAATAAAACTTTTCATAGGATAGAAGAGCGGGCTCCCGTTTCCGCATCGGACAGCACAATTATACACACGCGCGCGCGCGCTAAAAGTTTTGTTGTTTCTCTTATCAAAAGCCGTTATCGTCCCTCCAATTTTAATACTGGAAGTTTCTCTTTCCACGTATATATCTATTTAAATTCTCCGTTATCTCCAAGGTCTATTGTTTCTTTTTTCTGTTCAGTTCAATTAGTGTGTAAACTCTTCACATCAGTTCTAGCAAAACTATATTTTTACCCCGATGCTAGTAAAACTCGATATGAAACCAAATCAGACAGTGATAATCCTTCGAGTTTATATACAGAAAACCAAGATGACATTAGAAGCACTGTACAAAAAATTAAACGAATCTATAAGAGAAGTAAAACGAGAGGACAACCTAATTATATGATAAACTGGAATGTGATAGTACGAGAAGGAAATGCCTTTAGACCCTTTGGACCTGGTGAAAAAATTAGAGAGGCGAGAGGCCTATAGAACTCTATGTTCAACACAAATTGATAGTCTGTAACACGTGGTTCCATCATCATCCACGCAGGAGGTACACCTGAAAATCTCCTCAAGACATTGGATTGTACCAGATTGACTTTATTTTAGTCAGGCAAAGGTTTAGAGGCCACGTCGAGAACGTCCAGAGTTATCCAAGGCCAGACACAGACAGTGGAGGGCATTGTGAGGATCCAGAATGACTTATAAGGAGAGCTCGACTATAGAAAAGGATCCCTCCAAGGAGATGGCCTTGCTTGCCTCCTCTTCATTCTTGCCTTAGAAAAAGCTACGAGAGATGCTGGAATGCATTCCTCCGGGACTGTATTCAACAGGTTGGTGCAGGTCCTAGATACGCCGAGGACCTAGATGTAATCGGGAGGTCCCTTCGAGCAGTCACTGAAGCCTTTCTTGCTCTTGAAGGTCCCGCAAGGAGGCTGGGTCTCATAATAAACGAAAGCAAGACAAAATGTCACAGGACAGGTAGCTAGAGAAAGAGAGCACGTCCAAATTGGCATCTACTCCTTCGAAAAAGTCACAATTTTGTTTATTTAGGATGCCAAGTTAACCCCAATGAAGAAACAACAGAAGAAATAAAGCGAAGAATCACCTCAGTTAATCGGTGCTTCTTTGGTCTCAGACCCCTATTCCAGAGCAGAACAGTTGCCAGAAGAATCAAGCTAATTCTCTATAAAACACTGATCCGCCCAGTTCTCACCTATGGTTCTGAGACCTGGACCATTTTGAGAAACTCTGAGTCAAGTCTGCTGGTTTATGAACGCAAAAATCTCCGCAGTATTTTTGGTCCATTATGTGTGGGAGGTGAATGGAGGAAAAGGACCAACGAAGAACTGAACACTCTTCTGAATAAACCAGATATTGTGAAAGTTGTAAAACTTGGTAGACTCAGGTGGGCTGGACATGTGATCAGAATGGGAGAGAATGAAATACACAGAAAGGCACTCACAGAACAGATCTATGGCACCAGGAGAGTTGATAGACCCAAACTACGTTGGGAAGACGATGTGACTTATGATGCGCGCCATATCCTTGGGATCCGGAACTGGAGAGCAGCTGCACTTGACCGGGACAACTGGTGGAGGCTGTTAAAGGAGGCCTTGACTCAGTAATGGGTTGTCGCGCCGCTGAAGGAGAAGAAGACACAGACAGTGATCATTACTTGCTGTTGACCGAGTGTGTTGCTCTCACACACGTACAAGAGGTTGAGAAAACGATTTAATCTGGTGTCCCATCTAATCAAGTTACATCATATCTTTTGACATAACCGTATCACATTAAACCCTACTCATTAGGTATATTGGAACAAGGATTCAAAAATATCGGTATGGAGTCACTATACATGACTTCCGTGTTCTAATATTTATATTTAAAATCGTTTTTGAAATGAAATATTTCGATATAAACTACTTCTTTCTTCAGCGTTAACCACAGTACTGCGATCACTAACGTATACCACCTCACGTTAGCGCACTCGATTTTCAATGATGATGGCACTGCCGAAACATCTGGTTTTCCAGAAAACATTGGACCACGGTCAAACAGGCCGGGAAGGAATTATAACAACAAACTACTCCTTTGTTGCCGATAACATAGTACACATATAAAAAATTATCCCCTCCCCCTTCAAGTATCATTTTCATTTATAGATATTTCATCTAGGTTTCTACAGTGGATTATTATGACCTTCTTCAGGATACTTTATTTATTAAAATTAAGTACCTACTTTACTCTTGTTAAAATATAAAACGTTACAGGTAAACTACCCCTTCCCCTTAACCGATCTTCACCAAAATCAATAGACCTTGAATCCTCTACAACTTAGGCATATATGCAAAACGTTATTTGATTATGTATGAATTTGCGGCAGTTATCGTTCCCCATAGAAAAATTCTACACACAGACACTTTTCAGAAAATGGCTTTTCTTCATGTTTTGAGGGTAGTACATGATTTTTTCGCCATCACCTCACTTCCATTTCCTTATGGGACATGAAAGTAAAAGTGATGTTTCTATACCTTTGTAATATCAGTAAATCCGAAGGTCATCGTAACCTACAAGTTGTCCACAAAACACAATAAATAAACAAGTCATACGCTGTGGTAGACTCTGGTGTTTGTGTACGTGAGTGTGTGCGCGCTCTTGTCGGGGTCAGTTGGTTTCTGCTGCAACGAACAATCGCCTGTTGTTGTTGTGTTTTGACAGACACGGCTCCAGTCCAGACGCGACGACGACAAACGTCCCACGACCATCGTCAGTCAAATGACAAACACACAACACGACCTCCAGCTTCAGTACAACTCGTGTAGTGTCAATTGACTGCAACGGGTTCGGTCTCCTCCCGACTGGATGAACAAAGTATGAGTACGCGCGCCCGCGTTTCTGTTTCTGCATCTTATAGCACAATTGTCCTGGGCAGATTCACTTCATGTGACGTGTAGCAGAGGATTTCATGAATTTGAAATGACTATACAACACAAATGACAGTGGCATTAGTTTGGTTGTTTGAGGCATGGTGTCAAACCTTTAGTTGGTACGTGTTTCAAATGGAAAGATTAGAAAGAGAATGAATGCTCAAGAGAACCAACAGGCGTGGGAAAACAGCAAGGATTGAGATACGTCCGACACATATGAACAAGTAAAGGAGTGGAATGAAGAATTGAGGAATAATGAAGAATTATTGAATAGACACACTGTTATGTTAGTATAGATCAGGGGTCTCCAACTACGGCCTCGGCCCGGATCCGGTTCTCGAAAGGTCATTGTCCGGCCCGACAACTGCGTGCAGTTTTTAAATAGTTCGTCAAAATACTTCAAATATTATAACATTTTACTAAATAACTAACCAAGAAATAAGTTCAGTAAAATGTTACGAGGGTCATTCAATAAGTAAACAGACAAACAGTTGTAGAAAAAAAATTAATTGTAGCAGCTGATTGAAAATTTCAGGAATGTTACCTGGCAACGTCGTTATGAGTTTTGATCAGCTGTTCAATAATATATTGCATAAAAATAACCAATACAGTTTTATTTACGATGGCGTGTCCTCTTGAGGACAGTACTTTCGAAGAACAGCGTTCTGTTATAAGATTTTTGGATTTGGAACCACTATAACCACTAATTTGGATTCACTATTTTGAACCTGAGTCAAAGCGACAAAGCATGGAGTGGAAGCTTCCCAGTTCACCCGCCAAAAAGAAATTCAATACCCAGCCATCGGCTGGTACGGTGATGTTAACCATCTTTTGTAGCTCCCAAGGCCCAATTTTCTGTGATTACATACAAGACCAGCAATAGTCACTACTATGCTGACATGATTGTGAACAAAGTTAAGCCTGCATTGAAGAAGAAATGTCCGGGATGGCAGAGGAAAGGTTTGATTCTTCTTCACGATAATGCCCGCCCACACACGGCAAAACTGACGCTCAAAACAATAAAAAAGTAGGTTGGGAGACCTTGCCCCATCTGACTTTTTCTTGTTTGGCCCACTCAAGGAGACTTTGCGTGGTGTCAAGTTCAACAGCAATGAAGAAGTGAAGGAAGAAGTCCAAAACTGGCTTCAACATCAAGGTAAAGAATTCTTTGCTGAGGGAATAAAAAAGCTTGTAAAGATATGGGACAAGTGCATAGACGTTGCTGGAGATTACGTTGAAAAGTAAAAAAAAAATTGTATTGATTGAATAAAAAGTTTTTGCTCCACAGCTGTTTGTTTGTTTACTTACTGAATTACCCACGTATCATATTTTGTACAAGTTTAAAACATTTACGTGATTAATCGTTCTTTTTCGTCTGGCGGGCTTGAATAAATCACGCTTTTCACTCGCACCTCATCGAGTGATGATTTCAAGGAAACAAAAAACTTTTCAAGAGAAATGCTTTCAATGTTTGGATCGACCTATATTTGAGAACAAACGTTTTCCAAAACGAACTTTGTAAAATCAAAGTACAGGGCTAACTTGTCACACCAACACTTGAAATCCATTCTAGTGATAGGAACATCAAAATTTGACCCTAAATGGAGAGACATTACATGTCAGAAGCAACTCCACACATCCCATACATACATAAGAAAGCCAAAAAATAATACATAAGAAATATCTTTGAATGTTATTTTTTCCTTGCCTTTATTTACATTATTTTGAATAAATGAATTTGTTTTTTCTTTGGATAAGTCTGCTTAATTTTTATTTAAATACCTATTTTATTGACTTTATTATTTCGTAATCTTAAAATAATAAGTTTACAATATAGGTGTGTGTTGTTGTTGGCCTGCCTGACTTCCAAGATTTTTCAATTCGGCCCTCAAGTGAAAAAGTTTGGAGGGCCCTGGTATAGATTGACACGCTGGATATGGAGACTGATAGGCGTTGGTTGCAGTCTTTGCAGTCGATCCCCTTCTTCCCGTCTGAACAGCAAAGCGAGAAATAAAGAGACATTTAACGGTCTTTGCTTTCATTAACTTTTACATAAACTGTTGAAATGTTATCACCATCATCTTCACAACACGACGTAGGCAAGGTGCTGGCTATTCAGCCTTCAAAAACCTTCCAGCCATCTCTTCCTGGGTCTACCCACACACCTGTGTCCTACAGGTTTGTATTTTCAGACTTGTTTGGCCAGTCTGGAATCTTACATTCTTTCTAAGTGTTCTTTCCAGCGTTGTTTGTAATCATTTAATTTTTAATTCAAGTTACAAACTTGTAACTCATCTCTTATAGCCTCATTCTTTACACGGTCAAGTTTAGATCCTCCAACTCCATAAGCGACGTAAAAATCCAACTCTTGATATGCTGCTACAGATAACAACTTTATAATGGTTATAAAGGAAGGTACGAATTGACAACTGGCTTACTATAAGATATCTGACATGGAACCCAGGTAAACGGTTCAATAAAGATGCGTGTTCCGTTGGGGGTCAGTTTTTCTAAAAAATATTTTGTAACCATTTTTTTCTAAAAAAAAAAACGCGATTTCTGTTAAAGATGCTTTTCTAAAATTAATTTTTCTAGTAAGTTAATTTCTAAAAATTATTTTTCTAGTAAATTTGAAAATCTAAAAATTATAGATTTTTTAGAAATCACTTATTTATAGAAGATAGTGTTTTAGAAATCACTTATTATTAGAAAATACATTTTTAGAAAATATATTTTTAGAAAATTTATTTTAGAAAAACTGTACCCCAATCGCGTGTTATACTGTTTGTAACAAAATAAAGTATCGTTACTGGATAATTATAAATTGCATGCATTATAAGGATATATTTATGCAGTTTATAAGGATAAATTATTATTACAATATGCAGGCGTATTGTCTTCGCACAAAAAGGTGATTGTCCGGATGAAATTCAAGAAACTAGGTTTCAACTAAACGCAAGAAGACATAACGCATAGATTGATGTTTAATACGTAGAGTTGAGAATGTTAATAAGAAGGATCTATTTTCAAGAATGTTATAATTAAACAAAAATCATATAAAGTGTTTTATGTGACTAGCTATCTGGGGGCGTAAGTTCTATCTAACTTACGTGACTCATAAGTTCAGGGGCGTTATGAGGGGAGTCGAACGGGACCGTCTGGAGGGCCCAAACGATCGAAAAAGTGAACGAATTTTGTTAACCTCTGAATTTTTAGACTCTTTTATTTTTTCCACCTGTGTTTTTTCAGCTAGTAACGCTTTTTTAAATATACAAACAGGTTTATTACACAGCATTTGCGTATACGTTTGAAATATGAAATACAGGAAAACCAGTTCACTCAGTGTCTTCTAAACAATGTTTCAGTAACCCGTATTTTTATAGTGTTATTAGCGTTTACTTTAATGTGATTGATTTCAGGATGATATCACGCGTTTTTCAGCCACTATAAAGATAGTAATGTTGATTAGTCTTAAATTGTTTTTCTTTTGTATGAACCCGATTTGACAGGACCCCGGACCCCACCCCCAAAGCCAAATTTTAGATACGCCACTGCTCAAGTGATGGGCTCTTAAATAAAGAAAGTGAAAAGGTTAAGAAACGTTAAGACTTCTTCTTCTTCTTCTTCTTCTTCTTCTTCTTCTTCTTCTTCTTCTTCTTCTTCTTCTTCTTCTTCTTCTTCCTCCTCCTCCTCCTCCTCCTCCTCCTCCTTTTCCTCCTCCTCCTCCTCCTCCTCCTCCTCCTCCTCCTCCTCCTCCTCCCCCTCCTCCTACTTCTCCTCCTCCTCTTCTTCTTCTTCTTCTTCTTCTTCTTCTTCTTCTTCTTCTTTTTCTTCTTCTTCTTCTTCTTCTTCTTCTTCTTCTTCTTTTTCTTCTTCTTCTTTCCCATTCGCATTTGCTGTCTAGCGTCAGGGCGGTTTAGTCACACTTCCGATCTTCTTCCATCCTGAGCAAGGCATTTAAACACGGTCTTCCTTCTTCTGTTAGCCAACTTCTCAATTCACTCGACCCATTCCAATCTAGGTCTCTCTCTTCCTTTCCCTCCGTCTGGGCGCGCTTCAGTAATGAGATTCATCTTCCTATCGCTCATCCTCGTTATGTGGCCAAACCATTGCACTGTTTTTCTCCCTGTTGTCTCAACAACTGATTTCTGCTGGAACAGATTTTTAGTGGTGATATTTCTAATTTTCTCACTCCTAGTTTTCCCAGCTGCCCGTCTTTAAACCATATTTAACTACTTTATGGTCTCCTTTTATGTTTATCTAGCAGCGTGAGCTGTTTCTGTCCCTTTGAGTAGTGCGGTTAGAATAATTGTCCTGTACACTCGTAAATTAACTTCTTTCGTGATTTCTTTCTTACTCACAAAACGGTAGGAATATTATGGCCTTTCCAACTGAGGTGGTGATTACTGTTTCCACATATCCAAACCTGTTGACCTGTTCCTGTTGACGGGTTCCTCTGAGAAAAAAATTACTTTATTAAAAAAGGATAAAAACACCAGAAACATAAATATAGAATTTGGACACCTGTCCTGAATCATAGTTCTTATTCTGATAGTTTCTATCCCTTTTGGCTGTTGGATATCATACAGACTATTTTAACTTTCTGTACTGCTGCACGGAATAAGTAAGTTGCATTCATGCCAAACCAGGTCCTTAATTTCTCACCCTTGAGATTCTCGGCCGCCCAACTCCTCTCTTTCCAAGTACTTTTCTCTGTAGTATGGACTGCAATAACTAAAATCCCTGTTCATTTCTGATGAGATGTCCCAGATACTGAAGCTTTCTTATCTTTACTGTATTCATAACTTCCCTATGTTTTTTCATCTTTCTAAGAACTTCAACAGTAGTTATATGTGCTGTCCATGAAATGCTCAGTATTCTACGGTAGAGCCACATTCCGAAAGATTCCAATTTCTTAGTTGTGGCTTCAGTCAAAGTCCAAGATTCTACACCGTAGAAGAGAACCGAGAATACGTAGCACCGTATATGTCTCATCTTTGTGTTTATTGTTAAATCGTGACTTTTGAATAAACTGATCATTCTAGTGTATACTGCTCTTGCCTTTTCAATTCTACTCTTTATTTCTTGAAAGTGGTCCCATTGTTCATTGACTATAGTACCAAGATATGTAAATTTGCTTACAGAATCATAATTACTTAAGATTATTTTGCTAATCACATCGACACTTTATTCATTTTAACAATGTATTACCTTTATAAAGGTATTGTTAACACCTGCTCTATTCCAAATACTAAATGAATACGGACACTATCTAAACGTTTAAACTGAATAATGTGCAGAATGTTTGTACTAATAAAAATGGAAGTTATTACAAAAACATTGTTAGCGACGCGTTATTGGTTAATCCACAGATAAACTATACAATAAATGCATCCGCACGTTTGCAATTTCCTCCTCCTCGTACGTGAGTATCGGTTACCACCAGATAACGTATTTTATTGGGTCACCATAGTCAGGTAGGTAACGTGGCGGGAGGGCACACACGATGCAATTAATGTCACCCTATCAGAAGAATGAATACGACGGAACATGCAGTCCTCTGGACACAACACACACACACACACACTAAGGGCAACCGTTAACATTATGGTAATCTACGAAAGAGGTGGAGGGAGGTATAGACTAAGAGAGTAGGAAGGAATTTTATGTGTGCGCGCGCGCGCATGTTTGTTTATTTGTTTCGACTATACAAATTGTACTAATAATATATTACGTTGCATATGTAAAGTATAACAAACGTAAAACAGGAAACATTTATTGTCAATTTAATTAATAAACAGATTGCAGATGGGTATACATCTCTTAAATCGAATCTGCAAAGACTCTGGATTTCAGATATTGTAAGTTAAGACCAAGGTGATGGCTTTTCGTGGAACTGATCCCGTACGGGCAAAAATTGTTATAGATGGTACTGTCCTGGAACAAGTTAGCAATTTTGAATACCTGGGCTACAGTGTGTCTTATAATGCAAGCAACGACGTTGTGAATAAGTTGCATAAGTTCAACCTTATGTGCGGGACCATCAGGCGAACCCTTAAGTCAGCAAGTAAAGGAACACGCCTAAAATTCTACGAGGTGATGGCTCTTCCCACACTTCTTTATGGGTCTGAGAATTGAACTTTAACGAAAAGCCAGGCCAGTAGCATCCAAGCGCCTGAAGTCAGATTTTTCAGGCACGTGGCAGGGTATACTCTCCACGATCATCGATGGAACACAGATATACGGTAGGAACTGAATATTATGAGCATACTCGACAGGATCGCCCAGTATCGGCTGAATTGGTGGGAACATCTTTGCCGAATGCCGCATCCCCAAACAACTATGGAACTATAAGCCGAGGGGACGGAGAGGTGTGGGACGTCCTAGGATGCTCTAATCTTTGCCTATTTGAGACTGGAACAAACCATTCTTGGTTTAATCCTTGAAGTTGATGATGATGATGAGATTCTAAGTACGTAACAGTGGTCGCTACCGTGTATCCGCTTAGCTCCTGTGATAGCCGGTTTACGTTTGCCATCCAAACGGAGGTTAATATTAGACTCATAAAAAAGGTTTTGTAAACTACTGACATTTATCAGCGTTTAGTTGGTTACACACCCATAAAGAAGCGGTATAAATAATGTAATTTAATTTTCAACTCGGCAAGGTAGAGTTGGAGGAGTCTATGACCTGTGTGTGTAGCACCCTTTGTGTTACGACGATGTGAAAAGTTATTTCCACAGTGAAATGTAAAGTTTAAATTAAATTGTATTTATCAAATCCCGACTATTTTCAGCTTCTGTCCCAACTGCATCATCGTCCTCGTTCATCCTATTCGATGGATTTACTATTTATAACATCCGTTGTGCACCAGCACGCTAGCTGAACAGATTAAATACAAATTTATTTATACTGTTACTTATTATTTGGATGTGTGATTAATAATTCCTTAATAATAATAATACGAACAACAACAACAACAAGAATAATAATAATAAATTTCATTTTTTGGTACAAATGAAATTGGCTATTGTATAAGATTTTCATATATTTCCATAAACAATAAAATATGTAAGTAGGGGAAATATCTAGTAAATTTAACTACAAAAATATGTAACAAGATTTAAGTATCTAGGGGAAATAATTCAAGAGAATGGTTTAGAAAAAGCTGCTATAGAAGAAAGGATATATACAATGGAAGTAGCATGTGGTATAACTAAAGATATTTACAATAAAATGTGCATTTCTAAAAATCCTAAAATAAGGCATTACAGTACTGCAGTGAAGCCAGAAAGCCTATACGCAAGTGAATGTTTAGCACTGAATTATAATTTAGACCAACTAGAAATATTGGAAAATAACTAGAATTATTAGAAAAATATTAGGCCTACGAGAAACTTCAGAAGGTTGGAAATTAAGAAGTAATGATGAAATATATCAAAGTATAGAAAATATAACAGAAACAATGAGAAAAAGAAGACTATTATTTTTTGGACATTTATATAGAATGGACGACAATAGGTTAACAAAGCAGATATTCAAATTTCTGTGGGAGAAGCCAACGCATTTAGAAGTATCCTGTGTCCAAAAGTATTTAGAAAAAAATAATATAACGCAGAAGAAGCAATTGAAAAAGTCGTTTTTGGCTCAAAAGTGTTAAAAATGGAAGGAGTCCAGTGTAGGAGAGAGAAAAACGCAGTTTCAAAGTGAACTGAAGACAGGCAGAAGAGACACAGTGAAAAGATGAAAGAATTTTCGAGAAAAGGAAAAGAACAAAGAATAAAGAATTGAAATTGGCATGTGGTCCTTAGATGGCCGATACAAATAAAAAATGTAACATCGCAATATGCACACATACGAGAGTACTTGAATAATATTAAATTCGAAACGACAAACAGCTGTTCCACCACATGCCATAAATACAAATAATGATGTACAGGAATGACTTCACAAAAGCGTACCTCGAACAGTTGTAACTTAATAAATACACTTTTAATTTGCACCGGTGGTACAACGTTTTATTGTGACAACAGAGGAAAAACTTTTCACATCAGTCAAGGCAGCAGACACTGATATACAGGTCGCAGACCCGACGACCCCCTGTTACTGCGTTGTACGAGCACATGAAATTTTACACTTTTTGTCACTACATAAACAAATGTCATTAGCGTTTCACGCGACTTCATAAATGCCACTTCATAAATATATTCCAAAACACGTTTATAACATAGAGAGTATCAGCTGCCCACATACATAGCTTTCATCGACTTCGAGAAGGCGTTTGACAAAGCGAATCGGAGCAAACTATGGGCAGTAATGGCAAGGATAAGAATCCCACAACATCTAATTAGACCAATACAGAGTCTTTATGTGGAGAATAAAATCTTAATAGAAGCAGAGAAACCGAGAAGAGCTACTAGAGTTGGTCTAATCAATTATGGAGTACGACAAGGGAGTACGACATTATCACCTTCGCTTTTTACTTTATATATTGACGATGTCATACAAAACTGGCAGATGTGTCTTCCAGAACATTTTATGATTGGTCACTCTACAATTTACACTTTGTTGTTTGCGGACGATCAGGCTATTCTGTCGGACTCTTAAAACAGATTGCAGATGGGTATACATTTGTTAAATCGAATCTGCAAAGACTATGGATTGCAAATATCCACACTTAAGATCAAGGTGATGGCTTTTCGTGGAACTGATCCCGTACGGGCAAAAATTGTTATAAATGGTAGTAACAAGTTAGCAATTTTGATTACCTGGGCTACAGTGTGTTTTACAATGCATGCAACGAAGTTGTGAATAAGTTGCATAAATTCAACCTTATGTGCGGGACCATTAGGCGAACTCTTAAGTCAACAAGTAAAGGAACACGCCTAAAATTTTACAAGGTGATGGCTCTTCCCACACTTCTTTATGGGTCTGAGAATTGAACTTTAACGAAAGGCCAGGCCAGTAGCATCCAAGCGGCTGAAATCAGATTTCTCAGGCACGTGGCAGGGTATACTCTCCATGATCATCGATGAAACACAGATATACGGCAGGAATTGAATATTAGACCTATGAGTATACTCGACAGGATCGCCCAGTGTCGGCTGAATTGGTGGGAACATCTTTGCCGAATACCACATCCCCAAACAACTATAGAACTATAAAGGGGACGGAGAGGTGTTGGACGTCCGAGAAAGCGCTGGAGTGACCAGCTATAATCTTTGCCTATTTGAGACCGGAACAAACCATCCTTGGTTTAATCCTTGAACATGATGATGATGATGATGATGATGATGATGATGATGATGATGATGATGATGATGATGATGATGATGATGATGATATTTATAATAATAATTGTTACTGCTTACGTAAATTAAGCGAGGTATTAGCGTCTGCAAAAATCACGTGCAAACAATTTATAAAAGAAATTAATCTGTTGCATTACACTATTACACAGAGTGTCGGAAAAAAATTTGCACCAAACATCAGAAAACGATTCACGTCATTACACTGAAGAAAAAATGTCCAATGAACATACGGTAAAAAGTGCTTCGTTTTCCGTCTGTATTTACCTCACGGAATAGGCACTTTGCCTGTTCCGTCCTCACAAAGTATCTCTCCATCTCACACAATCTCGGTCTTCCTACATTTCTCGTACCAAAGGGTCTATATCGAAACGTAACCTTAGGTAGTCGTCCATCCTTCATTTCGTTCAGATGTTGTAACCATTCCCTGCGATATGTCTGGATTTTATCATTTATGGAGGATACCTGTAGTTCTTCTCCAACATCCACATTGCGCAAACGAACGATCCTGTCTCGTGCAGCCCTTTGTTCTTCTCAGAAACCTCATTTCCGATATTTGAATCTAGTTTTTAATCTCCTCTGTATGAACCCATGTTTTATATCCATATAGTAAAACAAGCACTGCCATTGTATTATAAGATGTAATCCCTGTCTCTGTCCTTGTCTGTTTCCTCAACGTTCTATGTATGACGCCACACATCATCTGAAACCTCGATATTTTTATATTGACATCTCGGCCTGTGTCATTCCCAATGCTGATAGTTGCAACCCAAGTAACTGAAATCAGAGACTTGTATAAAGTTATAAAGTGAATAAAAAAAGTTAATTACTGAGGAATTGAATGATATGTGGACTTGAAATTCGGTATACTACGACGAGATGAAAGACAACTACGACACGCTCTAGATAATTTCAGGTTGGCCCTTCTTCTTCTTCTTCTTCTTCTTATTATTATTATTATTATTATTATTATTATTATTTTGACACTACACTACCGAGATAGTACTTGGCCTGACCACACTCCCTTCAACCTGTTGCAACCTGTCTCCAACAAATGTGTGTCCTAGTGTCCCAGACAATTTGAGATTGCACATTCCATACCTTCGTCGATGAGGTTGCCTATTCCAAACGTTTCTCGACTAGCCTACCGCTAGCAGTCGGCACGTTGCGTTCAAGGTCGTCGGACTTTGACCTAGTCTCCGGATTGACCTAGCGCCTGTAACTAAGCCGATTATTCTCGGTGGGCCGACCGCAAAATGGAACACAATTCCAGAATTTCAGCGGGATATAAACGTGAGCATACAGTGTGGACGGCTCAGTTTAGTTCAGACGTGTCCGTTACTTAACTAAATATAATTATTTTACTACAAAAGTTTTTTATGGGTAAAAATGTAAATGTTTTACCTTATAGCCCGAAACGGTTTTCGCTTTTAAAAAGCTTCTTCAGAGGCTGCCGTTGGGAGCCCTGTCCGTCTTGTTGTTGGCGACGGTATCGACTTTTGAAAGATCGATGTTGTGTGTGAGGGGTGTGATATGTTCGAATAATGCGTAAACGCCAGTTAGGTCGAATTTGTTTTGTGCTTTGTGTGTGTGTTTTGTTTTGTTAGTAGTTTTATATGCAATTCTGTATCCTGATTTTTTTTAATTTGTGTGCTATTTTTTCAGTTTGGTTGTTGATGTATGTTAGCGTTATGAATTTGTTGTTTTCTGTCTTTGTCTGTTGCCCGTTTTGTGTTTTGTGTAGGACTTTATTGACTATTATTCTGTCGTATCCCTTGGACTCTGCTACATATTTTTATCGTGTTTAGTTCGTCTTTGTAGTCTTTTTCATCTAGTGGGAAGTTGTTAAATCTATGTATCATAGTTCTGAAGGCAACTAGTTTGTGTTGTATTGGGTGATTGGAGGAGTTGTGTATTACTGTGTCTCTTGTAGCCGTTTTTCTGTATATACTGAATTTGTGCCTGTGTTCAAATTTTGTGATGGAGAACACATAACTTTGTGTTCCGAGTCGGTAGTGAATTAATTATATTTAGTTAAGTAATGGACACGTCGTGGCCATCGAAATCCAAGTGGTTAAATTATTATAAGTTGTCACACATTTTGACTTGTCACCTTTTTGCTGCCACAGTAATAAAGTTCCTACTAGCACATCTTGATAAATGTTAATATTATTTATTTATTTTCCTCTCTTTGTTTTTCGTGCAACCCACGCCGCTACTACTACACGCACTGCCTGCCGCCCCTACGAGGTTTTTTCCTCCCGCTCTTGTTGTGTTTTTATGTCGCCCGGAAACCCTTCACACACACATAACTAACTCGCTATCTACATGCTCTACAGTATACAACCGTGGCGTCCGTTTTGTCTATATACAGCTTACTTATACATAATTCACTCGATGTTACCAGCGTTGTTGTCTCTACTTCTTTTTTATTATCATTTTTATTATGTTTGTTGTCCATCCATGTTCTTCTTTGTATTCCCTGCACCTATATTATCTACGTGTTCATTCTAGCTGTACGGTTGTTTATCATTCCGATTATCTACTTATCGTGGCATTTAATGCACCGCTTACTTTTAACTTTTTATTCAATAACTGTCACATTTCATGCTCTAATAATATCAAATCAAATGAACGTAGTTAGCGGTGGCTGTTCGCCCATAAGGTTTAATGGTTCAGTGAACGCCCTAAATAATTTAAAGATGTTTAAGGATTTGTCGAGACAATGGTTTCATATTTAAATAACAAGATTTGCGGGATTAATCTTTTTGACTGAACAGTAATGGATTCGCGTAATAGGCGAATTGTTCGCTACTATTGCTTGGAGGTGCAAAGCACCTCCTGGACTGTCTAAACAGCTTTGGAGGGGGAAATCAGTATACGCAAAATTACTGTCAACAGTAGCTAATTACGCGAGTTAGCGACAGAGGCGAATAGTTCCAACGAGGACCGAACAGCATCACCGGGAATTTTAACATTTTCATAATACCGCCATTCGCTATTATTATGATTTTTACCACATGATTTGTCCGTTTACCTTCAGTTTTGTGTCAGATTCCTCTATTTTCATTTAGAATGCAATGAAAATGTGTGCAGTAAAGTCTTAAAATCAAATAAAACAGTGAAGTAATTGTATTCCGAAAATAAAGTGTGTTTAATGTAGTCACTAAATAATTATATTAACGTTAAGCTGATCGAAGCGTGTATAACCTTCAAAGCTTTTGTTGGTATTTTTGTGTGTTAAGTGTTCGTGTATTCCTAATTTTCTATTCAGTTCACTGATTTGGTAAAATGACTAATGTTCATTCTATTTTAAAAACAAATTTTTCTACTGCCTCTGTTAAACATAAATACAAAATTAAAGAACCCGGCAGGTAGGCCGCTTCCCGTTTTAAATATTAAACAGAAATATTTAGCTATCCTTTTATTTTAACTATATATTTTTAGAATAATTTACAAATAGCATAAACACAACTTAATATTAGGCCTACTAAAAGTTGTCAATAGTTAAGTCTTCATGTTGCGACCCAACCCGTGTGCTATTTGGAATGGGATAATTGCTCTTATCTTAGTAGAAACATTCAGACATTGAACCACCAACTGTCAGAATCACGAGTCGCCACTGATAGTTAGCCATTAATTGTCTTCCAAAAATGGAAGCTAATTATTTAAGGAGTATATGAAGGTACAGGAAGTGAATCCCGGTACTGAGTTATCACGACAGAGATATTTGAATATGCTGTTGTTTGCTGACGACTAGCTAGTACTTCAAAATACAGAGACTGATTTGCAAAAATCTGTTTTAACCTTCATCAGAACTGCAAACAGTACAATATAAAAATCCCCACTTTACAAACAAAGATAATAGCATTTCGATGCATGGACCCATAAGAACAAAAATAATGATTAATAATCGAATACTAGAACAGGTGAGTCACTTTCATTATTTGGGAAATGATAATGCCTATGATAGAAATTACGGTATTGATGTTAAGTTAGGTAAGTTCCAGACGATGTGTGGGATAATCAACCGTATTTTTAGAAACAAGGTAAGTCGAGATACAAAATTGAAGTGCTACAAAATTATGGCAGTCCCTGTACTGTCCTATGGGTGTGAATTACGGACAACAACCAAGAAACAGGATAGTAAAATACAGGCTTTGGAAATGGCGTTCTTAAGAAGAGTTAAAAGGTGTTATAAACTTGGTGATATAAAGAATGAGCCCGTAAGAGAATAGGTACAATAGATGCAAGGTTTTAACTTGACTGAAAAATGAAAATATTACAAAAACGATGGAAACACACTTAGAAAGTATGTCAGATTCCAGACTGGCCAAACAAGTCTGGAAGTACAAACCTAAGGACACAGGTGTGTGGGTAGACCCAGGAAGAGATGGCTGGAAGATCTTTGAAGGCGCAACAGGTAGTGCTGTGAAGAAGATAATGACGATGATGATGATGATGATGATGATGATGATGATGATGATGATGATGATGATGATGATGATGATGATGATGATGATGATGATGATGATGATGATGATAACCTAAGAGAAAAACACTTATAATTTTAATACAACGTATTCAATTATCTTTCTAACCCTCTCACTCAAACCATCTATGAATAAACTCTACATTCCATTGGTTCTCTCTTGTTGCGTTGGTATTATAATTTGGTACTTTCCTTTTCCTTGTAAAATGTTGAATATAATTAACATACAATTACGTCCCTGCGATAAAAACAAAAGGATATCGCGAGAATCAGAACAAAAGGACAATGCGCGCACTTTCCACGTAGAATTAAGTGTAATATATAAAGTCCCCGCCATGTGTGGTTAGAATCCAGTGCATGCGCAGTTCAAAATGTCGCAAGTTGTTTTGTTGCGAGGCTTAAATTTAACGAGCTTCGCCTTTTGTCGCGAAGAGCGTCGCGACACCTCTAGACAATGTCCCAGCCATTGCGTGTGGCGCTTTATAGATCCTAATAGCAGAAGAGTCGCCTGCGACGATTTGCAACACGTTCCGTCAAAACGGTTCTGTCGCGAAACAAAATGTCGCTGAACAGTGTGCGGCCGGTCTTAGAGTGCGTTATCGGAATTGTTGTTATTATAACTCGGGGTTTAGTGTACTTAGTTACTTAGTGCGACACTGTAATAAGTTGACATTCATTGTTTCTTACATTGCTGTGTGTTTGATAAAGTTTAGTTGAAGAAAAAATGTCTGTGTGTGTGTGTGTGTGTTTTTTTTGTTTTTTTTTAAATGTAATTAAAGTTTTAATTAGCAATTTCATCTGGTGTCAGTTATTCCGTTTCCACTGTACAAGACGGCGATCCACTCGGGACAGTCGTAACATATTTTTCTCTGTCAATAGGGTGCAGTATCGTCACGCAAGAGGTTCGTAGGAGGAGGATTTTGTTTCTCCACTTGTGTTGTACGTCAATGCTGTTATGTTTTTATATCAGGAACCCTTCATACACACACACACACACACACACACACACACACACACACACAATACGTGCCTTGTGTCCGACCGCGCGACGATTCTATTCCTACAAATTCACTTACACATTCTTCACACGTGGTTTACGAGGAGGGTCGCCAGTTCCTTCCCTCTTTCCACTTTATTCTGTTTTCTCTTCTTGACTGTCAGTCTGCCTCTTCACTCTCTATGATGTGGTTTTATAGTTATGTCTGCCCGTCCTCTCCAGCGGTTTTTTATGGTCCGCTTACTTTATCTTATCATAAATGCCCTCAATGGTCTTGTTGCTGTCACTTTTCAACCCATTGATAGCATTGTTTGTAGTCATCTACCGTCATTGCATTGAACGAATGTATTTATTACACTAATATTTTTTCCTACACATCCACCTGTTGGAGAATGTCTCCACGTAATATCTTGGCCACTTTGCTTTCGTTTTCAAGAAGTTGTTCCAAACTGCGTCTTGATTATCTTCTTATTCTGTGTCTTCACAGTTCGGAGTCGAACCTTAGCCTCCATAACCATCCGCCTCCATTTTTTCACTGTCCTTGGCGATCGATGTCCATCGTTTTATTTTAAGTAATGTATCAGCATCCCTCGCCAGTGCGTCAATCCAGCGTTTCTTGGGTCTTCCGACATGCCTTCTACGCTCAATTGACTAAACAGTGCCTTCCTAGGTATTCGGTTGCTTTCCATCCTAATGATGTGTCCTGCCCATTGCAATCTATGCAGTCGGATGGCGGTGGTCAGATCGTTGTCTTTATACAGCTTGTATAGCTCCTCATTGTGACGTATTCTCCATATCCCATCGACATGAATTGGTCCATATATACGCCTCAAAATTCTCCTTTCAAAAATATTGACTATGTTAGCGGCTTGTTTGTTCAGAGTCCAAGTCTCGCTGCCGTATTAAAACGATACTTTTTGTGCTGTGTTTACATTCATACAACATTACTGATACCGTGTAATGTATAAATTGGGGTTCAGGTGTAATCATAATAAGAGTAGTCCTTTTAGGAATCGTAATATGTTTTCATTTATTTATTCAACAACAACAAAATAATAATAATATAATAATAATATTTACTTCACCATAAAATAATCATTATCTATTGTTTCAATGTTTTTTTGCTGCCGTACACTCATCATAAAAATAGATTTTATATCTTGTATCTTATATTAGCAATTCTATGTAAAACATTTCTTCGTAATACTATAAATTCTCGACTACTCAATCTGAATGTGTGCTTTATACATTTGTTAATATTTCCATTCTTATTTTAAACTTGACATACCTTTTACGGCTTTATAATCATTTTAACGAAACTTAATGAATATTTCCAATTACTTTACTTTGTATGCTTTATATAAAAATTTTAAAGTATTAAATCAATTGTTAATTCTCCAAGCAAGGATTTAAATTATCTTTAAATTGACTCTTCATCATTAAAGAAAATATCATTAAAGAAAATTCTTATTACAAGTAAATTACATTCTCTTATCTCTATCTACATAATTTTTCTTTAATTTAAAATATTTTTTTTATTAATGTCTTTCAATTTCTTTATTCTTTCATAATTATAAATTGGGTTTTCGTCACCTCAATTCTGCAGATTGTCAAATGTCCTCCAGTGATCCGTCGGTCCTCTCCTACTGGATGTCCTCTTGCGTTTTCCGGTTCCACTAGTCGTCCTATCGTCTCTCGTCCTTCATGGTCCCATTGGCTGGGCTGTAGAATGGAATGACGTGTTGCTCTGAATCGGCTGCTGTTATTATATAAACCACCTCTATTGCTCTGCGTATCGTTCCTCTGCTTGATGTTCTCTCGCCATCTGTCTAGAGTGTAGATGTCTGTCGTTGTAGACTGTTTGTAGACGTCGATAATTGTAGTTACAGTTCTTTTTTTATTACTTGAACTAACATGTTGTCCGTAATACTATATAGTTTATAAATAAACGATACTGTCGATATTGGACATAGCGTCTAACTATGTCTGAAGTAATTAAAATTTCGCGTCTCTGACGGACATAGCGTACCGCTGCAATTGAAAACTGATTGAAGAGTAAATTTGGCTCTCCTGGCCTCGTATTAATATTCACCAAAAAATACCACACCTGTCGCTACAGAATTCTGCAGGTCAGAAGCTGTCCACGGCGTCTGTTCCCCCACTCTCGTCCAATTTCACATATTCGCACATTTTCGCCAATTGCAATGTCTAATGCGGATTTCAAGGTGATCTAATATTGTTTAATTTAATTACACATATTATACGTAATTATCATAATGATCGCATCATTATTGTAATTTCTATGCTTTAAAAATCGCACAGAATTCGCACTGAACGTCATAATTACATAGAATTCGCACTGCACACGTGTCTGATTTTTATGCATTTTTAGAAGTCATTACACTCTTTCTAATATTTATGGTTCGTTTATAATTAAATAAAACTTTAATTTAGCATTTATTTGGGGTGAGATTGCAAACTTTCAGGCTTAAACAGGCTTCACGCACACACACTATTTACTTGGGTACACGCTCTCAGCGGCAATCGCGTGATGTTCCTGTTGATTCATGTTTATAAGCCAGCTTCCAATTTCACATCTGCTTGTCTATTACATATTACTAAAATTAAGTTAAATATTTATTTTATTTCATATATGCGCATTACAGCCTGTGCCGGTTCGAAGCCGGCGGTTGCAAAATATGAATTCTAGAAGGTTTTCATGGTTGTAATATGCGTGAGTGAGGCGCGGAGCCGGCTTTTACAAAATATTTTAAAACAAGTCAGTTTACGGTAACTTAACGTGATACACTCGCGGACTTTGGTCGACGGTATGAGGGGAGCGGTGCGGTGTGCGGTTGCGCGCGCAGCTCGGCCAGTGAGGTGGAAATTGTTCTCTGCCGGATTCAGTCAACGCTCGTCCTTGCTCACAGAGTTCTTCCCCCTTCGTCTCTGCTCTTCGATTCGTTTCTGCGCAGTTTGGTATCTTCTACATGATTGAGTAGAGAATATACGACACCCCGGTAAGATTTAATTATTTTATTAGTTGTGTGGATATTTAATAACAAGATTTACGCTATCTTGTGAAGTACATATTTATGTGTGTGTGCGACCTGACAAAATTATGTAAGACATAATTTTTTTTCTGTTGTACGCTACGCCCTTTGTATTGCCATGCCTTAGTATTTTCTGTTATAATGCGAGAAGTTTCAAGAGTCATTCTCATGGTAAAAGTGCTTTACATAAAGAAAAATTTAATTACAAAACTTGGTGTGCAGTCAAGTAGTGAACTGTGTGGTGCATGTAGCATACTGTCCCCGTCTTTGTTAATTATGTTCACAAATAGAGAATGAAGTGTGAGAGCTTCTGTGTATGAAACTTAATTGAAGGTAAAACATTCTCAAAGCTGTGAGTGACTTGCTGTTAAAATTTTTCTGACTAAATTATGATTACTGCTCTGCACGTGGCCGGTTTAACCTGCAAAAGTTTGTCGAAGCATGTTGACTGAGTACAGTTCACTTTATATGATGCCACAATGTAATAAGTTCTGTTCATAATGCAAATTCACTTATTCCATAGCTGAATGTAGACTATTTAAGCAGGTTGTAAAAAACTTTAATTAATTATTTTTGTGCCTTTGGTGAGAGTTAGCTGGCGGCCCGTTAAGAGGTTAATTACCTTAACTCGGGTGTACATTCTTATAGACTGTTCTCTAATTTACTTGATTCCTTAGGGTTCTCGCCCTAAGTCGGGTTCCTGGCTGGCTGTGAGCCGATCACCTGTTCAAGCTGTGAACCATATCAAGACCGCCTACGAAGAGGGAGATGGAGACGGGAGCACCACGTTGCACTCACCAGCACTTATGAGGTGACATTTATGCTTTTTCTTTTTTTGGGGGCCGAACCGGCAGTGTGCCTGTTTTATGAGAATAACTTAGATGCCCGGGGACCACGTGTCCAGACTCTATTTGGGAAGTGAACTGTGATCATGACTCTGAACACTTTAACTTAAAATTTCATATACCTCTTATAACTCAGTTAAGTAACACTAAATGCTATGTCTGTAAGTGCGTGCTGCACTGCGAGAGCGCGCCATAGAGAGATTTTAATCTTGTACCATTTTTATTGTTGCATCTGATTTACTCTTTCAAAATTTAATTATTGCCCAGTAGTTCTGTTCCGGCTGGAACAGCTGCGTATAAATTTTTTTAATTTGACTAGGGATTTCATATTTAAGGGCTGGGGACTTTCCGGGGGTTTTTCTTGGGGACTTTTCTGGGTTTACAATATGGGACTTAGTTTTCTGACACGCTGGTACAACTTCAGACAGGTTGATTGCCTGTCAACTTTTGTCCACTACATGTGGGCGCGCTCCCACAGATGCCAGACCACAACCACCTTATTGTATTCTTTTTCTAATTATTTTATACAGTTATCTGAGGCTCATCGAAACGATTTATTAATGTTCTTAAAATATCTTAGCCGATTTTGCCCCTTGCACAAGGGCCAAGCTGATTGTTTTCCTAACTGGCAAACACATATGGGTTGACTTCACACGTAGAGAAGTTGCTGTTTAATTTTGAATATTAACTGGTTTTCATCCTCTTCTTTTTGGGTAAATTAAATAGATATACATATTGTCAAAATCTTCTGAAATTGTAAAGCCTCAATCAATTAATTTCTGCTATTAAAGTACATAAGGATTTCATTCCTTTTTGGGAATTTTGTGAAGTCAATACTGTCTAGAATTTTATAAACACTGTCTGGAAGTAGGTGAGGAGTTTGTTAACATTACCTGGTGCTGTGAACGGAACAAAGGTTCACACACTCATCATGGGTCATTAATAAACGGAATGCTAGACAAATGGGTGGTCCAGTTTCAGTTATGCTTCATGAATTATTCGTCTTTAAAGGGGTTGGAGTTTGGGTTGTCCTACTGAACGGGTTGCTGACGGGCGTATATTTTATCACTGCCAGGGCATAAGATGATAGTTGCTTTACCCAGTGGGTGGGTGCGTTACAGGGGCATGCGTGTTGAAAGTAAATGACTGTGAGTTGTGTACCTTGTGTTCTGTATGTGTGTTTTATGTGTCTAGCTAGCTACACGACGGGGAGAATTTACATGTGTTTGTGCATTCTATATTTTATTTATGTATGTACATTTAACTTATATGCTGTTATATACACTTGTTCTGATGTAATTCTATTCAATTATATACACTTGTTCTTAGGTAAACTGGAATTATATATGCTAGTTGTGATTCAAATTTTTCTATTATATATATGTATACACATTTCCTTTGTGCACACTTATGTTGATGTACACTTAATTTATACATGCTTGCCATGATGTACCTTTTGGTAGTTTTTATATAGATACATATTTATCTTGTACACAAGTATGAATTCCAGAGATATAATAAATCTGTTATTGTTATATTATGGCTGAGTTCATTGCAAGTCCCGTCATACTGGACCCAGCATAATTTTGCTTCTCTAGGCTCCTGCCTAGTTCTAAATAACTTGTAACCTCTCTTTGAAAGCCAATGAGCAAGGAGATAGAAATTTAACAGGAAATAAAATAAATACCAAAAGCATAGAGAGGTTACAAGCCTATGCTTGTATTGTCGCAATATGTTATCACCGGACTAACCATAACTTTATATAAAGTGACCTTAGACTGACGGTGGATATTCCTTGTATTGCATATAGTTGTCAACGAAGCATATGCCCTATTTGCGGCCTCCATCCTTTTCCTTATTTCTCGATTATACTTCTGCACAATAGAGACTTCTGAATAAGCAAAATAGAGACTCAAACCTATGGACATGGGATTATGGCGACGCTGTTAACAAAAACACTTGCCTTACGTTACATGATTGCACACGAAGTGAGGCAATTGGAGAACAAGTGGGCGGAGGTACAGTAATAATTGATACAATAGGAACATAACGTTTACGATGATACGGTCACGTGCAAAGGTCAAAGGAAGAGAAACGCGCAAAAAAATGTTAAAGTGGAACACCTTTAGAATGAAGAAAAAGAGGAGGAAGGCCAAGAAAACTTGCAAAGCTGGCAGATCGTCATCCATAAGAGAAAGTAGATTGGAAGATAAAGAATTTTAGAAGCTAGGATGCAAAAAAGAATTTTAATGTTTTCGTATTCGCAAAATATACATAAGATATAAACAACAATAAATAATTATTTAAGATATAAGATGCGTCATGATGATAAATAAAGGAAAAAAAACATGAACAGGAAAACGGAAGGCTGATCTATTTCTGGATGGCAGGAAGCTAGTGCAAGTTGATTCGCTTAAATACCTTGGGAGCAGTATTGGGCTTATATCAGATGGGAGGTGCGCCAGTTATGTAAAAAGAATAATTACGCAAGCAAGAAAGGCATTTTTTCAAGAAAAGATCTTTTTGTCGGGCATTGATAAACATCTCCCTGCAGGAAAGCGGACAAGAGAAGCTAAAAGCTTAAAGCTTTTGAAACCTTAGTGGTTAAGAAGAATAACGTGGACGAAAAGAGTACCTTATGATGAGGTTTTGAGGGGAGTAGATAGAAAAAGGATGCTGATATGATGCACTGTGAAAAGGAGGAGCAAAATAGTGTGTCACTTCCGTTGCCATTCAAACTGTTCACCACCCCGACCGAGGGGCGTAGTGAGAGTAGAAGGCCTATCCAAAACTACATGGATGGGGTAAAAGAAGGAAGAAAGTATAGGTTGGCTACAGAAAGAAATAAAATTGCAAGCTCACCAACCTCTGGGTTGAGGATGAGGATGAGGATGAGGAGGAGGAGGAGGAGGAGGAGGAGGAGGAGGAGGAGGAGGAGGAGGAGGAGGAGGAGGAGGAGGAATAGAAGAAGAAGGAGAAGGAGGAGGATATATATATATATATACATATATATCTATTCGCAATTTATTCTTATTCCTTTTGTTGTTATCTTTGAAAAGTTCATAACAGATTTCAATAGTCCTCTCTCAAATAGACTTCGCTATAGCGCATACCTCACAGTGCGGCACAACTGGCCTTATTGTAACACATTTTATTTATAACTTATATAATAATATTCCGTTCCCTCATGAGACCAAACCCCAAACGTCGACACGATGTAGTTGACTTGGAAAGTTTGCTGTAGCGGCAAACAGTAAAACACACAGATGTGGACAGACAAACGATATGACGATTGTCATGTCATAAACAACGGTCAGAATTATAAATTACGTTGCAGAGGAATGGAGGACAACAGGCAGAGAAAGCACGCAGGCAGACAACAAACACAATAAATTGAAGAAATAAAAGGGAAAGGCAACGGAGTGACGAATGTATAAGTGAGCTGTAGAAATAAAAACGTCGTAATCGACGTAAGTGTGTGTGTGTGTGTGTGTGTGTGTGTGTGTGTGTGTGTGTGTGTGTGTGTGTGTGTGTGTGTGTGTGTGTGTGTGTGTGTGTGTGTGTGTGTGTGTGTGTGTGTGTGTGTGTGTGTGTGTGTGTGTGTGTGTGTGTGTGTGTGTGTGTGTGTGTGTGTGTGTGTGTGTGTGTGTGTGTTTAAAGGGTTCTCGGACGGAGATGTAAAACACAACAATACCAACGTGTGTGACAAGAGGAGAAACATACGAGATTCTGCTACCGACAGCGTAGGTTATACAAGCGAAAGGACAAAATAAATAAATAATATTAACATTTATCAAGTGGCAGGCTGCAGGAACATTATTACCGCGTGTGCAGGAGAAGGAAAGAGACAGACAAGTCAAGAGATTTGGCAACGTAACGCTTCTCCCCGCCAGTCAATTGATTCAAATATCGATTGTTGTCTGTGCGTGCTGTTCTCGAAATGAGTGAATGTCGCCGCATAAACATAAACATCATGTAGAGGCAGAGTGGTGTCTTTACAGGTACTGAGTAAACATCCTCATTGATTCTTTTGTTTTGTTACACTGTTGGAAAATATTGTTAAGACATTGCAGAACACTCTACGTGGGCCGGTACGTGATTACGTGGTGGTGGTGGTGGTGGTGGTGGTGATGGTGATGATGCACGTGCGAGCAAGCGCGCTTATGTACATGTACGTACACGTGTATACAGATAACCCGGCGTATTTAGTTACCTTGATTGTCGCTGACATTCATTTATAGTAGACCTAAATTATTAATTCCAATCGTTAAATCTTCTTCTGCTGATAGTTCCCATCCGTTTCGGATGTTGGATATCATACAGACTATGTTAACTTTTTGTACTGTTGCACGAAATAAGTCAGCTGTATTCACGCCAAACCAGGTCCTTAAATTTCTCAGCCAAGATATTCTCGGTCTGCCAACACCTCTCTTCCCAAGTACTTTTCCCTGTAGTATGGACTGCAATAAGTAAAATCTCTGTTCATTTCTCGTGAGATGTCCCAGATACTGGAGCTGTCTTATCTTCACTGTGTTAGTAACTTCCCTTTCTTTCTTCATCTTTCTAAGAACTTCAACATTAGTTATATGTGCTGTCCATGAAATGCTCAGTATTCTACGGTAAAACCACATTTCGAAGGATACGAATTTTTTAGTTCTGGCTTCAGTCAATATCCAAGATTCTACACCGAAGAAGAGGACCGAGAATACGTAGCAGCGTGAAGATCTGATGTTTGTGTTTATTGTAAATCGTGACTTTTGAATAAACTGCTCATTCCAGTGTACACTGCTCCTGCCTTTTCAATTCTGCTCTTTATTTCTTTAGAGTGGTCCCATTAAATACTTACACAAAATACACGAAATAATTCATTTATAAATAACCCTCAAGGCTGGTTTTAGCAACTTAAAAATTCCAATTTTCATCAACTCAGTGTCAATGAATAACAGATGGCAATGTGTGTGTGTGTGCGCACGCGCGCGCGCGTGTGTCTGTAAAGCGAAAACTATAGAGTGGCCAACTATGTTTCATAGTTCGATGATATACAAGAGGAAACTGAATTAAAAGTGAACTTTTCCTTCCAGCAAATTGATTTGTTACAATTTGTTTCTTACCAAGATTGAATTAACTGTTAGATGTCATGTGTGTGTGTGTGTGTGTGTGTGTGTGTGTGTGTATGTGTGTGTGTTGTCTGTGTGTATGCGCCCGGTCGCGTGCCTTCGTGTGGTTTTTCTTAGAAGCAAAGTAAACGACGAGATGAAATATTGTTGAATCGGCGTAATAAAGAAATATCTGAGAAATATTGATATCACGCACAGAAGCGCGCGCGCGCACCTCGAATGAAACTGATAACTGATCAGAGAATTGCGATGGTCAGTGCCCCTGTTATATGTATGTTTGTCTGTCCACCTCGTGTCAGTAATATAAACGACATACAACTATAAAATAAATACAACATATTTGTGTGTGTGTGTGTGTGTGTGTGTGTGCGCGCGCGCGCGTGCGTGCAGTATAATCTCTGCCATGGGATTCAATTCAACGCTCTCATTTAAATTCAAACAATAATTTGCATACTACATTTGCACAGATATAGACAAGCCAGTATGGGTCACAAGCATGCGCGCGCGAGAACACACTCAATAAGCGCAACCAGATTTAAAATACAATATTACAATGTTAATACTAACACATAAAATAGTAATACAAAATGTATTATAATATTGTTTAATTGTATCCTTATATTGGAAAGTTATGTTGTATTTTTACTTCCATGTTCCGTAAGGAAATGGAAGTATAATGATCGCGAAAAAAATCGTGTTCGAGATATTGGCTGATTCTGATTTTACTACCCTCAAAACATGAAGAAAAGTCATTTTCCGAAAAGTGTCTGTGTGTCTGTGTGTAGAATTTTTTCTATGGCGAACGATAACTGCCGTAAATTCGAACAGAATCAAATACTTTTTTGCATATGTGTCCAAGTTGTAGAGGCTTCAAGGCCTATTCCTTTTGGTGAAGATCGGTTAAGGGGAAGGGGTAGTTTACCTGCAACGTTTTACGTTTCAACAAGAGTAAAGTACTTAATTTTGATAAAGTATCCTGAAAAGAAGGTCATAATAATCCACTGTAGAAAGATAGATGAAATATCTATAAATGTAAAGGGTAGTTGAAGGGGGAGGGGGTAACTTTCTATAAATGAAAATGATAGCTGAAGACGGAGGGGATAATTTTTTATATGTGTACTACGTTATCGGCAACAAACATGTAGTTTCTATCTGACATTTACATCTGAGTTATAGCTGCGGTCTCTTTGTAATTTTGTAGACAGGCGTGTGCATGTCGAAGCTGGAAAACTACCTACTCGATAAAATAAGAAATAATTTATGTTTTCTTCTGACAAACGGGCACCTTTAGGACTGTCAACTTGTATTCTACGCAACACCAGTTTGTAAACAGTAATAGAAATTTGTTAGTTATGCTTAAGACGTTCCCAAGTACAGTCTAGTTTTTGGTCACGGTCTGGCGGTGTAATCCTGAGACGTGTCGTATTTGTATACGGTTTATATTTGTAATATCATCAAAATGTATGACAGAAAAAGCAAACGTTTGTTTTCTAAACTAAAAATTATAAAAAAAAAAAACTATTTACGGTCTTCCATGAGTCAACAAAGATTAACAGCCCTAAGCTACTCTATCCATAGTACATGAAATGTACGAGGCAATCAATTTAAGCAATGTTATTAAAATATTTTGTGAAACCAAAGCCGCTCTTGGCTTTGTGAAAACCGTTCTTTTAATAAATTACAGTGTTTATAAAAACTCTGGAAAGACGACCGCGCAAATAAACTGTTATATTTTTGAAAATGTATTCAACACTTCTACGAGCACACCTTCCACGTATACAGGGAGATTCACGAAGAAACAGAAATACTTCTGGAGATGAATCTACATCGAAAAATAAGAAAAAAAGTTCATATAAACATAGGTCCGGAAATGCTTCGTAAGCAAGTTATAGCTAGCGAAAGATTTCGCCCGGGTTTCGGTTCCCCCGGGTAAATGAAGACTTTCTGAAATTCTGGGAAGGGGCGAATTCGGCTGTTTCTTATAGTTTTTGACCTGAAAAATCGAATAAAACGGGTCGCAGAACTGTATCTCCCATAAGTTTCATGATATCCGACGTAAAACAGAAAAATCTTTGCCTAAAAACAAATTTCGGAAAATTGGAAACAATTGGAATTTTTTGTTGATTTTTATTGACTTTATCTACACCATTTTTCTCATAATTAAATTCTTTGCAAGATTTGTTTTTAACTTTTGTGCATTTATTAGTCATTTAACAAAGTTATTGTACTTCGAACCTAAAAACAGTAGGGATATGAAAAGTATATTCAGGAGGGCGGGAAAGGTAAAACTGCACACGGTCGGCAAGCACCCTAGCGGCGGCCCTGATTATATTCTGTTAAGGCAGTAGTCTGTTATTTACACTGATGAAATCTTCTTTGTGGATTCTCTCGATCTCTTACAGGACGTATAGGAAACAAATCTTAGTTAAACAAACGTATTCCATTCAATGAAGACAAGTAACTAGGGACTTGAAACGGACAGCAACATTGTGGATATTGACACGTTCGGAAAAATGTAAAATACGTGATACAAAACATCACTGGTGGTTAGACATAACGATAAAACCACATTACGGGTAGAGAGTGAAGAGGCAGACTGACAGTCAAGGAAAGAAAACACAATAACGTGGAGGAGAAAAGGCAGATAAGGGAGAAGACAACCCTCTTGCAACACTGTGTGAAGAATGCATAAGCGAGTTTGTAGGAATAAAATCGTCGTCGCGTGGTAGGACACACAAAGCACGTAGGAAGGGCGTCTGTCTGTCTGTCTGTGAAGGGTTCCCGCGGGTGACCGGGGTATAAAAACTACAACATCAACGCACAACAAGTGGTGAAATAAAATTCCCCCACGTAGTAGTATTTGTGACAATGTGACTCACTACACGAAAAAAAAATAGGAAAATAATTAAATAAATAACATTAACATTTATTAGTAATTTATTTGCTATTGATCGGTTTACATCGATAGCAAAAAGTGACAAGTGAAGACATTTGGCAGCGTAACAAATCCTTCTTATCAGTCAGCCGACTGAATACCAAGTTGCATTTGTATCGAATACACTCGAATATGTTTTACCATTAATTCATAATAAGAAACAAACTGAATATAATGTTTGGTGGAAAGGTATAAAACCTTAGAGGAACAGGCTTAATTGGCCACATTCTAAGACACGAGAGCTTAGTCAAATCTATAAGCTACTGAAAAGAACCCTACAAAGAAAAGAGGTAGATAGGAAGACTACTTTTACAATACGGCCGCCAGCAATTCATGGAAGATGTTGGTTGAATGGTAGAACAGAAGACCAAGAAGAAGAAAGCCAAAGAAAACTAAAAATTTTGGATAGTACAAGTGAAAGAAAGAGGTGGAAAACCTGAAGTGCTTAATTTTTTATTTTCAAAAACTGTCAAAGCGAAGAAGAGGTCGTCGAGAGATCTGGGTCAAACTCAACTGTCTAAAAAGCGGCTAATTCTATTCTACTGGTTACAACTATCATATAACCACAAAGGTAAGAATTTGTAACATATAGTGCCTCATATTATGACCTTTAGAAGAGGCGTTCTGGCTGGTCAAAAAGAAGAAAATAACAATATCAGACAAAAAAATAGAGTTTCTAAGAATCTGCAGACGTTTTTTTTTAATCCCTCCATGATTTCCCAAACCTGCATAGTCTTCGTCATTCCCTTTAGAACTACGGTCAGTTACTCTGAGTACTTATCGATTTTTATTTGATCTTTACCTGTCTATATGGTGTCTATCTTTTTGTTTCATATAACATATTATATCACTTTTCGTGTAATTTTCCAATTTTTCTTCTTCTTCGGCACCACCGCCCAACGTGAGCCCTGGCTTCAAACACCTATCTTCTCTAAAGTCACCTCTCCATTGCCATCTCAATGTAGGTTCTCACATCCATTCTTCTGAGACCTTATAGCACATCAACCAACCATCTAATCCTTGGTCGGCCCCTCTTGCTTCTTTTATAGACCTGCACCCTCCGAATTTTCTTTGGCATGCACTCATCATCCATCCGCTCTAGGTGACTTAGCCATTGTATTCACTGAGTTTTTATGAATCTTACAATGTCTTCGTGATTCAATAGCTCATCTATCTCCAGGTTATTTCTTATTCCCCATTCGTTGTTCTTCTTTAACCGGGCTATAAACACGTATTATAATATTTGTTTCAAAGTTTCTTAGTGTTTCTTGTTCCTTTTTGTCAGTGTCCATGTCTCGCCTTCATAAGTAACAACCGGTCTGATAAGTGTCTTATATATTTTTGTTTATGTGTTACGACTAATGTGTTCGCTTCTCGATAGTCTGCTGTTGGCATAGTATGCCTTATTTCCTATTTGTACCCTGTCGTGTATTGTCGTGTTTATGGACCCTTTATTATCTGTCATGTTACGCAGGTATCTAAACTTATTAACTGTATCAAATGAATTATGTCATTTTCCACTAACTAGATTAATTGCCTTGCTAATACTTCAGTCCATTCACGAAACTCTGTGTCATCTCCATAATAAAGCTGCTCCTAGGTTAACTTCACATAAAACAATTGTATTCTTTAACATTTTCCAAGTGGGTGAAAATCGAATTATAAAGGAGGAACCACGAAAAAACGATTGGGCAGACAAAAGGACGCAATGTATGTAGAAAAAAGAACATGCAATTGTTAGTAACATATATGAAGGGACAGAACAATAGCGTAAGCTCACCAATAGCTTCCAGTACCGTAAACAGAACGTGATGACGCAGACAAGAAACAAAGTAGATAAAGAGACATATGGAAGTAAGAGATGGAGAGAAAGATACACACACACACACGTGTGTGTGGGGGGAAGCGAGTAGTGACAGATATAAAAATTTCTTACGTGTAAACCAAGTCATTAGTAATAAATAAAACGTTATTATATTCATGTTTACCGGTGTCCAAGCCACTTATTTATATATTGACTGAATAAAGTATTTACCTTATTTTGTTTGTCCGTCTGGTGGCTTTATTTCTATCTTCGTTACTACTACGCGTTTCGGGACATATGTCCCATCCTCAGGTATTGTCACTCAGCAGAGGTCGTCATTTAATTAAAATATCAAAACATAAAAACTTATAACATAATTTGCACATACTCATCACTAAAAAAATGTTTAAACTTTGGAACACGCACAAAGCCGAGTGCGCATCCCGGACTACAACGGTCGACTGCTGAGCCTATGTTATTGCTCGCCGCGCACTGTGGACTTTGTGATAAGTGGCTTGGACACCGGTAAACATGAATATAAAATTGGAAGCTAGTCAGGCACACACGGTGTATAAATTCCAAAATATCAATATAAGGTTACTGAAGACAAATTTTCACATAAAGTTTAATCAAGAATGCATTAAAAATAGTATAATACCAAAATATGCCTCCATAAAGATAAACAGAAAATCGGAGTTTAGTACGAAAATAAAAAGATATGCCGGAATAATGTGGATGAGAGAAGAACTAAAGTATCTGTATAAAAAGAAAACAGTTTTAAATAGTGAGTTATATAGGACTCATTTACAGCTGCTCGATAGCGTACATGTAGCTTTACTAGATAACGATTACAAACCATCAACAAATACGCGCACGACATACTGAAATGAGTTTATCAGAAACAAATAATAAAAATTCGAACTCTTAAACACGAACAGATAAAAGAGGACACCATCATATGTAAACACAAGTTCTACACACGTGTCTCTAACTTGAAACCTATACAGTTTACCTCTGACGAAATAGATATTCTTAACAAAGGGTTAAACTATAATATACCTTATGTCAATAAAGACCACATAACTCGCGAAATTATTAATGCGGAACCTGCGATACAAACAATACCAAGCCAGGCACTACAAAACGAAACCCGTGGTATAATTAACAATAAATTAAATAAACTCTTGGAGAACAAAGTAACAAATAATAATAGTCTCCTTAAAATAAATCAGAAATACGTGAAAGAAAATAAAATTCTGAAGCAATTAAAAACTAAATTGAATGATAACAATGCCCTAGTTACGAAAGCAGATAAAGGTAATACCATTGTCATAATAGACAAAGACGAGTACACGTTAAAAGTTAATGAATTCATAAAAAAACAATAATATCACAATGGTACAAATTGACCCAACCGCAGACTTTGTCAAAGTTTTAAATAGCAAAATCAACCAGTGTACACACCTGTTTGACGTCTCTACACGCCGTTCGTTGAAACCCGTTAACGCGGAGGCGCCTCGATTTATTGGCCTACCGAAAATACACAAACCCAGTGTACCGATCAGGCCTCTCGTAAACTTTACCACTGCACCGAGTTACGGTGTATGCAAAAAACTTGCTGCGAAAATAAAAAGCAGTATGAGAATAGAGAATAATCACGGTATAAAGAATAACGTTGAATTTGTTAATAAAATGAAAAGCATCACAATACAACCCAACTACAAAATAGCCTCTTTTGACATCGTCGACTTGTACACAAATGTCCCTGTACAGGAAACACTTGCTGTCCTTAAAGCAAATCTTATTAATACCAGAATATGTAACCAGGAAGAAATTAACGAAATAATCGGGCTATTAGAAATTATATTAAGCCAGAATTACTTTACATTCAATAATAATTATTATATCCAAAAAACAGGTCTAACCATGGGGTCCCCCTTATCTAGCCTGCTGGCTGATATATACCTAAATCACTATGAGAACACATATCTGCTTAGTAACAAAATTAAGTTCTCCAACAGATGAGTGTCGCATACACGCTACGTTGATGACACTTTTATAATTTTTAACGGTACATTGCGGCAGATAGAAAACATGAAAAAATACATGAATAGCGTTAATAAGAACATACAGTTCACCCTTGAAACGGAGGAAAACAACAAACTTAACTTTCTCGACTTGACAGTCACAAGACTAAATAGCAACTTCCGATACCAGATATACCGGAAGCCAACTACCACAGCTATCACAATAAACGCTGAGTCGCATCACCCTTTCTCCCAAAAAATGGCGGCATATAACAGTTTCGTGCATAGACTACTGTCCATACCAATGGAAAAGGAAGACTTTCACGAAGAACTTAACACAATTAAATATATAGCTAGGGCCAACGGTTACAGTAGCTCAATTGTACACAATCTAATTAGAAAACATCGAAAGAAGGAAAGTAATAAAGAAATACGTGAAGGTAGATAACATCGTACTATGGTAACACCCTACCAAAAATTTTATACAGCGCATTTAGAGACGTAAACATTAGGGTGGGGTTCCGGACCAGTAACAACGTTGGTAAGATACTTCGACAAAACCGCCCAAAAGCAGTTGAAGACAGGACAGGTGTTTATAAGGTTGTGTCCAGCGACTGTTGTTTATTCTACATTGGACAAACGGGTAGAGCGTTTAAAAAACGCTTTAAAAAACACCTGCCCAAAAAAGATCCTAGCAGAATAACATCAAATTATGCACGTCATCTGGTTGACAATAATCACAGTTATACGGACTTTGCAAGTAATTTTCAACCCCTACACATATGCAAGAAAGGGAGATACATGAGTGCTGTCGAGAAGTTTGAAATATATAAGGCATTTAAGGACACAAACACAAAAGAAATCCTCCTAAATGAACAGTTACAGTTTCAGTCAAATTCGCTATACGATACGGCTATACGAATACAGACAAAGTCCACAGTGCGCGGCGAGCAATAACATAGGCTCAGCAGTCGACCGTTGTAGTCCGGGATGCGCATCTCGGCTTTGTGCGTGCTCCAAAGTTTAAACATTTTAGTGTTGAATATGTGTAAATTATGTTATAAGTTTTTATGTTTTCATATTTTAATTAAATGACGACCTCTGCTGAGTGACAATACCTGAGGATGGGACATATGTCCCGAAACGCGTAGTAGTAACGAAGATAGAAATAAAGCCACCAGACGGACAAACAAAATAAGGTAAATACTTTATTCAGTCAATAAAACGTTATTTTCTATGATAAGTCTATTATTACTTTCTAAGTAACTCGTTGAGTTTACTGCAGATCTCTCATGTAATGTTCAAATAAATACACTGCAAGTCGGTTTATTTTCACCTGACGCACGTTTCACAGAAATTATTCTGTATCTTCTGATGTTTGTTTGATTTGTAATTGAATGTTTCGCTAACAATATAGTTAACGGATAATCGATTTTACTTCGACTATATTTTCGATTGTTGTAATGTTTATGTAGTCTTATGTAATGTTATTTATTATACATTTAATGTTTTTTTGTATCCTAATAAATTTATTATCTTAAATAAATTGTATTGTTTTGTTTTTATTTGAATTTGTTCTTTCATTAGTAGATTATTATTATTGTGTTTGTAAATATTAGGATTTTTCCAGATATTCATTTTGTTACCTTTTTGTGCGTTTTTAATTAATTTGAAATAGAATCCCATTAAATGAACAAGAACGAAACAAAGAAAAATATTATCAAATAAATAGCAATAGACAATGGATACAAATTATAAATACATTAGAAAATAAAATAAAACATAAACTCACTAAACAAACACCATACAAACCTTCATGTAAAAATCCTTCCACTAATGAAAATATCAAATATATCAACTTTACTTATCACGGAAACATAACTCGTAAACAAAGCAAACTACTTAAAGATATAAATTTTAAAATATCTTATAACACAGATGATATTGTTTTTAATAAAATAAAACGTAAAACTAAAATTAACATTCATAATAAAAATAGAGTTTAAAAAATATAATGTCCAGATTAGAATAAATGTTACGTAGGCCAGACAAAGGAAAAACTGTACGAGAAATTCATTCAACATCGTATTGCGTTTTTAAAACCTAATATTTACAAATCTAATTTAGTCACACACTGTTTAAACAATAAACATTAGTTTCCAGATAACTTATTCAAAATGTCAAATTAATTAAAAACGTACAAAAAAGGTAACAAAATGAATATCTGAGAAAATCTCAATAGTTTTGCAAACACAGTAATAATAAGCTACTAATTAAAGAACAAATTCAAATAAAAACAAAACAAAACGATTTATTTAAAAAATCATACGTTTATTAGAATAATAAAATAAAACATTAAACATATAACAATTAGTTGACTATATAAACACTACAACAATCGAAAATACAATCGAAGTAAAATCGATTATCCGTTAACTATATTGTAAGCGAAACATTCAATTACAATTCAAACAGAAATCTCTGAAGATACAGAATAATTCTTGTGAAACGTGCGTCAGGTGAAAATAAACCTACTTGCAGTGTATTTATTTCAATCCGTATCATAAGTGTACAACCGAACAATATTAGAGTGCGACGGGGAACTCTAATATTTTTATATTTTTTTAAAATGACGGCGCTAAGTGGCTCTGTTCACGCGCGCTCATGCTTGTGCGCCGCACTCGGCAGTATATCATTGCTAATATAAAACCGTACGCAAAGTATAAGTTACATTTAAATGAGAGCGTTTAACTGAATTATTACAAAGCTGAGATTATACTGCACACAGACACACAAATTTGTTGTATTCATTTTATTATTGTATTTCGTTTTTATGTCAAAGAGAAAATATACAGACAGACAGATATATAGAAGGGCACTGACCTTTGAAATTGTCTGATGTTATCAGTTTCATTCGACGTGCGCGCGCGCTTGTGCGTGCTATCAATGTTTCTCAGAGATTTCTTTATTATCGCCGACTCAACAATATTTCATCTCGCCATTTACTTTCTAAGAAAACCACACGAAGGCACGAACACACACACACACACCGTACGTGGACATAAACCCGACAGTAATTCAATCTTGGTAACAAAAAAAAAATGTAACAAATCAATTTCCTCTAAGCAAAAATTCACTTTTAATTCAGTTTCCCCTTGTATATCAATTATAAAACGCAATTATAAGCGCACAAAACACACACACACACACTCAAAGCCAGTGCTGTCTGTCATACATTGACACTGACTTGGTGAAAGTTTGTTAACTTGGTTCAAGTTCGTTAACACCAAAGTCAAGTTTCTCTATAAACGAATTATTTTGTGAATACATGTAATGTCTACGAATTGAAACTAATGATGCAGGTCCTCTGTAACAGAGTTTCAAACAAACTGCACCCGAGTTCACTAAATACACCGAGTTATCTATCTGCATGAGTAGTTACATGTTACATGTAGTAATTATTACATGTATACACGGGCGCATGCTCGCACATCCATCACCATCATCATCATCAAGATGAGCGGGTGAATATATCTCAACAAAAGTAAACTGTTTTTTTTTTCTACATCGGTGGTTCACAAACGGTGTGCCGCCGTGAAACTGGTTAATTGTGCCGCAAAAATGTTTATTAAAATTAGCAAGCATCAACTTATATAAAAACAAACATATTTACTGAATATCTTAATAGCGTTATTTATTAATCTTACAGATTTATAAAATGGCTCTATAAACTGCAGTAAATAAAAATGTCCACTTCTAGGCATTAATTACACTATTCAGATAATTCAGGGCATGTTATGCCAACAGCAGATTATTTAGAAGGAAATTAATTAGTCGTAACACACAAAATAAAAATATAAAAGGACACTTATCGGTCTGGTTGTTACTTACGGAGGCAAGACATGGACACTGATAAAAAAGGAACAAGAAACATTAAGAAGGTTTGAAAGCAGGGCCGGCGAGAGGGGGGCAGGGGAGCCAGAGCCCCGGGGCCCGGGGTCCCGAAGCGGGCCCGGCGCATAACATATGTTGTTATGGCCATTTATTAACAGTTTAAAACCCATTTATTTACGATTAAAGTTAAGAATAACGAATTGTAGGGTCAATTAATAAATCCTAAACCATTAACAATCCAACAGTAATGATTTTGGTAAGTTTTTCTTTGAAGGGGGGGCCAAAAATGTTTAGTCCCGGGGCCCGTGATCGCTCTCGCCGGCCCTGTTTGAAAGAAAGATCTTAATACGTGTTTATGATTCGGTTAAAGAAGATGATGAATGGGAAATAAGAAATAACCAAAAGACAGATGAGCTATTGAAACACGAGGACATTGTAAGGTTCGTAAAGGGTCAACGAATACAGTGGCTTGGTCATCTAGAGCGGATGGATGGTCAGCGTATGCCAAAGAAAATCCTGTGGGTGCAAGTATATAAGAAGAGAAAGAGAGGGCGAGCTAGGATAAGATGGTTTGATGATATGCTGGAAGATTTCAAAAGAATAGATGTGAAGGGTTACACTGAGATGTCAGTGGACAGGAGTCTTTGGAGAAGATTGGTGTTGGAAGACATGGCTCACGTTGGACTGTAGTGCTGAAGAGGAAAAAGAAGATAATCTAGTGGGAAATATGGTGTTGTCAACTTTTGCACAATTGTTCACTACGCATAGGAATCATAGACAATTGCAGCCCTAATTACTGATCTAAAAAAAAAAACAAGTCGGCATCTTTTCTTATTTGTGATCTTAGGCAATACTAAAAATCCCTGTTCGCACGAATAGGTTGTTGAAAACTGAAGTAGTGTAGATAAGGCTTGTTCTTATAACCATAAGAAATCTTTTTTGTTTGCCAAAATAGAGATTTGCAGCAGTATTGTTTCCCGAAACTTGATTTTCTAGAGACTAGATCGATTGGATGTTTCGGACTCAGTAACTTCAGTTCATAAATAAACAAACTAAAGTAGTATTGTTTTTCCTAAATTTGAATTTCTTAAGTCTGGATCCATTAAAGGTCTTGGACTCAATCATTTCACTCTGTAATAATTATTCTTTACATCTTGTTTCCAGAGGCGAATACATTATTATATTGTTACGACGGTCTAACCAATCCTCGTATAGTACAGTGGTAAACAAAATACAAGACAACAATAAAGTCACTAAAAACCAGCTTTAATTATCACAATTAACAGCTTGTAATCATCAAGTTATTCAACAAGATTATTCTCGTACAAAAATTCAAGTTAATCTGTCCACACAAATAATAATGTCACTATTATCACTTTAGTTCTAATATCACTTCCACCAATAATCACTTTTTACTAATACACCACTTGAAATCCACTGTGTAAATCGCCCAACAATAACTGGAAACTCATTTGAATAAATCGCCACTTAAAACTGAAACTAAGCGTAGCTGAATGGTTATATTTATACTCCGCTGAGATTCCAGAATAATCCACAATACGCGTCAGCACTACTAGAAAACACTAGAGTGTAATTGATTGCGGCCTTGAACAGAGTGCGCGCGGACCGGTATGGTCTGGAATAGACTCGTTGCGGACGCGTGACAAGTGTCACGTAATTATTGTCCTTCATCTCAAAGTAGCAGCGATATGTACGCGCGCACACGTTACAGTCGGGCTCCACTACAATAGCCGGCAAACACGTAAAATGTCCTGTAATGGCGTAATAATATTCTACCGTAGCGTAACAAAACGAAAACAATCGGTGAGGATCTTAAAGATATTCTGTCAGTACATGATGTTGATGTTGCGGAGCGTGGACATTCACTCGTTTCGAGAATAGCGTTTACAGATAGCGAGCGATATTTGAATCAATCTCGACTGGCGGCGGGCAGAAGCGTTACGTTGCCAAATCTCTTGACTTGTGTGTCTTTTTCCTCCTACACACACACGCGCGCAGTAATAATGTTCCTGCTGCCTGCCACTTTATGAATGTTAATATTATTTATTTATTTTGTCCTTTCGCTGGCATAACCTACGCTGCCGGTAGCAGAATTTCGTATGTTTCTCCTCTTGTCACACACGTTGGTATTGTTGTGTTTTACATCTCCGTCCGAGCATCCTTCAAACACACACACACACGTGCATTGTGTGTCCGACTGCGACTACGACGTTTTTATTTCTACAACTCACTTATACATTCGTCACTCTGTTGCCTTTCCTCTTTATTTCTTCCAATTTATTGTGTTTGTTGTCCGCCTGCTTGCTTTCTCTGGCTGTTGGCCTCCATTCCTCTGCGACGTAAATTATAATTCTGACCGTCGTCGTCATATCGTTTGTCTCTCAACAGCTGTGTCGCGTTTTACTGTTTGTCGCCGTTACTTTCCAAGTCAACTACATCGTGTCGACGTTTGAGGTTTCTTCTCATGAGAATATAAAATATTATTTGTGTAAGTTATAAAGTAAACGTGTTACAATAAGACCAGTTGTGCCGGACTTTGTGAGGCATGCGCTACAGCGAAGTCCATTTGAAAGAGGTCTGTTGAAATCCCTTATGGATCTCAAAGACAACAACTTCAAGAATATCTTATTAAATTCTAACCAATTTTATCTGCACACTAACAAATTTATCTTCTTGAAAATGGCCATTTTGGCTTATATTATTCTTTTTGCTTCTATCCGTTCTTTGTGATACTACCTAAGTAAAGAACATATAGAAAAAAGAAACATAAAAACCAAATAATATTTAAAAAACATAAGTATAATTAAAAATAAAAATTTATAAAAATAATGGAAAAAAGGTAGGTCCACGAAAAATTTCAGAAGGTTGAAAATTAAGAAGTAATGATGATATATCTCAAATTATACAAAATACAACTGAAACAGTGAGAAAAAGAAGACTGTTATTTTTGGACATTTATATAGAATAGACGACAATAGGTTAACAAATCAGATCTTCAAATATCTGTGGGGAAAGAAGTCAACACCAAGTTGGAATAAAGAAGTCCAAAAGTATTTAGAAAAAAATAATATAAACGAAGAAGAAGGAATTGAAAGAGAATTTTTTCGGGTAAAAGTATTAAAAATAGAATGAGTCCAAGGTAGGAGAGAGAGAAACGCAGGTTCAAAGCGGACTGAAGACAGGAAGAAGAAACACAGTGAAAAGATGAAATAATATTGGAGAAAAAGAAAAGAACAAAGAGTAAAGAATTGAAATTGGTATGTGGTCCTCGGATGGCCGACACAAATAGAAAAAAATGGAGAAAAGGAAGGTAAAAATGTCTAGATCATAGTTGACACGTAGTGGATTTATTTAAATATTTCTTATAAAAAATGCTGGGCGAGAGATGGGGGAAGGCCGCCCGATGAGAAAATAGTCGGACGATAATGAGACAGAAGGGATGATGCAATACAACAGTAGAAGAGACACGGTTGCTCTCTTCAACTGGAAACAAGCCTGACATTTATTTGAGGACTTAGATGACGACGTAGATTTGTTCGATTCTGGTATTAGGAGTGAATTGATGGGAGAAATCCTAGACTGATCCAACGAAAACATTCTCAGATCAAGCAGTTCTCTGCATAAATGTGTTTTTAACAATAAAGGGACTTTAAGAGGAAGGCGGTCAACAGAGCGATTCCACATGCACGTCTCTCCGATTAGTGAGTATGTCAGAAGAAGTCAAACATATTTATTACAGTGTACTGTAAGTATTACGATAAAGGGAGATAAAGAAAGAGCGAAGAGGGGAGGGGAGCGAAGCGAAAGAGAGAGAGAGAGAGAGAGACAGAGAGACGTCTATACAACACGGTCATCAATTTCAATCTATCCTATACACAACAGGAAATCACTTCTCGGCTGACCCACATACGCAGATCACCCCCATTGAATGTCTTCCTACATCCATATTGGTGTTTAAAAATTCTCTCTCTCTCTCTCTCTCTCTCTCTCTCTCTCTCTCTCTCTCTCTCTCTCTCTCTCTCTCTCTCTCTCTCACTCTCTCTCTGTCTTTCCCCTCATTTGTGTGGCAATGGGTTTTTTTTTTGTGTAAGTGACAGTACGGTATAGCCTCGTATATACTTGTAAAGCTCGTTCTTCTTGTGTAACGCATATTTTATTTATAATGAAAACAAATAGGAGTAATTCCTAATCCACTCTGTCTTTCCACATTACGAGTAGACTTGTAAAATACGAGTGTTATCCAGAAAGTAAGTTCCGTTTTTATTAAATATTGCCGCGGTATCGATGCCGTCACGCTGGTGCACATGCGCGGTTAGTTTGTTCAAGGCAATTGTTGGCAAGGCAACAACGCTATTTGTCAACAACTGTGCACTGAGTAAGCTTCGCTGGACGTGTTTATAGTGTCGAAGAAATTCGAGACGCCCTGCGCGTGCGAAAGTAGGTATGTGATTCGGCTCTTGAATGCGAAAGGCATTAAAACAATTGAAATTAACCGTCAGATTTTCGATATTTATGAAGAAAACGTTATGAGAGATTCAATGGTACCAAGGTGGATACAACTTTTTATCTAGTCCGAGCCAGAGTAAGCGACGTAGAATGGTTACCCGGCACATTGCGATGAATCATGGCACTGCACACACACATTCCCGCTGCAACACAACATCTCTCAAAGTTTGGCTGGCAACAATTTGATCATCTGCCTTACAACCCAGACCTCATACCAAGCGAATATCACCTTTTCAAGCGAAGGTATACAACACCTGGTTCCTCTCTATGAAAAGTGATTCAAAAATGACTGAAACTATATTGAAAAGTAGTTTAAGGTGTGTACAACAAATAGCAATAAAAGTGTTTTGTAAATATTTTCTTAGTTTCGTTTAATATTCTATCATAACTTAGTTTCTGGATAGCTCTCGTATATACAGTACGTATAGCGTATTAATTTCCTCGTATATTAATAGCGTAGAATACACACACACACACACACACACACACACACACACACACACACACACACACACACATTTAGCCTTCCCAAACTTTAGTTCTTTGTAGTAGAATTTTGTGATTAATAATAAAATAAATAAAACAGCTCACAAATTAAATATATGAACGGTATAAGAAAGATTCAAGTATTGACTTTTCAAATGTAAACTGTTAATAGTTTGGACGCTATTATTTTATAAAAATAGTCTAAAGACAATGTTGTAGTTCACAAAAAGATAAGGGGAGATGGACATTAAACAGACATATTCATCTAAATGATGAAAGTCAGCTGAAAATAATAATATACTAAATAACATTTATTATTTTAATATTGTTTTATTACACTAACTACTATTAAAATAAGCTCATTTTTCTAATACATTAAAATTGTCAACAAAATTATAAAATTAATCAGTTTACAAAAACAAAAATTAAATTTCTCTTTTTTAGAATTAGTTATCTTTCTGCTTAGGATATGTGTGTATTTTTCCTCTTTAAGAAATCTTTCTTCTTAGGAAAAATGTATTCCTAGTTTAACGAATATTAATTTTAAAGATCATATGTCTGTGCGAAAACAGCTAAATGATCCAGCTGTTTATTACGTACAAGACTTACTATTAATAAGTTAATGATGGCGACACTTAATAACGACACAAACTGTTTAATTAATTAAATTGTTGGCGGTGGCAGTGTAGAAGACGGGCTACGTCGTTGCAGACTGCGGGAAAGTCTAACGTTGTATTGTGTACCGTGTATACAGTACAATATGTAAGAGGTCACAGGGGTTTGGTTTGTCATTCATTAAGCGTCTGTCTGTCTGTCTGTCTGTCTAGCTGGTGGTTTTCCAGATGTAGTGTTGTGGCACGTCGGACTGGCTGATTGTCTGCCCGAGCGATTGTCTCCTCCGCCGCTGCAACAGCTGATCTGAGTAGTAGGAAAACACACTCTCACACACACACACTGGAAGGTCTCTGTCTAATGTGTTTGACAGTGCTTGAATTAGTGACCTTAACCTGCAGTGTAAGGATATATACACTGTATTGGAACCAATCTGTAGTGGTTAGAGTAGATAAAGAGAAAACTCAAGAGATACAGATTCTGCGTGAAGTAAGATAAGGCTGTATACTATCTCCGCTTTTATTCAACATCTACTCGGAAGGTATTTTTAGAGAAGCTTTAGATGAATGTGATGTGGGAATTTCTCTGAACGGTGAAAGAATAAATAACATACGTTATGCGGCTGATACCGTCATATTCGCAGATAACTTATAGGGGCTGCAACAACTAATGAATAAAGTGACAGAAAGCAGCCGTAGGTATGGTCTAGACATCAATGTTAATAAAACGAAGCTAATGGTTGTATCTAAGAACAAGTTCACAAACTGCACCCTTAATATAAACCAAAGGCCAGTTGAACGTGTACGTAAATTTACATATCTTGGTACAATAGTCAATGAACAGTGGGACCACTCTCAAGAAATAAAGAGCACAATTGAAAAGGCAAGAACAGTGTACACTAGAATCAGCAGTTTATTCAAAAGTCACAATTTAACAATAAACACAAAGATAAAACTTTTACACTGCTACGTATCTCGGCCCTCTTCTACGGTGTAGAATCTTGGACTTTGACTGAAGCCATAACTAAAATTGGAATCTTTCGAAATGTGGCTTGACCATAGAATACTGAATACTTCACATATAACTAATATTGAAGTTCTTAGAAAGATGAAGAAAGAAAGGGAAGTTATTAAGACAGTGAAGATAAGAAAGCTTCAGTATCTGGGACACCTCATGAGAAATGAACAGAGATTTTACTTATTGCAGTCCGTACTACATTGAAAAGTACTTGGAAAGAGAGGAGTTGGGCGACCAAGAATCTCATGGCTGAGAAATTTAAGGACCTGGTTTGGCAGGCATGAATACAACTGACCTATTCCGTGCAGCAGTAGAGAAAGTTAGAATAGTCTGTATGATATCCAACATCCGAAACGGATAGGAACTATCAGAAGAATAAGCCGCAACAACTACGTTTGATTACCGGATATCATTATTTGTATAGTAAAATTGTTTACGCTTACACGTAAGACGGCCGCACACGAGAGCGACATTTTGTTTCCCAACAGAACCGTTTGACGCTTCGTGTTGCAAAGTGTCGCTACGGCGTAGAGAGGCTTGAGACATTGTCTTACGATACTGTTTCTGTTTCTAACCTGTGAAAGAGTGTGGTCCGTGAGTTCGTGACTGGCATTAAAATAGAAGTCATGGACTAGGTAAGTGTAACATAAACTTCGCGCCTTGTGTGGCTAGAATTCAGCGCATGCGCAGTTCAAAACGCCGCAAGCTGTTTTGTTGTGAGACATAAATTGAAGGACCTTTGTCTCTAGACAACGTCGCAGCCAGTGTGTGTAACGATTTATAGATCCTAACGGGAATAGAGTCATATGCGACGCTTTGCGATATAATGCGCCAAATGGTTCTGTCGCGAAAGAAAATGTCGCTCCAGTGTGCGGCCGGCCTTAGACTACATTAATATTACAGACCTGATTATAGATTTTGAACAGTGGCTTTGACACGCGCAGTAGACAAACAACTCGTTTCGAGGTTATCATCATCACCATCATCACAACCCTGGACAGTCCCTGGCCTGCTCGGAAGAAGACCTTGCCAACAGTCGGTGTCCGATGCAACCATCCTTCAATTCCAAATTCCAACCTCATAATTCTTCTTTTAATAGTTCCTATCCGTTTCGGATGTTGGATATCATACAGGCTATTTTAACTTTCTGTACTGCTGCACGGAATAAGTCAGTTGTATTCATGCGAAACCAGGTCCTTAAATTTTCCAGCCTTGAGATTCTCGGTCCCCCATCTCCTCTCTTTCCAAGTACTTTTCCCTGTAGTATGATTTTACCTTGAACATAGCCATGATGATATTACTAGAGATATCTACACAATATTTAATTAGTGGTTTCTCATTGCCTTCTACATCCCATTGTCGTTGACTAGTAACTAGACCATCCGCCTTCGGGGCCGATTTCTCAACCGCAGGACAATGAGGTGCCCTATCGCTTCCCAGTTCCTTCACCCGAAGCTGTTGACTAGCAAGTGGGAGACTACTTATTCCGGTAGTCACTCGGTTGCCATTTCCTCGTCAGTTAAAACAGGGTCCACCATACAACCGAGGCTACCTCATAATAATTCTCATAAAATATATAGGTACGTTGTATTGCGTTATAACTGTGCTAGAGCGTAATTTTTTTAATTGTCTTAAGCTTTCTGGGTCCTATTGCACTCTCTCTCGCCACCTCAGTTTTGGTCTCCCCACTTTCCTGTTACCATCTAGGTCATACAGGAAAAGGCGTTTTACAGGACCTGAGGGTCCATCCTGACTAAATAACCTGCCCATTTAATCCGTACTACATTCATCTTTTCGATTACAGTCAAGTTGTGTAGCAGGTTAGCGAGGTTAACAAAATTTTCATTAATTTCGCACACGCGCTGCAACAAGGCTGGCGAGAACACCTACAAGCGTGTTAGTGTCACTGTGATAGTGACTGAGTGCGACGGCAACCTCTCCTCCGGTCACCGTTAGTTAAGCGGGAGGTGTAATGCTTTCGTTGGCTCCGCGTATTTCACCGCTCAAGAACGGCTGTCAGGACTCTGTCATTCTGGTCTACCAAACGACGTTCAGACACAACACAATAGCTTGTGACATTCAAGCGTTTCAAACTAATCTTCTATTTTCTTACATTGTTATGTTCGTTTCTTATTAATTAGTCTTTTACGGAACAAAAAATCTCATCCTGCTAGAGAAACATAAAATTTTGCGTCAAGCAAATGAAATGAAATGTTTAATGCGGACCGCTGAACGAACTATGAGAGACCAGATTGAGGAATATGACCATTTTACAGATAATGGAGAAGACAGAACTGCAAAAGTTTGGACGTCTGATAAGAATAAATATGCTAAACGAAATCCAAAGCTCGTCAGAAAAACATATTCTAAAGGCAAACGATGAAGGGAAAGGCTTAATTTTTTAATGGGTAGAATAAATTAAGAAAGGGTAAAACCGAAGAATTGTAAGGCCTTGCCCAAAATAAAAAGGAATTTAGAATGTGGCCAAAGGAAGCCCAACGCTAGACGGCTGAATAAAATTCTGAGGGATCATTAATAATAAGAAGAAGAAGATGAAGAAAAAGGAAAGAAGGAAAAGAACAAGAACAAATATTTACCTTCGTCTTACAAAGTGAATGATCGCTGAACGAAACAAACACCGTTTGAGGGAATCGAACCCATGGCTGTGGTGTAACATATCGACATAAGGACATTCAATAATCAGTATCAACGTGTTGTATTTACGATACATTTTACGTCAAAGCGTTATTCCGACATTCAGTCTGCGGACGTAGACCACAACTGGGAGCTGCAACAGAGCGCGCGCAAGAAGTATGTTATCGGAAAACGTGTAAGTTGTTTGACTTGATTACTGCTGGGCTACGGGACGGCTACATTATACCGCAAAGACAGCTGTTACACCGGCTTTAACGATACCGTGTGTGTGTGTGTGTGTGTGTGTGTGTGTGTGTGTGTGTGTGTGTGTGTGTGTGTGTGTGTGTGTGTGTGTGTGTGTGTGTGTGTGTGTGTGTGTGTGTGTGTGTGTGTGTGTGTGTGTGTGTGTGTGTGTGTGTGTGTGTGTGTGTGTGTGTGTGTGTGTGTGTGTGTGTGTGTGTGTGTGTGTGTGTGTGTGTGTGTGTGTGTGTGTGTGTGTGTGTGTGTGTGTGTGTGTGTGTGTGTGTGTGTGTGTGTGTGTGTGTGTGTGTGTGTGTGGTAGGGGCTTGGGAGAGAGTAGTCGTAGTATCAAGTAAAATTTACGAGCTTATATACTAAAAAGAAATAAGACTACGAAAATACAAACGAGACTTTTAACAAGTAGAAAAGTACACAAATGATACCCGCAAAATGAAAAAGTAGTATAGTGGTTTTAGTACACAAAATAGGAGGAGGTAGGAATGGTTTCAAAAGCTATAGACCAAATTCGTTGCTGACATTCTGTACAAAATGTTCAGCAAGATTGTTACTAATACGTTGAATGGCAGAAACGGAAAATTAACTACACAGGGGAATTTTAAAAATTTTGCCATCTGTGCAGAAGATACAATATGAAAATATCAACTAATGATAATGTGATGTATTTATAATGCACACACACTTATTGTTTACTAATGGTACCTATAATCTCAATTTTCTATTGTAGCGTATTCATTGTTCATAGCCTAAAGTTACCATACATATGAATTGCCATAAAGTTTTAATTAGGCCTACCCACATTCTTAAATTTGATCGATTTCGGTCATAGACTATCGTCAGGTCATATACACTGTGCACTTACGGTCACAATATCGTAAATAGTAACTGTTTTTGCAGCATCTCCTGACACATTTACAATTTCGTTCTGAATTTCCACTGGCGCTAAACAATTTTTAACAGAGAATCACACCACGATGTTGGATTTCGTCCGTTTTTTTAAACAGACATGACACGTTAATTTTAAACAACTTCTAAACATTGAATAAATTAATAGATAGATTTGGAAATTAACAGGAGTTGACATAAAATAAAAATCTTGCAGCACACGAAACATTTTAGTTTTACCGCTAAGCTACAGATGTCGCTCCGCGAACTTTTCAACTAACCCTGGTACGTACAGTAATGCGAATGTTGGCTTACATTAGATTCATACGATGGTGACGATCGGTATACAAATCGGCTGCAGTTTGTTACAGCAGCACAGTTTTCCATCCCTCACAGCAAGGGTGAGTGAAAACGGTGGAGACAAAAACAATCCGACTGTAAGAAAAGAAAATAAAGACAAAACAACACGACAAGGAAGTTGGAACAGCGAAGCGCCTTAGTAGACAATCGTACTCTGTCTGTCACGTCCGTCTCCAGCAGCGAACGCAGCAGTTTGACGGCTCACACACACACACACACACACAATTTGTTTTCTAGTCTAACTGTGCACGTTTCGCTTGCAAGGCGGCCGATTGTCTGTTCGTCTGGATGATTTTCTTGCCAGAATCCCACAGAGCACACTGAAGACGCGCGAGTCGAACCGAAAGAAAAAAAACAGTGCATATGGAATTATTAAATAAGGGTGAGCGCCTGTTTGTTTATATGTTGTTAAACTCTGTCTTGACGAAAAAATACTAAAAAATTAATATTTTCGGCTACAGTACAAAGGTTTACTAACATTTATTGCAGAATACAGAAACTGAAGAATGACTCTTTTGAAGAATATCTGTTAAACTTAACTCCATCAGTAGATACAGACTATGGTGTGTGGAAAGTTACAAAAGTGTTAAAACATCCGCGTACGCAAATCCCACCCTTAAGAAGTCCTGACGGACCTTGGGCAAAAGCAGATGTGGGAAAGGCTGAAACATTTACCAAACACCTGTATGACGTTTTTAAACCATTCCCGTCTACTGATACAAACTCTGACGAAGAAATTTACGAATTTCTGGCTGCACAGGAACAACAAAATAATAACTATATGCAGCCAGTTACTCCTAGAGAAGTCCAACGTATTATCAAAATAGAGGTCAATCATAAAATGGCGCCGGATTACGACCTTCTAACAGGCCAAATCATGAAGGAACTTCCTTGGAAAGAAATAACCATGGCTACACAACTTTTCAACTCCGTATTGCGACTGAAATACTTTCCTGCTCAGTGGAAGGTGGTCGAAGTCATACTCATACCCAAACCTGGGAAACCACCAAATGAGGTGACATCGTATCGACCTATACGTCTCTTACCAATAATGTCTAAGATCATGGAAAAGTTATTGGCGAAGAGATTAACAAATACCATCATAGACAAGGATCTTACAACTAATCATCAGTTTGGGTTGAGAAAGCAAACCCCAGAAAATTGGTTTCAGATTTGAGGCGGTCAAACCAGAAACCACACGATAGCTGGAAGACAAACACAAGTTGGCGAGATATACAGCCGTTGAGAGGAATAACAGGCAGTACACGACGGCGAGATATCAAATGTCTTAGAACTTGAGAAATATGCCACTACGTGACAGACGTAGTAAACTAGATACAGGAAAGGTGACAGCTTTTGAATCAGGTAACAGATTAATCAAGACGGCCCCGGAAAATCCTCCAGAAGGCCAAACAAAAAGAAATGGCGGACCGTCACGAATGCGATGCGATGTTGTATTGAGTAATGTAGTAGGTTATAAACTGAAGAATCTCCTAAAGGAAGAATGAAACAGAAAGAAGAAGGAGAAGAAGTAGAAAATCGATGGGAATAGTAAACGATTTACTGACAAGTATAGAAGAAAAGGTATTGCAATAGTCTGGCCATATTTGGAGAGCGCAGAAGAAATGTATTAGTAGAAACCACTAGACAAAAAATGAGGAAACATTGTGAAGATATGCGACGGATGATACTATATTGCAACAGTACAAATGTATAGGGTACTGTGCATTGCACGAGTAATTAAGATAATTAATTAAATTAAATAAATAATTCATATTGTTAGTAACAATAATTCAGCTTTCAATCTGAACTGTAAATGGAACAACCAAATTTGACTATGATGATGATGATGATGATGACTATGATGATAATGGTGGTGGTGGGGGTGACGACGACGACGACGACGACGATGATGATGATGACTATGATGATGATGATGATGATGATGATGATGATGATGATGATGACTATGGTGATGGTGATGACGACGACGACGACGATGATGATGGTCATCATCATGATCATGATGATTATGATGGTAATGACTATGATGATATTGGTGATGATGATGATTTTGATGATTATGACGACGACGACGACGACGACAATGACGACGACTATGACGGTGGTGGTGGTGGTGGTGGCGGCGGCGGCGGCGGCGGCGGCAGCGGCGGCGGTGGTGGTGGTGGTGGTAAAAACGTTCCTCGATCGACTCCATAATTTTTTCATCTATCTTTCTTACTAACATAAGACATTTTTTGTTGAAAAATTGCCTTATTAAATTTTCAAATAGCCGGACATGTGTTTCGTCCATAAATGATGATAGTTAATCAATACGTGATGGTTCAAAAACAACTTTAATTTCGGCCTGCTGCGTGCGTCCCATATTTTATCACTATATAAACGCGGCGTTCAATATAACTAATAGTGTAATAACTATTAGTGTGTGACAGAGATAGAGCGAGCGAGCACATGAACGAGAAACACTGTATCGTATTATACACGGTCATCAGTTTCAATCGACACTATTTGGAAACAGACGGAACAAAAGTCAATTCACTGGCCCACATTGACGTGCTCACAATATCTGTAGTGACGTAGTGACTAGTGAACAACATACTCATTTGTCTCACTTTATAAGACACATAAGTAGTGAATATCGTAAAACACGATAGACGACACATACACATTTTCTTTGTACGATGGAAACTTACAGTGTACTTTATTCTCTCGCAAGACCCGCCACGGTCTTAGGCATTGTTGCTTATCAATTGCGTATCCACAATTTGATCTATCCAACAAGTATTAGGTCGGGCACTCTAAATATCGGTATAGAGAACTATACATGACTTCTATATTCTAAGATTTTTATTTAAAATCGTTTTCGAAATGCAATATTTCCATAGAAACTACTCCTTTCTTCAGCCTTAACCACAGTACTGTGGTCACTAACGTAAACCACCTCACGTTAGCGCACTCGATTTTCACTGATGATGGCAGTCGATAGCACTTCCGAAACGTCTGGTTTTGTAGAAAACATTGGACCACGCCATACAGCCCGGGAAGGAATTTTTACAAAAAACTACTGCTTTGTTGCCGATAACGCAGTACACATGACATATAAATAAAAATTGTCCCCTCCCCCTTCAACTATAATTTTCATTTATAGAAAATTACCCCCACCCCCTTCAACTAGCCTCTTCATTTATAGATAATTCATCTACGTTTCTACAGTGGATTATTATGATATTCTTTTCAGGCTACTTTATTTATCAAAATTAGGTCTAAGTACTTTACTCTTGTTAAAACATAAAACGTTGCAAGTAAACTACCCTTTCCCCTTGACCGATCTTCACCAAAATCAATAGGCCTTGAGTCCTCTAACATTCAGGAACCTATGCAAAAATTATTTGATTCTGTTTGAATGTGCGCCAGTTACCGTTCGTCATAGAAAAAATTACCCTTGTTAAAACATAAAACGTGGCTGGTAAACTACACCTTCCCCTTAACCGATCTTCACCAAAATCAAAAAGCCTTGATTCCTCTACAATTCAGGGATGCATGCAAAAAATTATTTGATTATGTTTGAATTTACGGCTGTTATCGTTTGCCATACAAACGTTCTACACATAGACACTTTCGAAAAATTATTTTTCTTCATGTTTTGAGGGTAGTACAATCAGAATCAGCCCTTATCTCGAACACTATTTTTTTCGCCATCGCCATACTTCCATTTTCTTATGGAACATGGAAGTAATAACCTCGCAGCAGCGTCTATGGATCCCGTTCACTGACGTAATAGCATCGCTGAAGTATAATTTTATCTTAATTTTTAACAGACCTTTATTATTTATAGTACGTCTAACACACAGTTAACTAAAATTAAAATTAATTCCTCTATTCTGCACTCCATGGCGATGGTGCGAAACTATTCTATCCGGTGACTCTGGTTAACGTTCACAAGCCAGCACGTTAACGTACAACACCCATAATACATGCCCATTTAAATGAGTGCTCGACCGTACATAAAACTCAGAGCATAGTGCACATATAAATGGTGTGTTTATCTGGCAATAGTCGTGTTTCCAACGAGTGGCCACACAGAGATAAAGAGGGCACTAACCTGTCCACTTAACTGAGAGGTTATCAACTTCATCCAACAACAAGTGTCTGGTGGTGTCAATTTTTCAAATGTTCACAGCGATTTAACAGTGCCCGCCTTGCCGGTTACTGCTAAGAAACACAAAAACTCAATCATACACAAACACACCCACGCGCGCGGGCGTACACTCAACTAGTGAATACCGTCTGACATTGCTTATGAATCTACTTGTTATGAAATGGCTTTAGTTATTGTTTCGTATCGTTTGTTTAGATTAATAAAAAGCCAAGTGCTTTCATTTTTTGTAGTAATTTATAACATACTCGCGTGCAGGGTAAAGATATAGAAATATGGCCTCCTACGAAAAAACTTTACATATCCCATCATTCCGTGGGTGTTGGATTTCCGTGAGTTTGATACGATTTCGACATAAATAAGGATGCTATTTTCAGCCCAAAAAGGATGTATCGGTGTGTGTGTGTGTGAAGAATTTCTTCTATGGCAAACGATAACTGCCGCAAAGTCAAACAGAATCAAATAAATATTTGTATATGTGTGCATGAGTTGTAGAGAACTCAAGCCCTATTGATTTTGGTGAAGATCGGTTACGGGGAAGGGGTAGTTTACCTGCAACGTTTTATGTTTTAACAAGAGTAAACGACTTAATGTTGATAAATCAAGTATCCTGAAAAGAAGGTCGTAATAATCCACTGTAGGAAGGTAGGTGAAATATCTATAAATGAAAAGGGTAGTCGAAGGGGGAGGGGGTAATTTTCTATAAATGAAAATGATACTTGGAGGGGGAGGGGTAACTTTTTTAATGTGTACTACGTTAGCGGCAACAAAGAAGTAGTTTGTTGTTAAAATTCCTTCCCGGGCTGTTTGGCCGTGGTCCAATGTTTTCTGCAAAACCAGACATTTCGGCGGTGCCATCGACTGCCATCATCAGTGAAAATCGAGTGCGCTAACGTGAGGTGGTATACTTTAGTGACCACAGTACTGTGGTTAAGGCTAAAAAAAAAGAAGTAGAAAGAAGTAGCTTCTATGGAAATATTGCATTTTGAAAACGATTTTAAATATAAATCTTACAATATAGAAGTCATGTATAGTTCTCTATACCGATATTTTTTTTAGTGTTTTACAATGACAGAATGTTAAAATAGCAAACACTGGAAACACACACAAAAAATGTATACACCTTATGTGATCACAATCAGCCCCAATTTTGGTGGACAAGATGTGAAACAGCCATCGGAAAGCCAACAGGAGCCAACAACAGAACCAACCAGAACACTGATATTTCACATGACGTAAAAAAACATGGCTGACGATGAGCATACTGCTTAATGTTCGTAACCTGTTCTAAGTAAGAAAAAAACATGTTAATTTTTAACTAGTATTACATTAAGTAATTTACTTATCAAGAATATAATCTGTACTAACAAGTGTTTGAACATAAATATCGAGCTCTGAAGCCGTATCGCCCTTCCTGAGTACTTTTTACTTCATATTCCGTAACGAAATGGAAGTATAGTGATGGCGAAAAAAATCATGTTCGAGATAAGGGCTGATTCTGATTGTACATGAAGACATGAAGAAAAGTCATTTTCAGAAAAGTGTCTGTGTGTGTGTCTGTGTGTATGTCTGTGTGTCTGTCTGTGTGTCTGTGCCTATGTGTAGATTTTTTTCTATGGCGAACGATAGCTGCCGGAAATTCAAACATAATCAAATAATTTTTCCTATATGTGCCCGAGTTGTAGAGAACTCAAGACCTACTGATTTTGGTTAAGATCGGTTAAGGAGAAGGGGTAGTTTACCTGCAAAATTTTACGTTTTTACAAGAGTAAAGTACTTACAAATTCATTTAAACTTTATCAAACAATGGTAATTGTTAAAAATAAAATAATTCTGTTCCCACCCAACCAGGTTGTTCGGTTAGGAGGGAAGGGTAGTTTACCTGCATTGTTTTGTGTTTTAACAAGAGTTAAGTACTTAATTTAAATAAATAAGTTCCCTGAAAATAAAGACTTATTAATCACTGTAAAATGGTAAATGTGATAATTATAATGGAATGGGTAGTTGAAGGGAGAGGGGATGATTTGTTGATAATTGCTGTGCTGAAACCAAGTAAAGTACGAATATTTAAAGGATAAGATACCTTAGAAATTACATATGATAAAACTATTACTCTATGAAAGTGTAAATATCATTATTGGTGGGGATCGGTTGATGAGGAGGGATGATTATCCGCGTAGTTCAGTTTCTTTACAAGAATAAAGTACCTAATTTTTAATATATAAAGTGTCTCGAAAATAACATTACATTAAACGACTACCCCATAATAACAAAAATATCTATAAATAGTGAAAATAGTTTGATGGTGGACGATATTTTTTTAGAAATTATCGAACTGAATTCAAGTAAATTATTTTAAATATAAATCTTATAACATGGAAGTCATGTATGGTTCTCCATACCGATATTTTAATCGTTAACGGCAAACATACTTCCGGTGGTCTTCTATTTGCAATCGAGTCTTGGACGTCGACTTTCTTCATGGACGTTCCCTCTTCTTCTATCCGGAACCCATTCCAAGACTATTTGCGAACCTTTTCTACTATCTGTCCTCTGGAGGTGACAGTTTTTGTGACATATGTCGTTTTGTGTATTATATCTAAAATATGTCCATAAACCTGTGTGACATCATTAATTTTATGTTTTCTGGTGTACCTTACTGAAAATTACAGCTGATCTGTGCCGCTACCGACATCTCTGTTGCCTTTAAACGGTTTCCGTTTAAAGGCAGTTTTAGCTTCCAAAGTTTACAGCCCTTATTTGAGGCAATTTAGTATTGAATATGTCCCGTGGATATGCTACTACCATATCGCAGGGTAAGACGTATGGTGGGGCTGCCACCTTCAGGCTTAATGTCCAGCCCGATTTCCTGTCTGGGTGTTCTCCCGTAAACTGGCTGTCTCACCAGACTAAAGAGACCAGTTTTCGCTGTTGAGATATCCACAAGGATCTATAATGTGGTGGTTTCTCCTTGCATCGTTGACCAATGGAAGGTCATCCGTCTTTAGGGGCAATTTCTCACCCCATGGGCAAGAGGATGCCCTAACCTCTACTTGACAATGATAAGTAGAGGGGGGATACCATATACCGGTTGTCACTCGGTCTCCAGAGCCACGTTAGCCACCTGAGGTGTTGCCCATCCCCAACCACTTGAAGGTGCGGCTGGATATTTCCCTTCATCAAGGAATGAGACCATAAGGCATTATTCATCCTCTCCAGTACTTTGGAGGTGTGTGACGTCCGAGAAAGCCCTGGAGTGACCAGCTGTAATCTTTGCCTATTTGAGACCGGAACAAATCATCCTTGGTTTAATCCTTGAAGATGATGACGATGATGATGCAGTTTACAGCCATAAGATGAAATACTACCGACAAAATCTTTGTATTTTCCTGTTTATGTTTCTCCATAATTTTTTTTTAATTCACGTTATTGAACAAGCGAAGCAAGTTCTGAGTTTTTACTCAATCGTTTGGCATTTGTCTGTCTGTCTGTCTAACAGCAGTCTATTTGGGGTATATCTCACGATAATTTTTGAATACATCAATTGATTTTTTTGAAGCTAGGCATATATGTCCTTACGTTTACCCTACAGACCCCCATTGTTTTTATATTGATCCCTTTAAAAATAGAGGGGGTAGAAGGAAAAATTCAAGTACGTCAAAATTGTGAACAATCGCCGCAAAACCCCATGTAGAGTATCAAATTAAACGGTATTTAAATCACAATCTAAATATAGTGTTAACTTTTCAAAATTTTTGGACGTCAGAGCCCAAATATTTAATAAATATTTTGATAGTTACATTCTACAAATTTTAAAATTTTGGAACACCAAAGTCCAAAGAAAGTATTAGAAATTTGCAAACTTTTAAATTTTGTAAAAATTTGTAAAAATTTAGCATTATGTCAAACTAAAAGAAACGTTTCAGTCGGGGTGTCACTCTGAATGTTTCAAAAATTTTAGTGTTCATTAGTGTTATTTTTACATTACTAAAGAAATAAAAGAGTAATCAAAATTCTGTTAACTTTTACCATAATCAGAAAGTTATCTAATTTAAAATGTATGTAATAATAAAATAGTGAGCGAATTCTCCATCTCACGACCACACTAGTTGTATTTAGCAGATGCATAACGTTACTCCTGATAAATTAATGGTAATAAGAATAATATTTGAACAAGTTAGCGATTTTGAATACCTGGGTTACAGTGTGTCTTACAATGCATGCAACGACGTTGTGAATAAGTTGCGTAAGTTCAAACTTATGTGCGGGACCATTAGGCGAACTCTTAAGTTAGCAAGTAAAGGAACACGCCTAAAATTCTACAAGGTGATGGCTCTTCCCACACTTCCTTATGGGTCTGAGAATTGGACGTTAACGAAAGGCCAGGCCAGACGCATCCAAGCGGCTGAAATGAGATTTCTCAGGCACCTGCCAGGGTGTACTCTCATGATCATAGAAGAAACACAGATATATGGCAGGAATTGAATATTATCAGTATACTCGACAGCACCGCCCAGTATCGGCTGAATCGGTGGGAACATCTTTGCTGAATGGATGACTGCCGCATCCTCAAACAACTATGAAACTATAAGCCGAGGGGACGGAGAGGTGTGGGACGTCCGAGGAAGCGCTGTAGTGACCAGCTCTAATCTTTGCCTATTTGAGATCGGAACAAACCATCCTTGGTTTAATCCGTGAAGAAGATGATGATGATGAAGAAGAAATATATTTTCATATTACACACTGTTTTGTACATATTTGAAACAAACCATTTCCTATCGTAGCTCAACTACCAAGGACGTAGTGTAACAACTTTGTGTATTACGAGCATGACAGAAATATAAAATTATGGCGCATGTTAAATACGCAATTGTGTTCGTATAATTATAAGTTTTATTAAGGTCATTTAAACTTTTTGTTATTAAAGCCAGTTTTGTTGTTTCTCTTCGACTGTTTTGTTGAAGATCAGGCTACTTTAATAGCTGAAACAATTTAGAGTTTCAGAATTGTTTTATAAAAGTAAAGTGTAATTAATTTTTTCAAGTCGTTAATGCGTTGATTGACTGGCAGCCGTTCTTCATATGGAACGTTTTATTTTCTTTCACTTATTTCATCATTTCATCTTCTTCACAACACGCCATAGGCAAGGCGCTGTCTGTTCCGCCTTCAAAGCCATCTCTTCCTGGGTCTACCCACTTACCTGTGTCCTATAGGTTTGTATTTCAACACTTGTTTGGCCAGTATGGAATCTGACATTCTGTCAAAGTGTTCTTTCCACCGTTCTGTTTTGTTGTTTCTCTTCGACTGATGGTACTTTAAAAGTAAAATATTTCAAGATGGAAGAGGAGCTTTCAGGAGTAAAGTTAGGAGACCTAAGAAGAAATGGCATGAAATGTCGTTAGAAGCTGGTGGTATTAAGATAGAAGAAATCGCCTATAAAAAGGCCAAGAAGGAGAAGGAGGAAGAGGAGTAGAAAGAGGACGAAGATCAGGAGTACGAGCAGGAGAAGGAGCAAGAGCAGGAGCAGGAACAGGAGGACGAGAAGAAGAAGAAGAAGAAGAAGAAGAAGAAGAAGAAGAAGAAGAAGAAGAAGAAGAAGAACCTGAGCGAAAGTTAGCGAAACGCTAACAAAAAGCATTGCTACACCAAAACGTTACGCATGTTTACTAAAGTAAACATTTACTGTAATTACACATTTAGAGTGTGAGTGAAGATTCAAACAGCACAGCTGAATGGATGTTCGATTAATGTGTCGAAAACACACACACACACACACACACACATTGGGACGAGGCGACAGTCGAAAAGGCATAACGTCATTCTCACATGACAGTGGATTGTGTGTGCGACTGTCAACGACTCGACTGGAGTGGCGGTCGGTTCCAGTGCCGTGACGTGGTGGTGTTTGTCACTGGCTGTTGTCGCCAGAGGAACAGACAATGCGATTACGCGCAGACAACCGTGTGACTAACACACACAACGTTAAGTTTGTGTAATTGATAGTGTTTGGTTTGCTTCCCCTTCAGCGTTTGTAGAGTGTTCCTGCTTCAAGTGTGTGCGTGTGTAGGTCAACTCACTTTATACCTCCAAACGTGATTCCATACAAAGTGCAAACTTTAAAAAGAATGTTGCCATAGTGTCTAATTAAGTTTCTTATGTTCGTTGTTGAATTTGTAACAATTTTAGAAGACCGAAATTGATATTATCGGCTGCAAAAAGAAGGCAGAATAAGAAGAGGAGTCAGACAAGGATGCCCTTTGTCTCCATAAGATTAATGGGAGATGATACAGTAATAATCGCAGACTCCATAAAAGATATGTAGAGAATGTTAGAAATCTTGTCTAAAAGATGAATAGCTGAAATAATTTAGGGTTTCACAATTGTTTTGTAAAATTAAATTGTAATTAATTTTTTTCAAGTCGTTAATGCGTTGATTGACTGGCAGCCGTTCTTCATATGAAACTTTTTTTTTGCTTTCACTTATTTCGTCATCATCATAATCTTCACAACACGGCATAGGCCAGGTGCTGCGTGTTCCGCCTTCGAAAATCCTCCATCCTTCTCTTCCTGGGTCTACCCACTTACCTGCGCCCTATAGATTTGTATTTCCAATTTTGTTTGGCCAGTATGGAATCTGACATTCTTTCGAAGTGTTCTTGCCACCGTTTTTTGTAATCCTTTAATTTTTTCATTCAAGTTAAAATTTGTAACATTTCTTTTGTGACCTCACTCCTCATACGGTAAAGTTTACAACACCTTTTAAGAACGCCATTTCCGAGGCCTGCGTTTTACTGCCTTGTTTCGTGGTTGTTGTCCATAATTCACACCTACAGGACAGTACAGAGACTCTCATAACTTTATAGAACTTCAATTTTGTACCTCGACGTACCTTGTTTCTGAAAACACGGTTGATTGTCCCACAGATCGTCTGGAACTTATCTAACTTAACATCCATATCGTAATTTCTATCATAGCCATTATAATTTTCCAAATAATGAAGGTGACTCACCTGTTATAGAATTCGATTATTAATCATTATTTTGTCCTTATGGGTGGCGAAATGCTATTACATGCTATTATATTCCCTGCCTCGAAATGCTATTTCCTTTGTTTGTATAGTGGGGATTTTCATATTGTACTGTTTGCGAATCTGATGAAGGTTAAAATAGATTTTTGCAAATCAGTCTCTGTATTTTGTATACCATCAATATCATAATTCCTATCATAGCCAATATCGTTTCCCAATTAATTAAAGTGGCTGTTCTAGAATTATAGCACCAATCATTATTTTTGTCCTTATTGGCTTCGAACCAAATAGGAATGAAAAGTCAATAAACAGGAAGTACAGAAGATTTTAAGGAAGTGTCAAAATGGAGGAAGAAGTAAGCGTTTGTAAGTTACTGACGTGCTGAGAAGCATGAAAAGCCACAAAAACTGTAAAATAGTTCGTTTTATCTGCTTATAACATCTTTACTTGCGTTATAACATAGGGAACCCGTATTAATTGGTTCTGCCAATTATACAGGCTGCCTTCGTTGTAACAAGCTGAAAATTAATCAAATCACTAAAACAATTAATATACAAGGAACTTGGGGGGGGGTCTGCTGATTTATGCACTCAATTTAGTATTGTACTAAAGATGACATCTCTTTATTTATGTCTATTTGATTACACATAACATATCAACTTTTAACTTACAGTGAAAATTGTAATGGGTTTTCTACATTAAGATTTATAATACAGTTAGCGCATTTTACCTCGGATCCGAGTTTATATGTATTACTTAGGAATTTAAAGTTTACTCTACTCCATTAATGAATTACTTTATTACTGTTTATACCATTTGAGGAATGGTTTCATTTAGTAGTGCAATGTTCCAACGCTACATCACACGTGTTACTTTACAACTTAAGGTTACTGAAGTTACTTGTTACAACATTTATTCTTAAACTTTAGAGATTGTCATTTTAAAGTCTTTTAGTTTACAATTACTTCTATTTCAAAAGATACATATCCACGGAAGACAAGCCTCCGCGTCACCTCTTAGTTAAGGGTTTTAGTCCTAATCCTCCACGCGGAATTCTTCAGTCCTTTCCCTGTAGTGGGTTTTCATCGTGGTAGTCTTTCTGGTGATGGTCCTCGGACTTAACTAATGTTGATTCGGATGTTACGGTGTCATGAAGTCGTCCTGTTTCTCGGTGGGATTGTAAATACAGTTGAGCTCTTCGTCTTCACATTTTACAGTTATGCACATCACATTTGGTAATAGTACGGTTGTATCTGAATTTACATATACAACACTAAGATAACTTTAACTATATTTCTTACTGGGAGATGTCACCTTACGCACTTAATTTTCTACATTAATTTTTCTTGTTACACACTACATTCTCGTTGTATAACTCTTCACACGGTTATTTGAAACTAATAACCACATTTAACAAAAAGTACATATTTTGTACAGCGCTCTGCTTTGAGCTGCTTACTGGTTGAACGACGCATCATCTCTGCTCTGAAACTATGTAGGAAGGGTCAGTTAATCGCGCGGCGGTTACGCGTCGCAGCGAAATAGTTCCACATTTCTCCTTTATTTAAATGGTTAAAGATTGACTTTTTAATTATTCATAGATATTCTTAATTACAAACGTTATTAAAGTACACTACTGTGGTCTTGTTTAATTATTTAAATCATGTCAAATTTACAAGTATTATTAGTTTGTTTAGGGGTCGGAATTCAAGTTAATTCCGGTTAGCGCATGTCTATGCAGGGTTAATTAACAAGGTTTACCCTATCTGTACACTCGTATTCCTTTTTATTTTATTATTAAAACTCTTTATTAACTATTATTATAATTTTATGATAGCGATAAAGTTTAGTTTAAATGTGCGATTTTATTAAAATTTAAAATTTCTCAGCCTTTACATTACCTATTTATTAATTACTATATTTTTTTATTAATGAAATCGTCACATGCTCAGATAAACTATAGTAATAACTAAAAACTAAAACAGGATAAAATATAGAAACTAAATACAGAGTGTGTCACCCTCTTATATAATGTAATTTATGATAACGGTATGTAAATAATAAAATGTAGAGTACTTACTTGAAAACGTTAATAAAAATTACGTTATAATGTGATTCGAAAAACTTCAAAATTATATAATTTTATCAAGTAGTTATCAATTTACTCCAAAATTTTTTTAATTTAATTTAAATAAAACATGTCTGTATGTTAGAATGCATTATTTTTAAAATAATAATAATTTCCTAAAACTAGGAACAAAAGTGATAAAAAATATTAAGCACGGTGACAGCAACCAAAAAATAAAAGTAGGAATATGACAAGCTAAGACAGCAACAAAACAAGTAAACAGTCTGCTTTGGAGTCCACGAATAACAAAAAAAAAACAATAAAATCAGAATATTTAAAACTATAGTCGAAAGTACAGGCCTATATGGAGCAGAACTGTGGGAAATGAATAAAAGAAATAAATCCATAATAAGAGCTATGGAGATGGATTACTTGCGGAGGTGCTGTAGACTAACAAGACTAGATAGAGTGAGAAATGTAGAGATTAGATAAGCGATGGGAATGGACCTTGACATTATAGAAACAATAGAAGCAGGAAGACCGAATTGGTTTGGACACCTAAAAAGAATGTCGGATGAGAAATGGCCAAGGAAGGTATGGGAATGGACTCCACTCTCTAGAAGAAAAAAGGAAGACCATTCATGGAAAATGGACGGCGAAGACGCAATGAATGCAAGAGGACTTAAAGAACAGGACTGTTTAGACCGGCGCCAGTGGAAGCTAGGATGCGAGAGGCGGCGCCAGCCGTAATTAAATCGCTTATAAAAAAAATTATAATAATAATTTAATAGTTATATAAATTCTTTCTCAAACCACACTCAGTTATTTTGAACTGTAAAAGCACCACCCTTTACGAGAAGTGTACAGTGTTGTTAGATATATGCAGATTTTGTCTGTTTGTCTATACAAGTTAAAGGTCTGTGAATGTCTGCGTAGTTATGTTTTTGACGCCTTAAAAGATTTCTTGGAAAATTAATTACCGCGTCGAATAAGCAAAATGCGACTGAATCTGGGTATGACAGATGAGGTGGTGTCTCGAATATACTTTTCCATGAAGCGACAAAAAAATAAAAATATAAAAATAAGTAATACCCAGAAACATACTCACATAATATCGAAAGAATATATACATTCTCTAAAATGTTTGGAATCTGCGAATTGTATGTTTTCTCAGAATCGATTTGAGTGTGTGTGAGTGCGTGTCTGTCTGTCTATCTGTGTGTAGGCCTTTAGTGAGTACAATAAAATTTGCTCACTGCACGACGTTAGTTATTTGAAACGTTATAGAAACAGATAAAGTATTAAGAGAACGAGTGTGAACGGAGACGGAGAGAGAGAGAGAGGAAGGAAGGGAGGGAGGAGAGAAAGAGAGGAGGTAGTGAAAAAGTTGTCAGCGTAAAGTGAGCAGGCCTACTTGAAGAAACAGACACCGACGTCTCGTTTGTCTGACATGAGATTAAGAAACCAAGTTGACAACAGGAAAATCTAATAACAACAATAATACTACCAATAACAGCAACAACAACACAAAGTTCTCATATTACCGCTTTACACACTAAAAATAAAAAATACAAATTCTTATTACGCGTGATTGTATTTTGTAGAAAATAAGAGCTCTTACACAAGCTTTCAATTTGTCATTGTGCGCGCGCGCGCGCGCGCGTGTGTGTGTGTGTGTGTGTGTGTGTGTGTGTGAAGTATTTATTAATCCACTCTCGCCGCAGGCGTTTCATATTACGCCTGTCACTTTCCTTCAAGTCATTCATTCAGTGCTTGTCAGATATTTTTCGTTTTATTTTCTATACGTACTTTTTTTTACATTTCTCAGGCGTTTATATTTACTTATTTATTTTTACAATAAAGAAAAATCAGCAATGAAATTTCCAAGAAGCGAAGTCATGGAAACTTATATTATAACTTATTATAGGCGCGTCTGTGTCGGAGAGATCTGTGTCGTCTGGCTCCAGCCAGGGACGCACTCTCTGACTCCTTGAGTTGTCTATCTCATTCACAACATACATACAACATACAAACATACATGACTTCCATGTTCTCAGATTTATATTTAAAAACATTTTCGAAATGAAATATTTCCATAGAAACTACTTCTTTCTTCACCCTTAACCACAGTAATGTGGTCACTAACGTATACCACCTCAAGTTACCGCACTCGATTTTCACTGATGACGGCAGTCGATGGCACTGCCGAAACATCTGGTTTTGCGAAAAACATTGGACCACGGCCAAACAGCCCGGGAAGGAATTTTAACACCAAACTACTTCTTTGTTTCCGATAACGTAGTACACATAAAAAAAGCTATCCCTCCCCTTTCAACTATCATTTTCATTTACATAAAATTACCCACTCCCCCTTCACTACCCTTTTCATTTACAGATATTTCATCTACTTTTCTACAGTGGATTATTATGACCTTCTTTTCAGGATACTTGATTTATCAAAATTAAGTACTTTACTCTTGTTAAAACATGAAACGTTGCACGTAAACTACCCCTTCCCCTTAACCGATCTTCACCAATATCAATAGGCCTTGAGTCCTCTACAACTCAGGCATATGTGTACAAATTATTTGAATCTGTTTGAATTTGCGGGAGTTATCGTTTTCCATATAAAAATAATTCTACACAGACACATAGGCTAGACACACAGACAAGCACAGACACTTTTCAGAAAATGACTTTTCTTCATGTTTTGAGAGTAGTACAATCAGAATCAGCCCTTATCTCGAACACGATTTTTTTTGCCATCACTATGCTTCCATTTCCTTATGGAACATGAAGTAAAAATTGACCCTCATTACTTCAAATTGAAAACTTCATCGTCTGTCCTAGGGGAAGGAGGGAGGTTGTACATTGAGCTAACGTTCCGATTACGTAAAAGAGCAACTGCTGCAGGAACAATATTAGACATGTGAGGTACACCTGCGTTAATACCGCTGGAAAAAGTTGAAAAGAATATAAAAACAACAAAAATTAGATTGTTTAACTACAGCACACTGTCCGTAGTTTCTATGGAGAGGAAACTTGGAAGGTAACAAGAAATATAGAACTTAGAAATAAGTATTTGTCAATAAACGTATGATTCGACTGAGTAGGCTTGCACGATCGGTGTAAACATTATTAAATTGTCGTACATCCGGGCTGTTAGGCCGTTCTCGGCTGCTGACATGGTGTGACATTAGTCGGCTATCGTTTCGGTCCCAGCCACCGGGAAACTTCTTCAAAGCGACACAGAACACGAACAATACCCGAGTCTTTCCCGAGAACCAACCAACGGGTGAAAACTCGGGTATTTTTCAGATTACATATGGCGCACGTGTTCTCTGAGATTGAGCGGACGCAACGCAAAAGTGAAACAACTGCAGATATCAACTTAAAAAATTTCGTACATGGTGTTGGAACACAGGCGATTGACATTGGTGATGGCATTGGTGAGATCATAAGCATCACACATCGTATTTTTAGTAAAGAACATGGCGTGAAAAAACTTTGTGCAGGGTGGCTGCCACATTTCAAGTTGTTGTTCTTTTTGGACGTCCACGCGAGGATCATCTTCAATGCCCGTACGACCACGTTTAAATCCGAGTGCCGCCTTAACAAAAAAAACCAACGATTTTGAGGGCTCAGTATCTCCTAACACGTTCGCTATTTCGTTTTAAATTTCCATTGTCACTAGATTTTCTTCAACAAATAATTCAAGATTTTATCCATTTTTCAAAATATGCGTAACACGTAAAATTCAAACAGCCGGTAAACAATGAATAATTTTACATATAGTTGCATAAACTGACAGGTGTTTACAAGAAATACGAAACTTACATCACACAAAACATTTTAGTTCTACCGGTAAGCTATTGATTAGAAGTAATATGAGCGAATTTGAATAAAGTCATAATAATCAGTAAAGTAACGGATCATTATTACAAAATTATTCGCACTTCCCTTTCACATTGAGAGTGTGACAAGATGCATGTATAAAACAATTCATCGCCAGATTTCTTCAAAGCTAGCAGGTTATAAAACCAATCGTCTATATACACATTTTCAACGCAGTCCATACCAGAATAAGACTTCAAATATATAGAATTAACGCTTTATATGAAGCCGTTATCAAATATACGTACTGAATTGCAAGCCACAACAACCAATGATAACACGTCTTATCGCTTCGATTCGAGATACGTAGCGCGGCCCGGAGTTTTGTGACGATTTAAGTGAATATAGAATTTTAAATAAAAAAAATTAATTTACTAGCAATTAAATAGTTTTAAATCGCACTATTAAACCTAAAGCCCCTGTCCTAACTCAGAATAAGTATGAGATGTAAATGGAAAATCTAACTAAAGCATTAATAAAAAATTCGAATTGTAAAAAGTTATTAATATCACAATTAACCCTTTGCTAGTCATCATGCGGTGACCTGTTAATTCCGGACACAACTTGCATAGTGAGTCGTCTGTAACTTAGGAAGATATAAAAATCATAATCTTTGTAATTAGTAATTTGAAGGCACAAGAGTAGTTAAAATAATTCACTTAAATTATATATATAGGATTAATGTATTTTTTTTTTTAATAAGAATGTCAATTTAAATAAAAATAGGAACTATATTATCGCGGAGTACTTGGCCCTCTCCGTTGTAATGTGCCAGTCGAATCGGGTAGAGAGTCACAATGCTGCCGTCAGAGCGTATAGAACTACGAGCGACAGCTCCACCAAAATGCACTGTTTAAATTTAATTTTAAATGTTAGCTACCACTGCTAAACATAACGAGCGAGTGTAGTGTGTGAATTGTAGAAAGTTGTGTTAAAAAGAGAAATGTAGTAAGTTAAAACAAAAAAACTAACAAGAGAAAGCAAGATGACGTCTCCCCTCAAGAGGTAAATTCAAGTACAACTTTACACATGAACATGTGACCTGCATAAACTTCACATGTAGACGTATACGAGGCATAAGACGCTGACGAGGACCTACGTGGATCTACACCAACTTAAACAAGAGAAACTTCAATCTCCGCAGTGAACCTCCTATCTAGTACTTGCCGAAGACACGACTCAGATGACGACGCCGACTTCAAGAATTCCCAAGAGAGACACCCCAGGACGAGGTTACCACGACCTATTGTAAAGGTGACTCGATAGCTAGCCTATCGAGAGTTAATTATATTTGAGACATAACTTACAGAGAAAAGAGACTTTTCAAAGACTATAATTTTATTTAAATTTTAAATGAGACCAACTAAGAGTTTACTGTAATATTCAATATCATACGTTGTAACTCATTATATGTAAATGTAAATTATAATCACTTTAGTTAATAATACCATTCTTCAAATGGTAAAAGAAGTCTTGCAAGCATCTAGATGAACACAAAATACTCAGAAGTCTTTGCTATAGATATACTTAAAGTAAACTCGGATCCGAGGTAAAAGAATACATAATCAGTTTGATCCCCAGTTTTTCTGAAAACCAGTCAAATATTTTAATCTAATTAATTATGTCATGGGATCTTTTCATATCAGTTGTTAATAAAGAGAAGTCATCTTATTACACATGAAAATGAGTGCATAAATCAGTGAAATAACTTCCCTTGTTTCCTAATAATTAGCTTAAGTAATTTGTTCAATTATTTTGAGTTTAATAACAGTTCGTTACAACGTAGGCAGCCCATGTAATTGGCAGGTGTCAATTAAGATGGGTTCCCTGGATTTGTAACGTGGTAAAAAACGTTACAAAATTGCGCCACTCTGCTTATTAATAAAAAAGTTTGTAAGCATCGTGACATTAACAAAGATACGTCACGCTGCTAATTAAAGTAATTGTTACGGAGTAAATTAGATAACTCACGGCATTCAGTTATTTGATATATGCACTCAGTCACTGTATTTAATGTAACATTAGTTTTCATAAAATGAATTTATTTTAAGATACGTAAATGATAGTCAGTATAACTTGAAATATCATTGTATGAAGCAAGTATGTACATGAATTGTAGTACTTGTTGATCTGTTCAGTCTTTAACAGGTTTATATTGTGACAATCCAAGACCTGTAGTTTCTTGAATATACCTGCATAGTATATCAGTGTATGTCTGTCGTCACGGTAAAAAAAAAAAATTATACCCCTGTGTAAAGTAGACCCGGTTAATTACGTGGAAAGAATTTCGTAACTTAAATTTGTTACTAAAAAAAAATAAATAATTTAATTGGGGAAAGTACGGGAATTAATTACTAAACTCAGACTGTTCTAACCGTAATACACTTGTAACTTGTAAAGTGTGCTTTGTTGAATGAGATTCACCCCATGCGTCCGAGCTGGCTTCTCCAGTTAAAACCGGTCAAGGAAGTTAGTCTGTGGCATTGTGTAGAGAACAATACGTGTGCGTAACCCCCGCGTTCCCACGCATACACTTACCCTGCCTTTGTGTGCTAAATAAAAGAGGGTGACCTACATTCCAGCAAACAGCTGATCGGCGATTTAACATTGAAATATGTGTGTGTGGAATTTCTGTCTCTCCCTTAGAAGAGGAATAATTCTCTTCTGAATTATGCAATTATTTACCCAAGAATGCAGCTTGTCTATATAATTGTGTATAGCATAGTAGAGCAAGTATTTTCACCGTGACGACAATTAAATAATATAGTGTCTTAAATTTCAAATAAATAAATGACTTAGTTAACCCTCCATTGTTAGATAAAGTGTTAAACCACATGCCCCAAAACAGTAAACTTTTAAACTAAGCGTAACTGAAAACAAAGTAAGTAAAGTGTGCTAAAAAAATGTGGTAATTCGATAGGAAATAATTCTAAGTAAGTTTCTTTAATCCCCCCACAGTAAATAATAAATAAATAAAAAGAAAAAGGCAAGATTCTTAGAAAGAAAACCAAAAGAAAATAATAATAAAAGTGTAATTGCATATTGTAAACACCCGGTCGTGGCCTGTACGAGAACATTAAAGCGTGTTGAGAATTGTAGTAAGCCACCCCCTATTGTTCTGAACTGGTACCGAAGTAAACCACCCCTGTGTATTACAATGGATTGTGTAAAGTGTCTCCCCTTCCGCATAGTTTGTTTAAGTATTGTTAAAGAGATAATAAAGTATTATCTTCGTGAGATTCCGCTTCTCTCTGTAGCATAAGATATTAGGATTAGCAATAATCTAAAGTGGAGTATGGGATCCTCTTTAGATTATATTAGAGGTAAGTCTATGATATATAATTAAGGATTATATATATGTAACGTAACAAGTCACAACGGCGCCGACTGAAAAGGGTAATGATGGGGGCAGAAAGGTGCCAAAAGATCATTAAAGAGTGCTGAAAGCTAACTGGTGTAGTTAGAGTAAGCCGATGTCAGTCGGGCCACGATATTGTGAGTTACGGATAATTAGGGAAATTAGTATTAAGAATTAAAATATAAGTTAGCATTGTAAGTAATGAGAAAAAGGGAATTTCACGAATGAGAACATTTAAATGAGAACAAGATCATTTAAAGAGAGATTGAAAAAACAAACCGTGTAGTAAAATTAAACTTCACACACTGATACCAAGCATACTCCAAGTCCCCAATTTTAATTAGTCCCCAATCCTCACAAAACCTCCGTAATGTGGAATTTAAGCGGTGGAGTATGTGACGATTTAATTAAATATAGAATTTTAAATAAATAAAAAAATTAATTTACTAGCAATTAAGTATTTTTAAATCGCACTATTAAACCTAAAGCCCCTGTCCTAACTCAGAATAAGTATGAGATGTAAATGGAAAATCTAACTAAAGCATTAATAAAAATTCGAATTGTAAAAAAGTTATTAATATCACAATTAACCCTTTGCTAGTCATCATGCGGTGACCTGTTAATTCCGGACTCAACGTGTTTAGCGAGCCGTCTGTAACTTAGGAAAATATAAAAATCATAATATTTGTAATTAGTAATTTGAAGGCACCAGTAGTAGTTAAAATAATTCACTTAAATTATATATGTATAATTAATGTATTGTTTTTTGTAATAAGAATGTCAATTTAAATAAAAATAGGAACTATATTATCGCGGAGTACTTGCCCCTCTCCGTTGTAATGTGCCAGTCGAATCGAGTAGAGAGTCACAATGCTGCCGTCAGAGCGTATAGAACTACGAGCGACAGCTCCACCAAAATGCACTGTTTAAATTTAATTTTAAATGTTAGCTACCACTGCTAAACGTGGCGAGCGAGTGTAATGTGTGAATTGTAGAAAGTTGTGTTAAAAAGAAAAATGTAATAAGTTAAAACAAAAAAACTAACAAGTAGTAAGCAAGATGACGTCTCCCCTCAAGACGTAAATTCAAGTACAACTTTACACATGAAGATGAGACCTGCATAAACTTCACATGTGGACGTATACGAGGCATAAGACGCTGACGAGGACCTACGTGGATCTACACCAACTTAAACTAGAGAAACTTCAATCTCCGCAGTGAACCAGTACTTGCCGGAGACAGGACTCAGATGACGACGCCGACTTCAAGAATTCCCAAGAGAGACACCCCAGGACGAGGTTACCACGACCTATTGTAAAGGTGACTCGATAGCTAGCCTATCGAGAGTTAATTATATTTGAGACATAACTTACAGAGAAAAGAGACTTTACAAAGACTATAATTTTATTTAAATTTTAAATGAGACCAACTAAGAGTTTACTGTAATATTCAGTATCATACGTTGTAACGCATTATATGTAAATGTAAATTATAATCACTTTAGTTAATAATACCATTCTTCAAATGGTAAAAGAAGTCTTGCAAGCATCTAGATGAACACAAAATACTCAGAAGTCTTTGCTATAGATATACTTAAAGTAAACTCGGATCCGAGGTAAAAGAATACATAATCAGTTTGATCCCCAGTTTTTCTGAAAACCAGTCAAATATTTTAATCTAATTAATTATGTCATGGGATCTTTTCATATCAGTTGTTAATAAAGAGAAGTCATCTTATTACACATGAAAATGAGTGCATAAATCAGTGAAATACCTTCCCTTGTTTCCTAATAATTAGCTTAAGTAATTTGTTCAATTATTTTGAGTTTAATAACAGTTCGTTACAACGTAGGCAGCCCATGTAATTGGCAGGTGTCAATTAAGATGGGTTCCCTGGATTTGTAACGTGGCAAATAAACGTCACAAAATTGCGCCACTCTGCTCTAGATATATATTTGACGAATGGATACTGCATTGTTCTAGATCTGCAATGTGCGCAGTTCTGGTAAGTTAAGTGTAACAACATCTAAAACGGAAACCAGGTACCCTCCTCGTAATAAGCCCATCTGTTATAATTGCGGCAAGTATGGACACATAAGAAAGGACTGTAAGAGTAAGCAATTGGAACGTAAACACTCCGATCCAAAAAACATATAAGGCAGGGAGACCCGAAATCCTGTGTCTTCAGCAGCAACTCGAAATCTGGTGAGCCTAAAGAAACGTATAAAAAAAAAGTTATTATATAACGAAAGTGGAAGGAAAAGAAATTCTAAAGAAGTAGATCCCTACGTGAGAAAGTTTCTTGAAAAATGTAACGCGATAAATAAATGTAACTGGACTAAAAGTCTATTACCCTTAATCCAAGTAGACCTAGGTGTTACCTCCACTATCGCATTAATTGATTCGGGATCTAGCAGAACCTTAATCAGTCAAGAGTTAGCAGACAAATTATTGAAACACCATCTAGTAAAACGGAGTCAAGCGGTGAATATAAAGTGTGCTACCGCCAATAAACGAAATATAATAATAAAACTGAGCATTACCGTTAAAGTTAAAATCAAGAACCTAACCTGGGTTTTAACTATGTTAGTATGTAATGAATCAGGACCCGACTTAATATTGGGAGCAGACTTTATTAGTAAAACGGGAATGATTCTTGACATCTATGAGCAAAAATATTATTTTCGATTCGACCGTACACGGAAATATAGATTTGATTGTAATAATGACAAACAGGAAAAAACTAGTTCATCTACTGCACACGTAATACACCAAGAGTCTGATTTATCTCATCTAGAAAGTAGAGATAGAATGAGAATACAGAAATTAATAAAAGAATTTTCCTCAGTTCTTACACCTAAGCTAGGACTCACTAAACTAATAGAATATAAAATTAATCTGAGCGATCAGAAAGTAATACGCCTACCTCCGTACAAGTTGTCGCCTCCCATGAAGATGGAAGTGATGAGAAACCATATCAACAAGTTGTTGGAGCAAGGAGTAATTGAACCCTCTACGTCCCCATATTCATCTCCCTCCTTTTTAGTACCGAAAGGTCACGATAAGCACAGACTAGTTGTGGACTACCGGCAATTAAACAAAAGAATAGAATTTGAATCTATTCCTCTTCCAGACATCCATAGTGCTTTCCATTACTTCACGAAAGCGAAAGTCTTTACGGTAATGGATCTGAATCAAGCTTTTCACCAAATACCCCTTTCTGAAGAATCAAAACGTCTAACCGCGTTTGCCGTTCCTTTTAACTTGTACCAATTTACTAGAGTACCCTTTGGAATATCTCAAGGAAGTTCCGTATGTAGTAGACTATTAGAAAGGATATTTCACGATATTAAATTTAAATATGTGTATCACTATTTGGACGACATCGTTATATATAGCGAATCAATGGAACAACATCTTAAACACCTACGTGAAGTGTTATCTCGGTTACAAAAAGCAGGATTAACTGTTAACCCAAAAAAGGTGAATTTTGCCGTCCCACAGTTTTCATTCTTAGGTCACATCGTGAAAGCGAATGGAAAAATAAGCATTGACCCCGAACGTACCCGCGCTATTAGAGAATTTTCACCCCCACGAGATGCAAAAGGTATAGCCCGATTTTTGGGAATGGTAAATTATTTCCACAAGTATATTCCCCATCTTGCCGAAGTAGCAGTACCCTAAATTCCTTAAGAAAGAAGGGAGCGAAGTTTGAATGGAGCGCACAACATCAAAATGCGTTTGAACAACTCAAAGAAAGTATCATATCTCCCCCAGTTTTGCAACTAGCCGATTTTACGAAACCTTTCGTAGTGCAGACCGACAGTTCCAGTGTAGCGTTAGGTGCAGTCATATATCAAGAGATAGAAAACAGTAGACTACCTATTAGTTATGCATCGCGAACCTTGAGCGACCAAGAAAGAAAATATTCCGCATACGAATTGGAATGTTTAGCCATTGTTTTTGCATTTGAGAAATTTAAACCCTTCCTAGAACATAAAGAATTCCTTCTGGAAACTGATAATCAAGCATTATCTTGGTTACTGAATCACCCTAAACAGTTAGGACGTATTGGAAGATGGGTATTGAGGTTAAACTGCTACAAATTCAGAGTACAGCATATTAAAGGTACACAAAATGTAGTCGCTGATACCCTGTCCCGTAGTCGCCCACTAATACTCCCGGAAGCAAGGAGAATCCGGAAACAGCACTTGCTAACGCCGTAATTACTGAGTTCCCCCTTGCTTTTACAAACATTGCCTTGTATCAACAACAAGACCCCTTACTGAATCCTATTATAGAACAACTTGCGCAAGGTATTAAATCCGAGAAATACGTATTGAGTAAAAGTGTACTATGCCATAAAATAAGAAACGGAAAGGAACTAAGAATAATCGCCCCTGATGTGATTAAGCCCATGCTGATGGAGTACTTCCATTCATCTACCATTGGAGCCCATATGGGAATCAATAAAACAATACATCGTGTTCGAAAGGAATATCATTGGAACAATATGAACAGCGAAATAGCCAGTTTCGTAAAGAAATGTAAATTATGTGCTCTGAGTAAACCGGCCAGAAATAATCAGGTAAGCCAATTGATTTCAGAAATCCCTAAGATCCCTTTTTCTAAACTTTATCTAGACTTTTCAGGTCCTTATCCACGATCGAAATCAGGTAATACTATGTTACTCATCTGTGTAGATTCGTTCACCAAATATGTTTGGATGTATCCCATGCGACAAGCATTAGCGTCGACGACTGTACAAATATTACAGGAAAGATTATTTAAAGACTACGAGACACCTGTACGTATAGTGTCAGATAATGGACCACAGTTTAAAGCGAAAGAATTTAAGAAAATGTGTTTCAAGTTAGGAATAGACCATATAACCACTACGGAGTATCAACCGCAAGGCAATATTGCTGAAAGGTATCTATAAAACCTCAAATCTGCATTAATCGCCTACCATGCGAACGATCGTACGTCTTGGGACCAAAACCTATCCTGGATACAATACGCCTTTAATTCAGCTTATCACGAAGGTCACAAGTCGACCCCGTTTGAGTTACTGTATAAATACAAACCAAACCACCCCTTGTCCACTAAATGGAAAATACACGACCTGCTACCTCCGCAAATAAAGGATAAGCAGATTAAGCAAATATGGAATAAAGCCCGCTCTAATTTAAGAGTGAACTTAGAGAAATCCAGAAAATACCACGAGAAAAGTATTCATAACAATTCAGTTAGGTACCAAGTAGGTGACTTAGTAATGTACAAGACTCACCCGACTAGTAGTGCAATTGATAAGACCACCTCTAAACTATCATACCGATGGTGTGGCCCTTACCAAATCCAGAAGTACTTAACTCCAGTTACAGTAGCCCTGTATGAACCTGCGACTCGAAAATATGTGCGGAGAACACATATTTCGCAGACAAAATTGTATAAGGAGAAAAGAAGAAATAGTATAGCCAAAAATAGAAAAGGTAATACTAGGTAGTGAAGTATATTATACCTCAGTAACCTTGCTAAGTGTTAATCGTAGAATTTGGAAATGAGGCCTGATCAACCTGAGATCCAGTTCAGCGAAAGATAAGTAAATGAGTACTCAATGAGAACTAAACTGAATTCTAAATAGCAAAATATTTAGAAAATTACTCTAAGAAGAGAGTAATAAAAAACCCAAAGAAAAAACCGGTAGTAGATTTAAGTAGTAGACATAAGAAAGAGTTTTGTGTTTTAAAATGTAGATATTAAGTGTGAATAGTATGTAAAAAAAATAGGTAGTTTATAAGAAAGTATAAAAGTATATTGTGTTGTGGAGAAGAAACAAATGGGTATAATGCTTGCCAATAACTACGTGAGAGAAATTCCACACACTGACACCAAGCACACTCCAAGTCACCAATTTTGCGTTAGGCTCACAAACCCTCCGTAATGTGGAATTTAAGCGGTGGAGTATGTGACGATTTAAGTGAATATAGAATTTTAAATAAAAAAAAATTAATTTACTAGCAATTAAGTAGTTTTAAATCGCACTATTAAACCTAAAGCTCCTGTCCTAACTCAGAATAAGTATGAGATGTAAATGGAAAATCTAACTAAAGCATTAATAAAAAATTCGAATTGTAAAAAGTTATTAATATCACAATTAACCCTTTGCTAGTCATCATGCGGTGACCTGTTAATTACGGACACAACGTGCATAGCGAGTCGTCTGTAACTTAGGAAGATATAAAAATCATAATCTTTGTAATTAGTAATTTGAAGGCACAAGAGTAGTTAAAATAATTCACTTAAATTATATATGTAGGATTAATGTATTTTTTTTTAATAAGAATGTCAATTTAAATAAAAATAGGAACTATATTATCGCGGAGTACTTGCCCCTCTCCGTTGTAATGTGCCAGTCGAATCGGGTAGAGAGTCACAATGCTGCCGTCAGAGCGTATAGAACTACGAGCGACAGCTCCACCAAAATGCACTGTTTAAATTTAATTTTAAATGTTAGCTACCACTGCTAAACGTGGCGAGCGAGTGTAATGTGTGAATTGTAGAAAGTTGTGTTAAAAAGAAAAATGTAATAAGTTAAAACAAAAAAACTAACAAGAGAAAGCAAGATGACGTCTCCCCTCAAGAGGTAAATTCAAGTACAACTTTACACATGAAGATGTGACCTGCATAAACTTCACATGTAGACGTATACGAGACATAAGACGCTGACGAGGACCTACGTGGATCTACACCAACTTAAACAAGAGAAACTTCAATCTCCGCAGTGAACCTCCTATCTAGTACTTGCCGAAGACACGACTCAGATGACGACGCCGACTTCAAGAATTCCCACGAGAGACACCCCAGGACGAGGTTACCACGACCTATTGTAAAGGTGACTCGATAGCTAGCCTATCGAGAGTTAATTATATTTGAGACATAACTTACAGAGAAAAGAGACTTTACAAAGACTATAATTTTATTTAAATTTTAAATGAGACCAACTAAGAGTTTACTGTAATATTCAATATCATACGTTGTAACGCATTATATGTAAATGTAAAAATTATAATCACTTTAGTTAATAATACCATTCTTCAAATGGTAAAAGAAGTCTTGCAAGCATCTAGATGAACACAAAATACCCAGAAGTCTTTACTATAGATATACTTAAAGTAAACTCGGATCCGAGGTAAAAGAATACATAATCAGTTTGATCCCCAGTTTTTCTGAAAACCAGTCAAATATTTTAATCTAATTAATTATGTCATGGGATCTTTTCATATCAGTTGTTAATAAAGAGAAGTCATCTTATTACACATGAAAATGAGTGCATAAATCAGTGAAATACCTTCCCTTGTTTCCTAATAATTAGCTTAAGTAATTTGTTCAATTATTTTGAGTTTAATAACAGTTCGTTACAACGTAGGCAGCCCATGTAATTGGCAGGTGTCAATTAAGATGGGTTCCCTGGATTTGTAACGTGGTAAAAAACGTTACAGTTTCTTTGTTTATAGCTGCTACAAACGGCGCAATTACGTTACTAGAAATCCCTTTAATGTAGTAAACACTCGGCGACTAATCGGGCTGCCACTATTAGCTCGATATTGTGCAAGAGCGTACATCATCCTGCTGCTCACAGAAAGCGTGCAACACTTCACATAAGTCACTCAAATTGCCTATACCCTCAGCGGGTACCAATATTATAACCTGTTAATCGTTTGTTTCCTGTTATTTACTTCGTCATTTATACGGTGTTAATTTTATTTCCCAGATATTTGTAGTCCGTTCGATGCGGTATGACTAGCGAAACACTGACTTCCATACATGTATCTTAGGTTTTCACGGCCGGGGGCATAATTATTCAAATTAATTTCCGGGCTGTAAGGCCGTGGCCTACTATAATTAACCAGCTGACAGATGTTATCTTCAGACGTTTCGGCCCACTTCTGGAGGTCATCTTCAATAACAACAGTTTTGAACGACTGACAAGGTGTACGTCAGTAAAACCACAGTACTGTAGCAAATGTTAAGTGGTCCCAAAATGGACTGTCTTATATAAACTTTTAGAGTTGCACGATGTCAGCTGAAAAGGACCATCAGCCAATCAGAAACAAGCCCAACGCTATAGATCGAGCAGCACAGCCCAAACCCTATGTAATGTGAGGTTTTCTCCACGCCGATTAGCCGTCGGCTACCTGGCATATCCACGCCCTGACGATGAGAACTAGAGCGTCCGCTCGTCTGGCGTCTCTGTTTCCGATACTTGTCAACAATGCTATGACCCGCAAGCTAGGTAAGTTGATCCTCAACGCGTACCTGTTGCCGATCATCGTCCATGCCATTCCCGTCTGGGGTTACCGTGCAGCTGTTCATAAAAGAAACTTGCAAAGCGTTCTCGAGAGTGCTCTTCGGCTAGCGGCCAAAACCCCTATCGGTTCCCATTCTCGACTTTTGAGAAGTGGACTCGGTGTCCGCTCCTTGGACGACACCGTGCGACGACTTACACGTAAATTTTGCGCCCGAGCTGCGAGGACCCAGGCAAACCCCCTCATAGCCGGCCATGGGAAGTACCGGCCACGTCCAGGTGATTCTTGGAAACGGCCTTACTGTACTAGAACGACCTAGTACGAGCATGCCGTTGTAACGGCCCTTAAATTCTAAATTAAAATATTCTGTCTGGACAGGAGCACTAGGCAGGAGCTCCTTCCGGAAGCTCGGAACTGGGAAGCCAAAGGGACGTCTCACGGCGCGCATCCCTACAGCTCTGGCCGCCGCCGCCGCCGCCGCCGCCGAGTAGCGTTTGCCACAGTGCTGCGGTTTTACCGACGCAAATCGTTTTCACTGAAGATGTCCTCCAGAGGTGAGGCCAAAACGTCTGATGACAACATCTGTCAGCGTATCAATTATAGTAGACGACGGGCTTACAGCCCAGAACTTAATTTGAATACTTGACTTCTATAATTGAACTAACGTCTGTAGAATTTTTCACGAGTTAACAGTCAACAGCAACAAGTATGCTATCCATAAAGTCGTCGTTTCAATTTTTTTATTTCTCTGGTAAAAATTGTACATACAAACGTAAAAATCTTTAAACGTCACAAACGTAAAGCATTCAAAGCGATGTCATCTCGTTGTGGCTGACGATGGTGCGACAATAATCTATACAGAACTCACTACCACTCAACTGGAGTGTCTTATATTGATGGCGCGGTTTTACTGCAGTCATTGCTGTTCTCTCTCTTTCTCTCTCCCCCTCTCTCTCGTCGTTGTTATGTATCTGCTGAAGTGGAAACATCACTCAGAAAAATATAGAGCGAGAGAGAGAAAAGTGTAATGAACTGGAAATTTTTGTTAGAATCGTTGCGGGAAATTTGTTCAGTACTACTACCACGACTACTACTACAACAATCGATACAAGGTGATGCATCATCGTTTGTCGCCTTTGCGGTGCTCTCGATTCATCCTATCGATATGCATCCATTCGATTGTTTTCAATGCCGTCGTCGTCGTCTCCTCTGCGGTACTGTTGTGTTATGTACGACCTGACCTCGCGTTTTACCCCCTTTCAAGAATCATAACATGAGACATATTGCTACGATCTTATGGAGAGAGAAAAGAATGGGGAAAGAAGAGATGGATTGACGACTTAGACGATTGGTGTTATATTGCCTGACAGTTTTGAAGACAACCCGGTTGCGAATTTTGTAGTAACGATACGTTACCTTATTGCTTAAAGAACATATCGAGAGGTGGTTAAAGTAACCAAGTCAAATGACCTGTCATAAAAAAATGTTATTTTTTTTTTATTAACGAATATATTTCTTTTCATTTTTCAAAAGCTATGTAATGAATAAAATAATGCATTAATAATAAAAATTAACCTTGAAAGTCAGTTATTGATTTTATAATTTATCGTTGCACTTGAAAACCCTTAATTTCAGTATACCATAAAGTCGCCCAAGTGGACTTGAGTAACTTTACCAGTTACCCCACGATATATCCACTATTCTTTTTTTCATCTGGTCACCATCATTTTCAGACTGTCTTTGGGTATTAACAAAGAAGCGGTGATTAATTAAAGAAACATTCTCTCGCTTGTTTGCAGGATCACCTTGTTTAGTGATTGATTTTGTGAATTAAGGTTTCTGTAATTTTTAGTTATCAGGTTTGTTGACTACCGTAATAATTGTTAAATTGAACGATAAGCGTCTTTAGTGTGCGCATATTCATAAAGGAATCAGTTATTATTAAACGTGATTTCTCCTTAACAAAGAACGTATTTACTTGTAATACTTACATGTTTATATGTTTTCAGCTTACTAAATGTATTGTAATATGTATTAAAGACGTACAAGAAATATTTTAGAACAAAATATGATCGTTATTCCCTCTCTTTCACGTTTTGCTACTTATGTATGTTACCAATACCCTCTGGTTTAAAAACGTATCTGTTCATACCATCCTGTACATAAATGCAGTTGTTTATCCGTTTTCTTTGTTTTCTTCCGTTTGAATCCCAATATGCCAGTATTCTGAAAAGATGGTATTTCTTCTATTTATCTAAGACCATCTGTTCTATTTGTCTGTTGAAAATTGTGTCATATCTTGTATTGGTTTGTGTTTGTTCAGGTATTTGTTTTGTGTTTTGTGTTTGTATATTTGAAAATTTTCCCATATGTTTATTACGGTGCCTTTGTGTGGTGTTACACAAACATGACACAATTTTCAAAGCACTCAACATCGAAAATACACAAAATACTAATATATACACCACAATTACACACAATAATACCAGTTTAAAATACCAAAAACCAACAGGAAACCATAACAGCAACCAGCCAAAACACAAGTAACTCCACAAGTTCAAAATTAAGAAGGCTGAGGACGGAAACAATAAGTTTTCCCAAAACATGTTCCAAATAAGGGAAAAACATCTTGAGGTAAAGTTATTATAAATATTAAATATATTATATATGCATCAAGAAATAGACTGTAACAAAAAGTGTTTGAATGTTTGTGTGTGTGTGTGTGTGTATGTGTGTGTGTTGTTGTTGTTGTTGTTGTTGTTGTTGTTGTTGTTGTTGTTGTTGTTGTTGTTGTTGTTGGTGTTGTTGTTGTTGTTGTTGTAGCAGGTTTTTTGGTACATCCGTGTATGTGATGCTTATATTGCCGACATTTCGTTCCGTAATCCCGGAACATTTTCAAGGCGTACTGATTTTGATTTAACTACGCCCCGCGTTTTATATCTTGCTTCCCTTGTGATTTTTGCCGTGGAAGGGTTAGGGCGTGGGGATGAGTATGTTGTGGCCGTATGTTGTTTGTTAATTTCTGTAATGTGTGTGTTTGTTAGAAATTTCCAAGTTGTCACTAGTTTTGTATATTCGTTGCTGTCGCTGACCGCTCCCCCTCGCATCTAGTATATCTCAATGGCCTCTCTGTACTGTCTTGACTCTTTTAGTTGGTTCGTGCCAAAATTTTTGTGTTCTTGAAATCGAAAGTGTGTCCTGTTTCCTTGGTGTGTTTCGTTAGGGATGTGTTATCATCTTGTTTTTCTACTGCCAATTCGTGTTCGCAGACGCGTTGACGTATATTCACCCAGAGTGGCTGATATAAGATCTCTCGCAGTTTTTGCATGGAATTTGATATACACCTTGTCCCTCTAAGTGTATGCGGTCTTTCGGATTTTGTAGAAAGGCGTTGATTTTTGTGCGTGTTGAATGTTGTCCTAGTATGATATTTCTTGAATATTCTCCCTACTATGTCTGTTGTACACTTTATAGATGGTAACGTTAAGCTGTTGATGTGCTCCTGTGTTTCTTTCTCCGGTTGCGTCTTCTTCGTCTTCTTTTGTTTGATAGCATTGTTTAAATCGGATAGGGTGTATCCATTGAAAAACAGCGTCTCCTTCAAAGTGTTCAGCTCCTGTTTCCTGTGTTCCTCGTCCGGTAGGTGTAGGGCTCTGTGTGTGTCTTCACTACAGAGTGTAGCTGAGCTGGGTGGTGATGGGACTGTCTGTGTAAGGATCTGTTTGTGTGTGTAGGTTTTCTGTATGTGGAAAAGCTGAGGTGACCGTCTTTCTTCTTTATAAAAAGGTCAAGGAATGGAATGCCGTTGTCTGTCTCCGTTTCCATAGTGAACTCTATTTTTGGATGGATGCTGTTTATATGCGTCAAGAACTCTGTTAGTCTGTCCTTTCCGTGTGGCCATATTACGAAGCAGTCGTCGATGTATCTAATCCACAAGGAAGGTTTAAGCTGTGCTGTGCTGTGCTTATTGCTTTTTTATTAAGATTGTCTATGAAGACGTATGCGATTACCGGCGATAACGGTGAGCCCATTGGTGCTCTTTCTATTTTCCTGTGGAAGTGATTGTTGTATGTAAAGTATGTGGAGGTCAGACAGTGCTTTTTAGTTCCATGATGTGCTGAGGCGGTTTGTATGTCGCTTGTATTGTCTGGAGTGCTTCTAAGATCGGTATGATGGTAAAAAGTGAGACTACATCAAAGCTGACCAGGATATCTGAAGAAGAGATGGCGAAGTCCGATAGCTGTTCTTTAAAGTAAACGAGCTTTTATGTACGAATCCATTTTTTCGGCTAGTGGTTGGAAATATTCGGCTAAAAACGCGGCTATGTTTTGTGTGGGAGTACCTATAGCGCTAACTATCGGTCGAAGTGGGATGTCTAAGTTGTTGAATCATCCCTGACAACACAAGTTACTATTCACAACCCAGGCAATTGCAAACTGGAGTGATCCGTGGCGCTTCATCTAACTTACAACCCTGATTTTCTCCATTTTGATTTTTATACATTTGAGCCTACGAAACACCGCCTACATGATTTTAGATTTTAAAACTAGGATGAAGTTAAATCAGCTTCAAATCAGGGGGTCAGGAAGCAAATACCAGAATTCTCCAAACTGGATTGCATACTTGAGTTCGACGATCCCTTAAATGTGCTAAAAGCAACGTGAGAATACATCAAACAGTACTTTAGTGTACAGAAGACTTCTGCCTATAATCTACGTAAATTTTGCTTTGGTCTGTTTATTAATAAACTTGTGTTTTCGGAGGTGGCGTTATTTTTCGGTCGACATAGTAAAAGTGTTTGCTTATAAGATTTAAAATTTAAAAAACAAAGTAAATAAAAAAATGTCGTGAGTATTGTCAGATACAATTAAGGCAAATCGGTGAGCAAAATAAAAGGAGCTGACATAAAAATGACAGAGTAATGTAAGATAGAACGTAAAAGAAAAAAGTCAAGGAAAAACAATAAACATAGGAAAAAATGAGGAAACTCTCTGTACGTTGCAAAACCATTTTAGAGTAGCTATAATGTTCTTTATACTGTAGGCACAAATTAAATTTTTCAAAATTTATTTTTAAATATATTTAAGTATTTTTTTCTTAGCTTATGTAAAAATATAGAAACACAATTATACTTATTTTTTTCAGGTTGTAGGGATAATTATGCTGTATTTACTGAATCTAGCAGACATTACAAAAAAGTAATTAAAAAATACTAACAACTGCAATTGAAAAAAAAGTAAAAATGATTAAGATAATTTTTCAAAAAAAAAATTATTTTAAAAATATAAGTTATAAAATTAATTAAAATTAATTTTTGGTAAAGATGGTCAAGCTGGTTTTTGGTATGCTGACCAAACATCGTATCTCAGATGTTAAGGGGCCATGTATTTGTTTTGTCTTTTCCATGTTAAAGCAGCCAATTTGACGAACTTTTCCTTTAATAAACTATTAAAGACATAATACTATTTCATGTAGTTATAAATTTAAGTAAAACCCCAATGAAGTAGTTTGGAATTTTTAGTGTTTGCTGCGTGATTGATTGACTCAAGATTCTTATTTTATTTTTAAAATATAACAGAGACATACAAAATTGAAGGTTTATAAAGTTATGGTAGTCTCTGTACTGTTCTATGGGTTGTGAATTAAGGACAACAACCAAGAAACTAGACACCAAAATACAGGCCTCGGGAACGGCGTACTTAAGAACAGTTAAAAGGTGTTCCAAACTTGACCGTATGAGGAATGAGGCCATAAAAGAAATGTTACAAATTTTAACTTGAATGAAAAACTAAAAGATGACAAGGAACGGTGGAAGAACACTTCGAAAGAATGTCAGATTCCATACTGGCCAAACAAGTCTGGAAACACAATCCTATAGGACACAGGTGTGTGGGTACACCCAGTAAGAGGTGGCTGGAGGATCTTTGAAGGCGGAACACGAAGCACCTGCCTGTACCGTCATGTGGAGAAGATGATAAACGTTATCATTAAAAGTGCATGCGCAAGTCTGTTTTGGGTTTGTATCGCATGCAAATTACAACAGAGCTACAAGATGGTCGGAGGATTTTTGAAAGCGGAACAGGCAGCACCTTGCCTATGCCGTGTGGTGAAGATAATGATGATGATAGAGAGTTAGTATTTTCGTAATTTTTATGATAACCGAAAAAATTATCTAGTTTTGAAATGTATATAATAATAAATATTAAATTTGATATTATACAAAATACATTTGTATTTTGTTCGAAATATTGAGCGAATTCTGCAGGTCAGGAAGCTTACTAGTAACAACAGGCACGTTTGTCACACTCACTTAGTATGTTGCCGTGGGGGGGGGGGGAGTATATTTACACAGTTACCAATAGGAATACTGTTGTCATGATTTTAGAAATCCAGTACGGTTTGTGACAGGATCTATGAAAATGGATTCTGCAACGCCAAGCTAAAGATGAAAAATAATAATAACGATATCAACAATCTTTACTTTCACTAAGACAACAAAGTGGCAGCTCGGCATATATATATATATATATATATATACAAAGACTGACAGTAAACATAGGTTCGCTCGTATAAAAGGAAAGAAATTGAGCTGTCTATTTATGACGACGTCTTAACGCACGCACGCACACATTTATTAATGTATCAGCCTGCCAATTTCATTCTATTTCTTTCATATTATGGCTGTCACTTTGGTTTCATTCACAGCGCGTCTGATGCTATTGTTTTTTCTTTCGACGCATTCCATACTTATTTGTTCACAATAACAACGCAAAAATATCCAGGTACAAGGATTTCGAATTCTGTGCGTTAGTGGTCGCGTTCGCATGTTTAGGCACAGGGTACAGGGTAGGGTACAGAAAGCTTACACAAGTATGCAAATATGAATATTCTTTTTCTTTTATATAAAAGCTAATATAAGTCGTTATATTCACTGTTTTACTCTGTTGTTGTGGGTTTTGTTGATTTACAGGTAGAACGTATTGTTGTTACTGTATTGTTTTTTTTTTTACAATTCTTAATTGTTGACGTTATAGGAAAACTTGTCAGATTCTTACAATGCCAGAAATCAATAGCATATTTCGGTTGGATAAAAAAAAATGTCATATGGTACAGTGGAAAACAAAATACAAGACACTAGCCTACGTCACTAATCACCAGCTTTAATTATCACAATTAAACAGTTTGTAATTGACAAGATAGTCTCTTACAACAAATCAAATAGAAATTGTTCACACGTAATAAAAATGTCCACTAATAGAGTACCGCACAATTATAAAACACATAATACTTCGGCACAATACTTCAAACCGCACTGTGTAAATCGTCACTTAAACGCACAGAGTAATCGCCCGACAATAACTGAACTGTAATACTACGAATCGCACTCCAATAAATCTCAACTCAAACTAAACTAAACGTCTCTGAGTGCTTGTATTTATTCCCCGCCGAGGTTCCAGATATTCGTTAACTGGGCGTCAAGAATGCTACTAGAAAACACCAGAACATAATTGGCTGCGGCCTTACACACAGCAGACGCGGACGGGTGAGTCCGGAACGATCTCGCAACGCATGTCGATAATCACGTAGGCTACGCACATGACATTACAGCCGTATTCCACTCGATCGTTTGAGAAACACGTAGATTTTTCTGTAATGTCGCAACAATCTTTTCCTTGTTCCTCTGGTTTCTTTTTCCTTTTATCTTCGTCCTCCCTTTTTCATTCTCTCCCACATTGTAATTTTTAATTTTTGGTCATATTCAACTTCTCGTCATTTTTATTTTGTGGCCATTGAGTTTTTTTAATAGACTACTCTACATGTTCCTTGCAACAGCTAGACATCTACCTCGAGAGAAATGTTCAGCTCGCTGGATGGACCAGGTCAAACCACTTATCGTGTGCACGAAGCCGTCCAGTCAGCACACGATCGAAAGGCCTGGAGAAATACAGTCAGAAGCCTGAGAGGGTCTGAGAATATCATCGTCGTCTTCAATAAGGTTTAAAACAAAAATTGGTTTGTCCCGATCCCAAGCGAGCTTGGCATTCGAGCGTCCCACACCTCTCCGTCCCTTCGGCTTATAAATTCAATAGTTGTTTGGGGATGCGGCAGTCATCTATTCTGGATTCTTTCTGATATTCTTTCTAAGTGTTCTCTCCACCGTTCCTTGTAATCTTTTAATTTTTCATTCTAGTTAAAACTTGTAACATTTCTTTTATGGCCTCATTCCTCATACGGACAAGTGTAGAACACCTTTTAACTCCTCTTAAAACTCCATTACCGAGGCCTGTATTTTGCTGTCTTGTTTCCTGGTTTTTGTCCGTAATTCACAATCCGTAGGACAGTACAGAGACTACCATAACTTCAAAAAACTTTGATTCTGTATCTTTGTTATATTTTAAAAAAGAAAAATATAACAATTTTAAAGCAAACACTGAAAATTCCAAACTACATCATTGGGTTTTTACTTAAATTTATCTCATCTATTCGAGCAATCATGGGACTGAGGATGTCTCAGTTACATTAAAATTTTGTTGTCTTGTCATTACTTCTTGTTTTTTCTTCTTTTCGTCGTCGTCTTTTTCTTTTTCCTCCCGTCTTCTACGTCTGTTCACCTTCTTTTCTCACATCTTCCCCAACCTCATCTTAAATTGTGACTTAGTTAAATATGTAGCCTATTTCAGTCCCGTTTATAGCTTTTTGTAAACTGTCCAAACTAATTTGTGCAACAAATAACCCAAAATACCATTGTTGAACGCAGACGGTATGATGGGAATCAGATCTTGAACAAAAATCTTAAACAAGCAGAGCAGTTAGTTCGAGACACGAACGCATGTCTTCCGCTGCCAACAACCAAGGAGTTCAGTTAGGCTTATGTAATATTTTTCTGATTTAATTTATTAGATAATTATTTTAATTTTTATAAATAATAATGATTGTTTTTTGTACTACCAAAGTAGCTTACGACGCCAGACACAGTAGGCTTCCAGCTTAAACCTATCGCCATTTCAATCCGTGGCCGGAACTACGCCTCATCCGCCCATTTTAATTTAAGGTGTAATATCGCGTACTCATTTCTACAGTCTAGGTTGGTCCGGGAACTGAAAACACACGCTGTTTTTACGACGCTGTCAGTGAGAATCGAACCCAAGTCCCCTAAGTTAGGAACCAATTAATTTCCATTGTTGTACAAATGCAGAAATAATATTTTTTAAATAGATGTGAAAGTAGGATTTTAATTTACTTTTTTAGCAACACAAAAGCCAATTTTCAGAAATTTTTAAATTGTAATTTAAAAATACTTTCTTTTGTATAAGCTCAGCATTTTACAAATATACACAAAGCATTTAGGTCAAACGGAGAAACACTTAAGTGAAGTGTGTTTTTGTTGTGTCGCCGCTGGAGCGGAAACGTCATAAGCAGAGTAATGAACTGGAAAGTTTATTCTTTGAACTTTGTTGGAAAATTCGTTTGGCTTTGACAGTTGCGTACAATCAGAAACGGTGGCGCATTATCGTTTGTAATATTTGTGTTTCGATTCGATCGCTGTGTGTTCGTTGTTGTATCGATACCCGTGCCGGATGTCTGCAGTTTCCGTGAGTTTGTCACCCCCCCCTGCTGTTGTGACTGACTGTAGTACACAACAACAGCGTTACGTGAACACACGTCTCGTTGCCATGCAAGATTGCACAGCCACTCGTATCTAGTGTTTACTCTCAGATAATGTTTTGTTATTGTTAGAAAGATTACAGCGATGTAGAGATAATATCGATAACGTTGTTTATAAATACGAATCGATATCTTCGACAGTGATTGGAAAATCTGGCTCACCTAGACTGATTTGTTTTTACACAAACTCGTAGCTTCGTAGCTCTGTTGTCATTTGCATGCGATACTAACCCAAAACAGACTTGCGCATCCACTTTTAACGATAAAGTTTATAATCATCTTCACTTCAAACATCCTCCATCCATCTCTTACTGGGTCTCAACCTCTATCCTGTGTCCTGTGTCCTGTACACACAAACCTGTGTATTTCCAGACTTGTATGACCAGGCTGGAATCTGACATTCGTTCTAAGTGTTCTTTCCACCGTTGTCTGTAATCTTTTAATTTTTAATTCAAGATAAAAACCTACATATAATCAATAACTAGAGGTGAAAGTGAGACAGCTGTGTTGGATTATGGGCGGTCAGTCACAATTACAAGTAGAAATTCATGACCATCGTCATCTTCACAACACGGCATAGGCAAGGTGTTGCCTGTTCCGCCTTAAAAAATCCTCCAGCCGTCTCTTCCTGGGTGTAGCCACACACCTATATCCTATAAGTTTATATTTCCAGATTTCTTTGGCCAGTCTGGAATCTGACAGTCTTTCTAAATATTCTTTCCACCGTTGTTTATAATACTTTAATTTTCCATTCAAGCTGAAAACTTGTAATTTTTCTCCTATGACTTTATACGATCTAGTTTACTATAACTTTTAACTCCTATTAAGAACGCCATTTTTGAGTACTGTATTTTACTTTCTTGTTTCTTGGTTGTTGTCCAAAATTTACACCCTTGGGACAGTACATTCACCGTCATAATTTACACCCTTGGGACAGTACATTCACCGTCATAATTTACACCCTTGGGACAGTACATTCACCGTCATAATTTACACCCTTGGGACAGTACATTCACCGTCATAATTTACACTCTTCGGACAGTACATTCACCGTCATAATTTACACCCTTGGGACAGTACATTCACCGTCATAATTTACACTCTTCGGACAGTACATTCACCGTCATAATTTACACTCTTCGGACAGTACATTCACCGTCATAATTTACACTCTTCGGACAGTACATTCACCGTCATAATTTACACCCTTGGGACAGTACATTCACCGTCATAATTTACACCCTTGGGACAGTACATTCACCGTCATAATTTACACTCTTCGGACAGTACATTCACCGTCATAATTTACACCCTTGGGACAGTACATTCACCGTCATAATTTACACCCTTGGGACAGTACATTCACCGTCATAATTTACACCCTTGGGACAGTACATTCACCGTCATAATTTACACTCTTCGGACAGTACATTCACCGGCATAATTTACACCCTTGGGACAGTACATTCACCGTCATAATTTACACCCTTGGGACAGTACATTCACCGTCATAATTTACACCCTTGGGACAGTACATTCACCGTCATAATTTACACTCTTCGGACAGTACATTCACCGGCATAATTTACACCCTTGGGACAGTACATTCACCGTCACAATTTACACCCTTGGGACAGTACATTCACCGTCATAATTTTCACCCTTGGGACAGTACATTCACCGTCACAATTTACACCCTTGGGACAGTACATTCACCGTCACAATTTACACCCTTGGGACAGTACATTCACCGTCATAATTTTCACCCTTGGGACAGTACATTCACCGTCACAATTTACACCCTTGGGACAGTACATTCACCGTCACAATTTACACCCTTGGGACAGTACATTCACCGTCACAATTTACACCCTTGGGACAGTACATTCATCGTCACAATTTACACCCTTGGGACAGTACATTCACCGTCACAATTTACACCCTTGGGACAGTACATTCATCGTCACAATTTACACCCTTGGGACAGTACATTCACCGTCACAATTTACACCCTTGGGACAGTACATTCACCGTCACAATTTACACCCTTGGGACAGTACATTCACCGTCATAATTTTCACCCTTGGGACAGTACATTCACCGTCATAATTTACACCCTTGGGACAGTACATTCACCGTCACAATTTACACCCTTGGGACAGTACATTCACCGTCACAATTTACACCCTTGGGACAGTACATTCACCGTCACAATTTACACCCTTGGGACAGTACATTCACCGTCATAATTTTGTAAAAACTTAAATTTTGTATCTCGACGTACTTTGTTTTAAAACAAGAAACAATAAAGATTCAAAAAGAAAATATTTTATCATCGTCTTCAAGGATTAAACCAAGAATAGTTTGTTCCGGTCAGAAATAGGCAAAGATTAGAGCTAGTCACTCCAGCGCTTCCTCGGACGTCCCACACCTCTCCGTCCCCTCGGCTTATAGTTCCATAGTTGTTTCGGATGCGACAGTTATCCATTAGGAAAGATGTTCCCATCAATTCAGCCGATACTGGGCGATCCTCTCGAGTACACTCATAATATACAGTTCCTGCCGTATATCTGTGTTTCTTTTATGATCATGGAGAGTATACCCTGCCACGTGCCTGAGAAATCTCATTTCAGCCGCTTGGATCCGACTGGCCTGGCCTTTCGTTAACGTCCAATTCTCAGACCCATAAAAAAAGTGTGGGAAAAGCCATCATCTTGTAGAATTTTAGGCGTGTTCCTTTACTTGGTAGCTTAAACGTTCTCCTAACGATCGCGCATATAAGGTTGAACTTATGCAACTTATTCACAACGTCGTTCCTTGCATTACAAGATACACTGTACCCAGGTATTCAAAATTGCTAACAGTTAATGTAAATTCCTGATTATGCCTAATGGCGTATTTAAATTTATATGTTTTAAAAGGACTGGAATAAACCTACGTACTTACGACGAATCATAATAATGTAAGATTTTGATTGTAATATGAGTTAAACGTTGTCATGCAAGACGTTTTTGTTGCAGTCCATACCGGAATAAGACTTAAAAAACACTAAAAAAAACGTCCGAAAGCCCAAGTATAGTTTCAACCTAGAAGACGATGCGGACTCTCATTGTTACTACAAACATATAAATATGCCGCTCCCTTCAGTCTTTGCGTCTGAACCACTTTTCCTCGTTTCCAATAATTTTGGTAACATTTCGTTAAGACATATACCATGTGTGGGATTTCTTATACAACCCAAAATTTCGTGGAATTATGACAAAATTATTGGCAACAAGGAAAAGTGATTCAAACGCGGATTCGAGGAAACGACATTGGTAACGTCCGGCAATAAGGATTGTGTGTTTCGTTTCGTAGTCCTTCAGTCTTCCGACTGGTTTGGACCCTACCCGCATATACCCGTGGTGCGTGTGTTACAGAGTCTGTCACAGGTATATGGGACCTACAGTTTGACGCCGGATCCGAACGGCATAGTTGGGGAGGGATTATACTAGGCAGGATACCTCTCGCTGGTTTGCCATTGCCTTGCGAGGGGGAACGGTCGTATCTAAATCAGATGGCCCCCGGCGGGAATTGAACCCGCGCCGACAGCGTAGCAGCGACACACGCTAGCCACTACGCCACGCCCGCTGATTGTGTGTATAGTACCAAATACGCTGATATTATAAACGTCTGCGTTTCAACCATGTGCAGATTTGCGAAGTTATTCACAGTGACTTTAGCAGTGGGTGTTTAAAATGATTCCACCTCCGTTCCGCCGTATTGATGGTTGGATAATGGCACGAGTATTTAAGTAGTTGACGTTTGCAATTATATTTTCTATATATTGATTACTGCAAATTTAGTATGTTTAATTAATAGAGTTGCGTTAATTGTTATAATCACAAAAGAGTTAACGCTGTTGCACACCACTATAGAAAAATTATTCCGATTAGCGCTTTCAAGCATCACGTCTCATCCTCAGACCGGAAATGTATTCATAAATGTATTTATAAAATTAATGGGCCCTTGACCCTCATGCAAGAGGAATAGAAGTGTGGGAAGACCCTGTAAACGATGGGTGGATGAATTCAATCGAGACTGGAACAGGTTGTTAGCTTAAGCCGTAAAGGTTGACCTGAATTGGTCAGCGAATTTCTAATTTGCCTTAAGGAGAATGGGAAGTGTAACCTTCAAATTACGCCATTGTATTCAGGTGATTTTTTTACTACGTTTATTCTTTGTTTTAGCGTTATGTTAACTTATATTCAGTTACTTATTCCGCATTTCTCATGTTCTTTTGAAAATTAACTCAGTAACAGTTAACACTGAGTTTCAATCGATGTAAATTATTGATCGCTGATAAAGTTATCATAACCTATTTGACTTAGTGTGTTCTCTTCGTCGTCTTCTAGTCATGACTTCAAGGTTTTGCAACACGCACAGACCATTAAAAAAGACGGATACTATACCTTGATCACCACGCAGTGTGCTCTATTCATCCCACTAAAATAGTCGGTCATTATAGCGACAATCATTTCTGCTTACCTATAACAGAAATAAAATAATCCAAATTAATATGAATTAAGTAACATATTATTAACTTATGCGCTATATTATTTATAGTCGTAGAAATTTTGTTTAAGAATTATTAGCGATTATTATATATAATTATTATCATTCAAAAGAGTCGATAAGAGTGAGCTTCAGGTGTTCCATTGTTTGGAAAAGTTGGTGATTGTAAGAATAAAGTAAGAGAACATGTTCTTTGCGTTTGGAAAAGAACCGAAGGCCGCCTACTTTTATGCTCAACAGGGTAGACGTAAGGTACACGTTTGGGAAGGCCCAAAAAACGATGGTCTGATTTTTAATCCAACTTAAAGTATATTTGCAAATAATAATAATAATAGTTTAAATTCACATGTAGGCCTATATAAGGCTTTTGAAACTGGAACAAGGGTCTATACCTACTCCAAGGAAGAAGAAGAAAAAGAAGAACAAGAACAAGAACAAGAACAAGAACAAGAACGAGAACGAGAACGAGAACATGATCATGAACATTAACATGAACATGAAGAGAAGAAGAAGCAGAAGAAGACGATGAAGATGAAGAAGACGAAGAAGAAGAAGAAGGAGGAGGAGCGGGAGCAGGAAAATTCACAATGTATAAAAGGCTTTTGAAACTGGAACAGGTGTCTACACCTACTCCAGGGAAGAAGACGAAGAAGAAGAAAGAGAAAGAGTGGGAGGAGGGTGAGGAGGAGGAAGAGGAGGAGGAGCAGGAGCAGGAGCAGGAGACGATGATGATGATGATGGTGGTGGTGGTGGTGGTGGTGGTGGTGGTGGTGGTGGTGGTGGTGGTGGTGGTGGTGGTGGTGGTGGTGGTGGTGGTGGTGGTGGTGGTGGTGGTGGTGGTGATAATGATGACGACGACGACGACGACGACGACGATGATAGTGGTGGTGTTGGTGGTGGTGGTAAGCTCATCCCGGGCATCGAGTAGCTTTTGTCCGCCATTGATTGTACTCGCTATTACTACAATACAAACACAGTACCTTAATTCATGAACCAAAGTTATACAGCGTACTTTGTAACATGAATTTATTACGCTGAGAATTGTCAAATAAATTCTACAAACTCAAAAGAGAATAATATTAAAATCTTAAATTAGAATTGAAATCACGTAGCCACTGGAGTATTTTAATTACACCAGCAGCAGCGTTTTCTTTCTTTGTTTTACCTGCAGCTTTTAAAAAGAAAAAAAAGAAGCTTAATGCTGTCATGTATACGATAGGCTAGAGTCAGTTGAAGAAGAGACGTATTAAGGTAGAGCGAGCGTACACTACAGCAGAGAGATAAGAGCACCGTACAGTGTAGTAGCAGTGAGAGAGATAAGCCAGTACAGACGCTGCTATGGAAGTCATTTGTGTGGACTACACTGTGCGTGAGAGAGAGAACGAGAACCTTCTCGTTTTAGTATTATTTTGTTTTCTTTTTTTCTCTCTATCCACTGTCAGACTGTTATCCTTTCAACTCTCAGATACTCTTTTACAAATCTCTTACAGATATATATACGTATACATATACACACACACACACACACACACACACACACACACACATACACTTCGGTCTATTGATCGTCGTATGGTACAGTGGAAAACAAAATACGAGACACCAATTAAAGTCACTAAAAAACAGCTTTAATTATCACAGTTAAACAGTTTGTATTCAAAAGATAGTCTATTACAACAAATCAAATAAAATTTGTTCACTCACAATAAAAATGTCAACTCATAGAGTCCCGCACAATTGTAAAACACATAACACTTCGCCAGAATACTTCGAACCGCACTGGAATAAATCGCCACTTTACTGAGTAATCTCCGACTAAGACTAACTCTAAGCGGCAGCTGTCGTTGCTTAAATAGATAGCACAAGTGTTCCAGAATAATCCATAATACGCGTCAATACTACACTAGAACGTAATTGATTGAGACCTTGAACACAGTGCGCCGACCGGTATGGTCTGGAATAGTCTCGTTGACGTACGTTAAGAATCACGTACGCACACAACATTACAGTTGGTTCCAATGGAATAGCCGAGAAACACGTAGAATGTTGTGTAATGTCAGTAAATTATATATATACATATATATATTTTTTTATGGTCTGTGCGTGTTGCTAAACCTTGAAGTCATGACTAGAAGACGACGAAGAGAACTCTACAACTCTTGGTGGGTCTTGACTTGCTCCAAGAGTCATTCTTTCCTACTGCATGCTCTGGCTTACCAGTTTCTTATGTTCAACTTTCTGAAGTCCTCCACTATCTGGTCTTTAAATCTACTTCGGAGTCTTCCCCTTTTTCTACTACCCATTGGTTTCTGGTAGAAAATATGTTTCGTAGGCTGACCTTCCTCCATGCTCTCCATGCTCTCCAACCCACCTTAGCCTGTATATTTTGATTATCCTGACAATGTCCGGCTCTTTTAAAGATGGTACTGTGCCGTGGTTATATTGAAAGGTAAACACCACAGCCAGTTTAATTTTATTTTCCGTGCGTTCGGTGCACTATCGCTGCGTGTTACGATGCCCGCTTTGATATCGAGATGCAAGTCGTTCGCTGCGACCTTGAGTGGTGACGTCATTTGGCAGGCTGTGGCGTCCACTTGTCAACGAAATTTAGTCAGCAATGTTTGAGTTTTTTCTCTTTTCTTTCAACTTTGGTGCGGCTTGGATTGTGACGGCGTAAAGTGTGATACCACTATGCCTAGATAATTTCATAAAGAGCTTCAGGTTTCTCCGCTTTAGTCGAGAGGAGAGGGGTCCACGTGATGGGCACGCTACATCTTCGCCCATCCGCAGAGCCTGCGTGAGAAACCCCAACGCCGTCACGCCATCCGACATCGTCCTTCACACACCACCGAAAATGCAGGAACGTATTTAGTGCCATCCGAAAGATCAGGTGGGAACTTTCCTTTATTTAATAAACTTCACACACGAAGTGCTCCGCAGGTTATCGGGTAACACACACGCTAAAACCTATGGCTATAAATTAGACTCATGTTTCAGAGTTAACATTACTGAACATGTTTTGTGAAGACATGCTAAGGTGTGGACATTACTGACTGTTTAATAAGTAACTTATAACTATTTGTGTTTTGAATCGCATAGAGTCAAGGGTTACCTTTCTATTATCTAAACATTTAATTCTATTACTGCGAAAGAGAAAACCGAATTTAAAATTCTTTTTGACAATATCCAGACCTTAAGAAAATGTAATACTCAGAGAGTACTTGCATCTGCCTGTCATATGGCTTGTGATCCTACACGTTCCAATTTTGTTTTCTGATTTTCTAAATTTTAGCTCCTGTTCATTTGGTTATTTTTGATGGTTCATTTTAACTATTCAATTTATAATAATACTATAAGAGTCCTATATTTAATTAACTTAACAAAACGGAAACGGCACATTTTAATTTTTAATGAACAACTAATTTACTACATTTTTAATATTTAAATAACAATCTTAAACCTCGGTTTACTGTGATCACTGCTTTCAATTTAATGTGATTAATCCTAGTGATGGGGAACAGGTAGGTGAAAGTACTGCCGCACACTTGAGTAATTGTTCTTTGAATTTAATTATTAATTATTGATTTAATTATTATTGTATTATCTAGTGATCATGGATTGTCTGCTCCAGATACTTATAATTATCATATGTTCATGAATGGTTCCTGCATTACTAATGCGATACAAATTTTTCTTTTGAAAGTAAAATACAACAAATAAAAGTTTATAATAAAAATAATAAATTCAGTAGGTTGGCATGCCATTATTCAATTGTTGGAAATACTTTCACATATTCTTGTTGTAATTAAACCACCATGTGACTTTAAATACTTTGACATATTTTTGTGTAATTAAACCACCATGTGACTTTAAAAAGAGCTCTGAATGGACGTCAAGAATTAAGAAAAATCAAACCAAAAAAAAGGATTGTAAAACCAATTGTTCAAAAGAAACATAAATAAAATCTTGTTATTGTTGATCAGCTGTTTTCTTGCAAGACCTGTCACTAGGGCTCAGCACATTTTATTTCAATCTAGGCCACGCGCCTAGTCTTAAATATTAAGTTACGCCTTCCCAGGGGAAAAAAAATTTTTTGGAGTTTAGAAAAGGGGTGTAAAAAATATTCTGGGACTAAGGGGGCGTTTCAGTACAGTTCATAATTATAGCGTCTGCGTCACATTCCAGTTTCTTTTACTTCTGTAAATATTGTTCTTAGAACCCGTCTTTCATAGCAACCTAGAAGTCTCTCGCTGTTTTCTGTCATTGTCCAGGTTTCTGAAACATATGTCAGCATCTGTCTGATAGTTTTTTTTTTGGTCAATTTTGAATTTCGTGCTTCTTGATGTGAAGCTAGATACCAGGTGCTTTTTTAATCCATAATATGTTTTATTTGCAAGATATATTCCTCTTCTTATTTCAGTGTTAGTGTCGTTAGTGCTGTTTATCTGGGGTCCAAGATATATAAACTCTTTTACTGCCTCTATATTTTTTGTAACTGTTTCAAGGTTTTGAAGGGTTAGGTTCAATTGTAGTTTGTTGGCAGCAGTTTATCTGCAGTTCAATTTTATTTGAAGCTTCCTCTAATGCTGTAAAGGCACTAATGAGATCTTGTTTTGTCCTTGCAATTAGATAATATCCTCTGCGTATGCTAAAAGTTGTATACTTTTGTTTAGGATTATATCTCTTGTGTTTATTTGGGAGTCTCTTATCGCTTTTTCTAGTGCTAGATTAAATAACAAGCATGACAGACTGTTTCCTTGTCGGAGTCCAGTTCGAGTTGTGAACGGACGTAACACGGTTTTCTGCACTTTAACATTACATTCTCGTTTTTAGAGAGATTCTTGGATTAATTTAATTAAGTGTGTTGGTATCCTGAATTTCTACAATGCTTTGTACAGCGTCATTCGATCCGCACTGTCATAAGCGCTCTTAAAGTCAATGAATAAGTGCTGTGATGTAAAGACTATGATAAGGATGAAATTAGACAATGAATTGGTCTGAGACGGAAAGCAATTAGGACAGTAAATGGAATATTATTACGCCATTATAGAAAGTACTACACGTTTCTCGGCTATCCCAGCAGAACCAGCTGTTATGTGCGTACGTGCGCTTAACGTGGGTCAACGAGGCTATTCCAGACCATACCGGCCGGCGCACTGTGTTCAAGGCTGCAATCTCTACTGCTTTCATGTAGCGTTTACGCGCATTATGGATTATTGTGGAATCTCAGCGGGATACAAATAAAGCATTCAGCGACGCTTAGTTTTCAGTTTCAGTGGCGATTTATTCCAGTGCGGTTCGAAGTATTGTGGCGAAGTGTTATGTGTTTTATAATTGTGCGGGACTCTATTAGTTGGCATTTTTATTGCGTGTGAACAATTTTTATTTGATTTGTTGCAAGAGACTGTCTTGTTGATTACAAACTGTTTAATTGTGATAATTAAAGCTGGTGATTAGTGACTTCATTGGTGTCTTGTACTTTGTTTTCCACTGTACCATACGGGGATCAGTAGACCGTCGTAACAATATGGTGGCACAAGAAAATATCAAAAGGTTGAAAACAGCGCATTTACAATACCGTCGTTAATACTGTATGCTGCTGAAACTTGCAATATGACCGAGTCTGAAAATGACAAATTATAGCCATGGAAATGGATGCACTGATAAAATCGTGTGGATGAACAGTTGTTTACATGTTAAAAGTACGTGAGTGGCACAATTATTGCACTCAGGAAGCTGCCGGCGGCGGGCCACATCGTAAGCAATCAATTTTCAACATGTAGCGTACAAATAAAAATGTCATTAAGTAATTGTAAATACGTAAAAAAGTAATTTACACATGTAACATATCTTACTACATATACTTAACGGTACGATCTTTATATTACGTCCGAATAAGATATAAAAAAGATATTGAACATTGTATATTTCTATAAAATCTTCAGTGTGAAAACTGAGGTTGATCTGCTGCGTTATGTATCTCTCTCTCTCTCTCTCTCTCTCTCTCTCTCTCTCTCTCTCTCTCTCTCTCTCTCTCTCTCCCTCCCTCCCTCTATCTCTCTCTCTCTCACGCACACACACACACACACATACACACACACACTGTATCGTTAAAGCCGGTGTAACAGCTGTCTTTGCGGTATAATGTGGCCGTCCCGTCCCCGAGCAGTAATCAAGTCAAACAACTTACACGTTTTCCGATAACATAGTTCGTACCGCTCTACGCGCGTGCAAGGTTGCAGTTCCCAGTTGTGGTCTACGTAGACTGAATAACGCTTTGACGTCAAATGTATCGTAAATACAACACGTTGATACTGATTATTGAATGCCCTTATATCGATATGTATCAACACAGCCATGGGTCCGTCTCCAACAAATGGTGTTTCTGGTGACGTTCAGCGATCATTCAGTTGGTAAGACGAAAGAAAATCATCTTCTTCTTCGTCTTCTTCTTCTTCTTCTTCTTCTTCTTCTTCTTCTTCTTCTTCTTCTTCTTCTTCTTCTTCTTCTTCTAATGTTCTTTATAATCTCCCTCTGCTGTCAACGAATTTGGTTTATAGGTTTTTTAAACTATGGCTACCTTTATGTTGAGTACCGAAACCACTGTACTGTTTTTCCGTTTTGTGATTATCATTTTTGTACTTGCTAGAAAAGCTCATTAGCATTTTCCTATTCTAATTTTTCAATAATATATAAGCTTATAAATTCTACATGGTAATGCACCTTTTTCCTCCTCCCCTCTCTCTCACTCGCTCTCTCACTCTCTCTCTCTCTCTCTCTCTCTCTCTCTCTCTCTCTCTCTCTCTCTCTCTCTCTCTCTCTCTCTCTCTCTCTCTCTCTCTCACTCTCACCACTCTTTCACTCTAAAACGCAGCACATACTATATCGTTAAAGCCGTTCCAGTTGCAGCTCCCAGTTGTGGTCTACGTAGACTGAATGTTGGAATAACGCTTTGACGTCAAATGTATCGTAAATACAACCCGACAATTTAATAAAAATATTCACGTTGATTCTGGTTATAGAGAGGTCCTGTTACACCGCAGCCATGGGTCAGTTTTTTCAAAGGATATTCGCGGCTTTTTTCAGCAATTAGACCTATTATTCCGGTAAGAAAAATATCCCTGATAAAATACCCCTTGTAGGCTAATACGAAAAAGTAGGGAGTGCCGCTCTTGATACATACAGAGAATAACGTATTTAACAAGTATCAATTTTCTAAAAAAAAATCGTAACATTACATATTTAAATTATATAAATTAAATTTAACTAATATATATACGATGTGCGCGCGCGCGCGCGTGTGTGAAACATAAGTTCTTCTTCTTCTTCTTCTTCTTCTTCTTCTTCTTCTTCTTCTTCTTCTTCTTCTTCTTCTTCTTCTTCTTCTTCTTCTTCTTCTTCTAAGATCTGCATCAGAGCCCAGTGCGGATCTTAGACTGCTCAATGATTTTCTTCTACTCCATCCTCTCACCACACAACCTTCTCCAACATCTCACATTCATACTTTTTAGACAATCATCTACGTCGTCTATCCATTTTGCCTTAAGTCTTCCTCTAATTCTTCTGCCTACTGAAGTTCCAGTCTGTAATTCCTTTACTTGTTCTAATATCACTCATTGCTCTTACGTGACTCGACCATTCTAATCTTCTGCTCTTGATGAACCGGACTACGTCAGCACCGTGTACATCAATTGATCCAGTTCATAATTGGCTCGTATCCAATTTTACGCTCCGGATTTTACGCTCCAGATTTTATCCAACTGATCTAGATTTTACGCTCAAATATTGTACGCTGTTGTTCATCTGCATTAGCTTCTCAACTAGACCAGCATATGGCGTTTGTGTCAATGCCGCCCACTAACGTAGCACTCCAGACTGTTTGAGATCATTTGTTACTACGCAAATTATGCTGACACGCCGCCAAAAAAAAAAAAAAAAAAATGGAAAATTATTCTGGAATACCTGCACGACCTATATTTAAGCAACAGTGACCTGTTTAGAAGTTAGTGACAGTGGGAGATTTCTTTAGACTGGATCAAGTGATTGTGGCGGATTAGTGGAGAGTAATTATTGTGTTATAATTAGTGCGGAACAGAAGCACAAAATGCAAAATTTACGAAACACTTACCAGGCCAGTGCTGACATATGCTTCAGAAACATGGACGATGACAAAAAATAGCGACAGACTTCTAGGTTGCTGTGAAAGACGGGTTCTAAGAACAATATTTAGAGGAGTATAAGAAAATGGAGTGTGGCGCAGGCGCTATAACTATGAACTATACCATATTTACAAAGAACCGGACATTGTCAGGATAATCAAAATATACAGGCTAAGGTGAGTTGAACGAACACATAGAGAGACTGGATGAAGGGCAGCCTACGAAACATATTTTCTACGAGACACCAATGGGTAGTAGAAAAAGGGGAAGACCCCGAAATAGATTCAAAGACCAGATAGAGAAAGATCTCGGAAAGCTGAACATAAGAAACTGGAAAGCGAGGGCTTGCAATAGGGAGGAATGGAATCGACTCTTGGAGCAGGCCAAGACCCACCAAGAGTGGGGTATTAGATTCGAGCTAAAATCCGTTTAGACTATCATATTCTATATTTTTGCTCTTTATTCTATATTTTGACTGAATATCATATTTTTGCTCTGTCTCGGTCGATCCACTGATGATGCCTCACTGCAGCGTGGGTGGAACATTTCGTTTTTAAAGAAACAAAAAACGGATTTTAGCTCGAATCTAATACCCCTTCATTTCTGCAATAAAGGGCGTTATTTGAACGCCCTTGAAGAATATGAGGTTTATAAAGCATATAACGACGCCAGTACTATGCCACACGTGTTGAACGACCAATTACAATATAAATCAAATATACTGTACGATACCGCCGTGCGATATGGTCGAGATAAAACTTAGATTTCGTCAGTACGGCGCGTGTTGTCTTGCAAGGCATTGACGTGCTCATTTTTAAAACAAGTTCTGTACATAGTTTAATGCCGTATTGTGTTTTAGTATTTTGACACATGTCATCATTGATGACATACATTAGTTTTTATAAAGTTCTGATGATGAGGCAAGTGCCTCGAAACATGTAAACAACGAAATAACAACATCACAGAAAGGCCATAGACGGTGAGTGACAGTATATTTGGTTACATTAGTTCACATTATTATTGCGTGTGGACACGTTTAACTTGAACTATTGTATAAGAGTGCCTTGTTAATTTCAAATTGTTATTTTTTTAACTAATTAAAGCTGGTAATTAGTGACTTCACTGGTGCCTGTGCATTGTTTCCACTGAACAAGACGTCGTCCCGTGAGACCGTCGTAACAATATTTTATTTGAAGAAACGGCGAAAATCGAGAACTATTTTCTACTGGTGATAACGCATGCGATAAAAATCTGCATAAATAGGAATAACTGGTACCAATGGCAATCAGATGTCTAGAGTTTGGAAACCTGTTTTAAATAGGTAACAGGTGTCTTGATTGTTGTAATAGCGTCATAAAATACAATACCTGTGTTGTAAAAATGGTGAAATGTTATTGGGAGTAAATATTTCATCATCATTATCTTCAAGGATTAAATCAAGGATGATTTGTTCCCGTCTCAAATAGGCAAAGATTAGAGCGGGTCACTTCAGCACACCTCTCCGGAGCCGGACGTCCCACACCTCTCCGTCCCCTCGGCGTATAGTTCCATAGTTGTATGGGGATGCGGCAGTCGTCCATTCGGCAAAGATGTTCCCACCGATTCACCCGATACTGCCCAATCCTGTCGAGTGTATTCATAATATTCAGTTACTGCAGTATAACTGTGTTTCTTGTATGATCACGGAGAGTATACCCTGCCACGTGCCTGAGAAAGCTCATTTCAGCCGCTTGGATGCGACTGGCCTGGCCTTTCTTTAAAGTCCAATTCTCAGATCACAAAGAGGTTGGGAATCGCCATCACCTTGTAGAATTTTAGGCGTGTTACTTTACTTGCTGACTTAACAGTTCACGTAATGATCCTGCACATAAGGTTGAACTTATGCAACTTGTTCACCACGTCGTTGCTTGCATTATAAGACACACTGTACCCCAGATATTCAAAATCGCTAACTTGTTCTAGGACATAGCCATCTATAACAATTTTTGCCCTTACGGGATCAGTTCCACGAAAAGCCATCACCTTCGTTTTGAGTGTGTATATTTGCAATACAGAGTCTTTGCAGATTCGATTTAACAGATGTATACCCATCTGCAGTCTGTTTTCAGAGTAAATATTTGTTTTTTGTATTATGTTTTCCAATCTGTAAAATAATGCTTTGTAACGTCTCTGTTATTGGACGGGTATATACTATGTTGCAAATTATGGGCTTGTTTGTAAGATCGTGGGGTGTGTGAAGACTTTTTGCTCTGTCTCGGTCGATCCACTGATGATGCCTCACTGTAGCGTGGGCGGAACATTTCGTTTTTAAAGAAACAAAAAACGTAATCTATTCTTAGGCTTTCGTGGCCGGCGTCAAAATTATTCAAATTATGATCCAGGCTGTAAGGCTGTAGTCTACTATAACTAGCCTTTACCACAGTACTGTGGTTTCACTGACGAACGCTTTGCCTGTCGTTTCAAAACCGTTTCACTGAAGATGGTCTCCTGGGGTGAGGCCGAAACGTCTGATGATAACATCCGTCAGCAGGATAATTATAGTAGACCATTATTGCTTCACATCCCGGATGCTCATCATCATCATCATCTTCAAGGATTAAACCAAGGTTGGTTTGTTCCGGTCTCGAATAGGCAAAGATTAGAGCTGGCCACTCCAGCGCTTCTCGGACGTCCCACACTTCTCCGTCCCCTCGGCTTATAGTTCCATAGTTGTTTTTGGGATGCGGCAGTCTTCCATTCGGCAAAGATGTTCCCACCAATTCACCCGATATTGGGCAATCCTGTCGAGTATACTCATAATATTCAGTTCCTGCCGTATACCCCGAATCCTAATTTGAATAATTAAAAAAGCGTGTGTTTAGCAGAAAAAAATGTTACTACTAACAAAAACCACGAAAGTTTACGATTGAGATTTAATCTAAATTTAAAATCTTTCATTTGTTTTTGGCTCTACAATTTTTATTTTTATTTTGTGCGTAACTCTTCAATATTTCTTGCAGGTTTTCTATATTATAAATAGTTCTTCATATATTAACAACATCTGTAAGCAAAATTTATTATTGTATTTTCAGTGAAACGTACGTCTGACTAAAATACAAGAATAAATTCTACTTGCAAAAGTATTCAATACTTGAAGAACTACTTATAATATTTTATTTTTTATTTTATTGTATCTTTAATTTTTTATACGGTATTTATAGTATATATTTTCTTACTTCCATGTTCCATAAAGACATGAAAGTATGGTGATGGCGAAAAAAATCGTGTTCGAGATAACGGCTGATTCTGAGTGTACTACCCTCAAAACATAAAGAAAAGTCATTTTCCGAAATGTGTGTGTGTGTGTGTGTGTGTGTGTGTGTGTGTGTGTGTGTGTGTGTGTGTGTGTGTGTGTGTGTGTGTGTGTGTGTGTGTGTGTGTGTGTGTGTGTGTGTGTGTGTGTGTGTGTGTGTGTGTGTGTGTGTGTGTGTGTGTGTGTGTGTGTGTGTGTGTGTGTGTGTGTGTGTGTGTGTGTGTGTGTGTAGAATTTGTTCTATGGCGAACAATAACTGGCGCAAATTCAAACAGAATCTAATGATTTTTTGCATATGTACCTGAGTTGTGGAGGACGTAAGGCTTTGATTTTGGTGAAGATCGGTTATGGTAAAAAGGGTAGTTTACCCGCAACGTTTTATGTTTTAACAAGAGTAAAGTACTTAATTTTGATAAATAAAGTATCCTGATAAGAAGATCATAATAATCTACTGTTGAAAGGTAGATAAAATATACATAAATGAAAAGGGTAGTTGAAGGGGGAAGAGGTAATTTTATATAAATGAAAATGATAGTTGAATGGGGAGGGGATAATTTTTTATATGTGTACTACGTTGTCGAAAACAAAGAAGTAGTTTGTTATTAAAATTCCTTCCTGGGATGTTTGGAAGCAGTCCAATGTTTTCTGCAAAAAACCAAACGTTTCGGTAGTGGCATCGACTGCCATCATCAGTGACAATCGAGTGCGCTAACGTGAGGTGGTATACGTTACTGACCACAGTACTGTGGTTAAGGCTGAAGAAAGAAGTAGTTTCTATGGAAATATTTCATTTTTAAAATGATTTTAAATATAAGTCTTAGAACATGGAAGTCATGTATGGTCCTCCATAGCGATATTTAAACTTGGCGTATATTCGTGTAGGCCTGCGTACACACATCTCTTAAGTACAAATCTTTTACATTCAACAATACACTGGGAACAATAATACACATATTGTTGTTTAGAAATTTAATTAATTGGTAACGTACTGTTGTGCATGTACACTGCTGCACCATCACACAGCGGATATATATCTCAACCGCAGTTTCTTTGCCCGCTCGCCTGCTTGTGCTTGTTTGTCGCACAAAGGGAACAAATGACGTTAGTCAGAGCCAGCAGAGCAACCGCTGCTGCGCCCCCCCCCCCACTTTGCCAAGTCGTTTAATTAGACAATCCCTGCTGCCGCCGTGTACACGGTCATAATTGTCCTGATGACGGTGATGATGACATTTATAGTCCGCTGCGGCCGCCATTCTTGTTGTTATTTAATGGAATTTATGCAACCGCACAACTGGCGACCGTACGCGTCGTTCAATTTACCGGCTAATTTAATTCAGTCGTGTGTATTAATTAAATACTACGTTAACGACAAGTTATTTATAGAAAGTAAAACTAAAATGAAATCTGGGTACAATAAAAGATGAAGAGATACTCTGTGAAGACGGAACAGGAAAAATGCTTACTCCATAACGTGCAGAAGAATAAAAAGAAGAAAAAGAAAGTAAAAATACCAATATAAAGTTTAAGTTAAAAGATGACTCGGAAAACAGATTGCAGATGGGTATACATTTGTTAAATCGAATGTGCAAAAACTTAAGATCAAGAAATTGCAAATACTTAAAACGTAAGAAATTGCAAATACCCACACTTAAGATCAAGGTGATGGCTCTTCGTGAAACTGACCCCGTACGGGAAAAAATTGTTACAGATAGTACTGTCCTGATGCAAGTTAGCAATTTTGAATACCTGGGCTACAGTGTGTCTTATAATGCAAGCAACGACGTTGTGAATAATTTGCATAAGTTCAACCTTATGTGCGGGGTCATTAGGCAAACCCTTAAGTCAGCAAGTAAAGCAACACGCTTAAAATTTTACAAGGTGATGGGCCTTCCCGCACTTCTTTATGGATCTGAAAATTGGACTTCAACGAAAGGCCAGACCAGTCGCATCCAAGCGGCTAAAATGAGAATCCTCAGGGCATAGCCTACTCTCCATGATCATAGAAGAAACACAGATATACGGCAGGAACTGAATATTATGAGTATACTCGGCAGGATCGCCCAGTATCGGCTGAATTGGTGGGAACATGTTTGCCGAGTAGATGACTGCCGCATCTCCAAACAACAATGGAACTATAAGCCGAGGGAACGGAGACATGTGGGACGTCGGAGGAAGCGCTGTAGTGACCAGCTCTAATCTTTGCTGTTTGAGACCGGAACAAACCATCCTTGGTTTAATCCTTTTTTGATGAAGTTAAAAGATATAAAATTGTAGCAGACCCTGTAATGTCCTATGGGTGTGATTGATGGGCAATAACCAAGAAATAATACAGTAAAATACAGGCCTCGAAAAAAACGTTCTTAACAGGAGTTAAAAGGTGTTCTAAACTTGACTGTATAAGGAATGTGGCTACAAGGAAACAGTTACAAGGTTTAAACTTGAATGAAAAATTAAATTGAAAGATTACAAACAACGGTGGAAAGAACGCTTAGAAAGAATGTCAGATCTTAAGATTCGCCAAACAAGTCTGGAAACACAAACCTCTAGGACTCGGGTGTACGGGTAGGCCCAGGAAGAGATGGCCGGAGGCTCTTTGAAGGGGAAACAGGCAGCACCTTGCCTATGCCGTGTTGTGAAGATGATGATAATAATGATGATGATGAAGTTAAAAGATAAACTATAAACGTAAAGTAACATATCTAAAATATATAATTTGTCTTCAAAACATTTCAGTGCATCGATTTAATCTTAAATTGTTGTCTTAATGCACGCGCGTGCATACCAAAATACACACTGCAACAATAATGAAGTAGGAAACGCAGAACAGGACAAAAAACATATTGTACAGTATTTTAGTTAGTGACAAAATAATAGTTCAGTCGCGCTGACGAAGACGTCGCGACAACCCGTCGATCCAAATGAGTCCAATTCTTTACAAATACTTATTAAATTTACGAATTGATGCAACAATAATTTACGTCAAATATAATGTCATAACAATGTATTAAACTGTGGTGTGTGTGTGTGTGTGTGTGTGTGTGTGTGTGTGTGTGTGTGTGTGTGTGTGTGTGTGTGTGAAAACAACCATCTCTTAAACTACTTCTTGCAGTAATATAATAGTTGCAAAAGGACAATATGACCTACCAGATAAGGGTCTCTATATAACAAGTAAAGAAATAACAAACAAGACATTGAACAAAAGCTAAATGTGTGTGTGTGTGTGTGTGTGTGTGTGTGTGTGTGTGTGTGTGTGTGTGTGTGTGTGTGTGTGTGTGTGTGTGTGTGTGTGTGTGTGTGTGTGTGTGTGTGTGTGTGTGTGTGTGTGTGTGTGTGTGTGTGTGTGTGTGTGTGTGTCCAAAAAATTGCGTACAGCGCACGACAGCCGAGGGAAGATACATGTATGTATATGTATACATGTATTTATACATAAATATAACTTACTTTTTATAATTTTTTGCATTTTAATAATCTTGAAAATAAGGTAGCTACAAGTCACTAAGAAAGACCGATAACGCCGGTGATTACGTCTGGGATTACGGCCAGGGTCGGGATTACGGTTTTTACGCGAAATACAGGGATTCCGCCTTCGGGGCTAGAGCTTAATTAACCAAAATTCGAGTTTACAGGGAAATTTCATTAATCAGAGACACGTTTTAAGAAATACCGTACCACCACCAGTAAATCTGAGTCCCACAACCACCTCCCAGTACCGGACAATCGGAATCCCGCACACCCCCAGCCGATAATGGCCTAAAATAGCAAAAAATTCCTTTTTCTCGATTTTCAACCAATTTGTATCATTTTTAAAAAATCAGAAAAATTTTAAAGTAGTACATTTTGCATAATATAAGCTCAGGAAGAAGTGTGGTAGTAGCAACTCTTTTGGGGCTCGAGTAATTAAGGTTTAAACAAATTTTTGGGCCAATATGTCACTTTTTTTTAGTCGTAAGAAACTGAAAAAAATTAAATTTATTTACCTACAAAGCACCTAGCTACAATTAAAATTTCAGCCCAATACGAGATAAAGATACCGAAAAGTACCAAAAGTACTAGTGTGTTGGTTGGTTGTTATTGTGGTTTCCTGTTGGCCCACAATAACAATCAACCAACACAAAAGTACTTTACAAGACTCAAAACTAGAAACGCTGAGGATGGGAACACAAAGCGTCCCGAAACATGTTCAAAATAAGGGAATAAAATATCTTGAGGTAAAGAATTTATAAATATTCAATAATTATAATATAATTGTAATTATAATTATATATATTTAATTAAAACGTATAAGCAATTATGTGTGTGCTTGCGCGCTCACGAGTGTGTTTTCATCTTGCGTGGCCGGTGTATATACAAATAGAGTAGGAAGCATTGGTGAGTGTGTACCCGTAACAGAGAATTACTGAGTAAAGGCGAGAGGCAAGAGACTAAAACAAAAATCAAATAAAAACAAGTTAGTTGAAAGCCGTGGGTTAAATCTGTAACGCAATAGTTTTCCATCTTATTCGTAGCACCAGAGCAGAGTGTGGTGGAGACAAAAATTATCCCCGCTGAAATAGTTAGAAAGAAAGGAACCAGAGTAAAACTTCGCTTTCAAAAGTTACCAACTCTTCTGCTGCTGTATTACTTGGGGATACACAGTTCGCTGTAGTAGTGCTATGTCCGTCCTTGCCACGGGGGTTTTCTGTAGAATGTTTGCTGTTTGTCACTTATTTTGTCTCTCTCTCTCTCTCTCTCTCTCTCTCTCTCTCTCTCTCTCTCTGCTCTTTCTCACTAAGTGGACTTTCCTCCTTCCGAGACATGTTGTAATATATCTTGTTTAAAATAAAATCTTTTTTAAAAGGCCAGTTGAACGTGTAAGCAAATTTACATATCTTGGTACTATAGTCAATGATCAATGGCACCACTCTGAAGAAATAAAGAGCAGAATTGATAAGGCAAGAGCAGTGTACACTAGAATGAGCAGTTTATTCAAAAGTCACGATTCAATAATAAACACAAAGATGATACTTCTACGTTGCTACGTATTCTCGGTCCTCTTCTACGGTGTAGAATCTTGGACTTTGACTGAAGCCACAACTAAAACATTGGAATATTTCGAAATGTGGCTCTACCGTAGAATACTGAGCATTTCACGGGCAGCAGATATAACTAATGTCGAAGTTCTTAGAAAGATGAAGAAAGAAAGAAACGTTATTAACACAGTGAAGATAAGACAGCTTCAGTACCTGGGACATCTTATAAGAAATGAACAGAGATTTTACTTATTGCAGTCCACACTACAGGGAAAGTACTTGAAAAGAGAGGAGCTGGGCGACCAAGAATATCATGGCTGAGGACTGTAAGGACCTGGTTTGGCATGAATACAACTGACTTATTCCGTGCAGCAGTACAGAAAGTTAAAATAGTCTGAAACGGATAGGAACTATCAGAAGAAGAAGGAAATAAAATCCGTTTAGGTGGGAAAGGAAACGCAGGCATAAGAATCTAAAATCTCCGTTAAATGTCATTGCTTATCATGTGTATCTTTTGTAGTGTTTTACCACAACAACAGAATAGTCATTACTGATCATACTGATGTACTAATATCTTTCTTCTCCGTCTTGTTTGTCAGTACTGATTTCATTGGTTGATACCTCTCTACGTTGTTTTGTTATCAATCAGTTACTTCATTTCTGTAAATATTGTTACTACTACGTCATCATCATCACCATCTTCAAGGATTAAACCAAGGATGGATGGTTTGTTCCGGTCTCAAATAGGCAAAGATTACCGGTCACTCCAGCGCTTCCTCGGACGTCTCACACCTCTCTGTCCTCTCGGCTATAGTTTAATAGTTGTTTGGGATGCGGCAGTCATCCATTCGGCAAAGATGTTCACACCAATTCAACCGACACTGGGCAATCCTCTCGAGTATACTCATAATATTCAGTTCCTGCCGTATATCTGTGTTTCTTCGATGATCATGGAAAGTATGCCCTGCCACGTGCCTGAGAATCTCATTTCAGCCGCTTGGATGCGACTGGCGTGGGACGAGCCATCACCTTGTAGAATTTTAGGCGTGTTCCTTTACTTGCTGACTTAAGGGTTCGCCTAATGGTCCCGCACATAAGGTTGAACTTATGCAACTTATTCACAACGTCGTTGCAAGCATTATAAGACACACTGTAGCCCCGGTATTTAAAATTGCTAACTTGTTCCATCTATAACAACCTTTGGCCGTACGGGATCAGTTCCACCTTGGTACGGGAAAAGCCATCACCTTGGTATTTAGTGTGGATATTTGTAATCCAGAACCTTTGCAGATTCGATTTAACAAATGTATCCCCATCTGAAATCTCTTTTCAGAGTCTGACAGAATAGCCTGATGATCCGAAAACAACAAAGTGTCAATTGTAGAGTGACCAATCATAAAATGTTCTGGAAGACACATCTGCCAGTTTTGTGTGACACATCAATATATAAATTAAAAAGAGAAGGTGATAATAGACACCCTTGTCGTACTCCGCAGTTGGTCAGGCCAACTCTAGGAGCTGTGCTCTGTCTATTACGTGAACCGTAAGTTGTTTCATAAATTACAGTTGGGGGGAGCTTCCTGATTTCTCTTTTGTCTTTGCACTGTTCCTTCTAATAAAACGTGTAATAATCCAAATGATGACTACACGGCCCTCTTGTTGGTTGCGTCTGGACCTTTCCTCGCTTATTCTGTGATATATCTTTGGATTGGTGATTACCCCCCTTCACCTCAATAGTGGGATCATCTGCAAAGGATGACAGAGGATCGATTGCCAAAAGCGGCACTGAACTATAAAGCCATTGGTAGAAGAGACGTGGGTCGTCCGAGGACAAGACGTGTGCCGGAACAGGTTTATAACCTAATACATGAAGGGGAAAAGAATTCTGTGATATATCTTTGGATTCGTGATTAGCCCTATATCTGTTCTATTTATTTTTAATGTTCCTTTCATGGACCCTCTCTCAGATTCTACTAGATATATTACTTTCTTTACTCGTCAAACTGCACCTTTACAAGTTCACAAACTGCACCCTTAATATAAACCAAAGGCCAGTTGAACGTGTAAGCAAATTTTACATATCTTGGTACTATTGTCAAGAACAATGGGACAGAGTTAATAATCCAATAAAATTCTCTGTAAGGTTTGTCTGCCAGTTGCGTATAAAATCGTTCATTACATTTTAAATACAAGGTGATAATGGACACCCTTGTACTACTCCACAATTGATCATGTCCACATTAAGAATTGTGCCCTGTCTTCCTGTTTTGAGATTTTTACCACATAAAGATTTTATCTGGCTCTACTGAGGTGTTGCGGGATCCCTTTTTTAGGTGTTTTTTCTCACATCCTATACTTATTCACTTTATTAAACGCCTTCTAGTTGAAAGTAGGAAACACGTTGAGTAGCAGACCACGATACACAACGGGTTACAGAGGCTAATGCCACGCAAAGGGATATTTAACATAACACACCCACATAAACAGGAGGGACAACACAAGCAGCAGGGATTACTTGTGAGCGCGGAGGATATCAGTATAAACACACCAGCGTATCACTGGGCTACGGCAATAATACATCACATGTGCGATGTAACACCGTAATTAGCACCGGACAACACAGCAGCTCTGTGATATCATTAGTAGCCCACGTGTGTGCGTCATTGTACACTGGAAATGTATCATAATTAGAGTATCCGCATGATCCCGTTGAGACCGTCCGTGTACGCGCGTCGAAACCGTGGATTATGAAATCTCTCGCAACAGAATGGATAAACTATTGTTGTGGTCGCGATCTTGTTACACAGCAGAACACAAATCTTACTATCGCTAATGCCATTGTCATCAGCATTATCGTCATAACCAATACACCGCTACAATAATATGGTTCAACAATAATGTTGATCTACAATATCTATAGCGTTGCAATATTCTGAAATGAATAATCGTTTTATCCGGGTCATCCGTTTAAGATACTGTTTCACGCTTCACGAAACACGTTTAAACGTGTATTATGTTGATTGCCAAATTGACGGTTCATCTAGTAACGAACGCTACAGGTAATTAATGTTAATGATAAATATAGCTCGTTACCGTACAGAACGTTGTGGAATAAATAGACAATAGATAGACTTAGCCATCAATATAGACATGTTGGTACCTTCTCTTACCTTACTGATACCTTTGGCTAAATCTATTTTCTACTACTACTACTACTACTACTACTACTACTACTACTACTACTACTACTACTACTACTACTACTACTACTATTACTACTACTACTACTGCTACTACTACTCACTATTCTAATTCCCTACTACTGATTCTCTATTCGCTATAATAAGGCAAATATATATATATATATATATATATATATATATATACCGTATTGAGGAAATACTCTGAGCCCATTATATTATATACAGTAAGGGAGGGACTTAGTACCTTATTACAGTGAACACAATTGCAGATTTCTATGCCGTTATTCTGTTGCCACCACACGCACACACAACGAGATAATGATGTAATGAATGAACATTCTAATGTTCCGTTTCGCGCTAATGCGGTGGCGATGTATCTTCCTTCCTTTGTGTGTCCTGTCCTGTACTTATCCGTGCAGGACTGAAAGGCGGCCGGATGCAAATGACGCGTATTATGAAAGCCGATTGTAACCGTGCTGCTGTGACGTCTTCAATTGTCCGCCAACGGTAGGTTTTGTTTAATCTTTCCCTAATTGCTGTACGCTTCCTGCCGTGGCAGGCTCGTTAGACATATACTGTGGGAATCCTAATTGCGACAACGGTACAAAGACTGGTAGTATCTTAAAGAAACGTCAAAAGCAGCACGCTAAGAATAACAAAGGGGCAGAAAACAAATGTGAATACGATTATACCACTAGACTAGATGTTACTATTTAAAAATTAAGAAAATTGATTCTTAATTAGGGAAGATTAGTAAATCAGTGGCCGTGGCGCTTGGCTATTAACCTGGAGAGCGCGGCTTCGATTCCTAGGCGTATCGTGAAATGAAGGTCGCATTGTTCGGCCTACAGATCGACTTATCTAGAATCTCAAGAACTGGAAGTATTGACTTTAAATATGGAGGTCACTGACTAGAGAAATAGACACGCATTTTATTTTACCACAACAAAAACCTTATAAATACAGCTGTTTCAATGTTTAGGTACGCTATTTGACGGATCGAACTTGCGACCAACCATAGGTATTTCCCTGGCCCCAGTATGGCCCTATCTCTGCGTCAGACTGAGATCTTTTCGAATTACTCTCATACACTTGCCTAGTTGAGTGAACGACTCCTGCCCTCCAAAAGAATTCCAAAAACTACTTCGCTGGTACAAAAACAAGACAAGGATTTCGGCGAAAGTTTAAAAAATGGTGGATGCGTCCATTGTTAAACAATTGTTACTGCACTTTCTAGAAGTAAATTACTGCTAGTGGACCACAGTAACAGCAACAATTTTCTATGTCGTTGCTATCGTCCAGCTGATTAATCAGACGCTACACTTTATAAACTAGACTAAAATAAGTTCTCTTTTGATACGTACTTATATCTTGGTAGCCCTGCGGACGACGACTAATCTTCCCACGGATCACCTTTGATCCGTTAACCCTGGATTGGAAACCATTGTTCTACGATATTAGCGTAGAGAAATTATTTCCTAAAGTTTGATGAAATTATAGAAAATAAAAAAAAACATTTTTTTAGAAAAACAACATAAATAATTATATCTCGACCAGTAACACTGCACACGTACTAGAAAGTGATAGTGGTAGTAGTTAATGTATGGCGAGGGATATGGGACATGCCTTTGCAAAACATATACAATGATTCACTTTATTTTAGAATGAATTTTCCAAGCTACAGTGGTAGTCTTAAGGCCGGCCACACACTGCATCGAACAAAACGCGTTATGACAAAACGTTTTATCGGATGGCGTCTGATGCGATACATTTAGCATGGGTTTAAATGGGCCTGTTACACACCGCATCGAACACGACGTCAGACGCCTTGACGCGTTTTTCCTTGTCTGGCGAAGGTACCAAAAGTTTCGTCTCGCGACAAATCTCTATCGAACAACTCGATCTGCGCATGCGCGGCGGAGTAACGTAACCATCAATTGACAGCTGGACCTATTAACTCCAGGACATAATCAAAGGTTGCTATACTCATTTGACAATAATTGTAAAATGTAGGTGGGTTAGCTCTCAATTCGGCAATAAACCCAATAATATCCCTATTTTGGTTGATAGGATGAGCCCAAAGTTTTCTATCTTTATCGTAGTCTAGTAACTGTAGGAAATTGTACAATAGAATAACAGTCTCATCTTTCTCACCATCTATTGCTCGTTACCTTTACTTCGAAATATATAATTAACACTGAAACTAGGTATCACTGACCGTGTGTATGTTTAAACTGAACACTGAACATGAGGGGAAAAATTAAGAAGTTTCTTCTTCCACGTGTCGCGAGCGCCTCCACACCACATCCGACAAGTCAAAACGTGTTGTCTTAAGACCTTTTCGCTTAAGACACATGTTCGATGGGGTGTGTGACCGGCCTTACTTACACGATGTTTTCAGCTTCCATAATATACACGGCAAGCATTCTTACATCCCGGCAACTATACGTGAATGGAATTGCGAAGTGCGTAAGTTGGGTTTATTATGTCATCCGCGGTTGCGATGATAATTCCATAAATTCCATTGATAATGCCAGCGGGTTTTATGCCGACAACAATTATTGTGTTTCATTGTACACCGTAAAACCAATAACACACAAATGCAGTTATCGTTTACAACAGGATCGGCGGGTTATCGATACCCTTTCTGCGTGTGGGTTCAATGTTAAGTGCGTGAGCCTATGAGGTCTCTACGGGATCATAATATGGCGGTTAATTAAGATACATTTTCAGAGTACAACCACAACCACACACACACACACACACACACACACAGACGGACTATTGACAGCGTAGCCGTTGTTGTTGTTGTTAATTGCGGTATAAAACCACAAGCGTGTGATGTATCATCACGTGTATGTGTTCGTCCATTGGCATCGTACCGTATTTATACTTCATGTCTAATAATCCTTTCTGTGTTTGTGTGTTTCTGTCCCTCTGCGTGAGTGCGTGTCTATGTCTGAATACAAACGAGGTTGGCCGTTCTCTACTAAGGTCGTTTATTTCGTCTCAGATCTACCTCATAATCGTGTGTTTTCTGGCCAAGGTCAGGCCTTACAGGTCATGTTCCCTCCATACTTTCCTATCTTGGGCAAGTGTCTTCATTTTCTGATATCTCATCCGTATATCGTCTACTCCAGTGTTCCCCAAAGTGGGGTCCGCAGATACCTTTACGCAAAATTAGAATATACCGTAATTTTCTCCGACTTTTTATGCTGTAAAACCTAAATTTTAAAATCTTAAATCAATTAGTAGAAGATTCCAGTATTTTTCGAGGGTTCAAACTAATTGTAATTGTAAAAGTAATTTCAAACTAATAGCTTTAATAATGTCTTTAAATCATGTCGTGTAGCAGATCTGTTTGTCAGTCGAATTGACTAGACCTCTCTTTTACACTACAAAAGGAAGATTCATTGGCAGAACTTTCAAATGACAGTTCATTAAAATTACAGTTTTTGCAATTACATCTAGCTGACTTCTGGTTATGTGTAATGACTGCCTATCCTGAACTCACAAAAAAAAAGCTTTGAAGCGTTTAACTGTGTTTCCCTCTACTTATCTGTGTGAAACCGCATTCTCCCTGCTCACGTACTTGAATTCAGAATTAAGAAATAAACTTGATGTCGAGAGTGACTTGATATTGAAATTGTCAAGACATTAAAGTCAATATTGCAGAGCTAATTGTTCAAAAGCAGCTTCATTGTTCACAAAACTATGTTTCATATCATTAATATTATATTTTTTCAACTTAAGAGAATTTAACTAATGTATTTTAATTAAAATCTAACAGTTTCTATCATATTTTCTGTTTGTTTTATTTCAGAAATCAGACGGGGTCAGCGAATTTTTAAATTATTGGGAGGGGTCCGCGGACTGAAAAGTTTGTAAGCCACTGGTCTACTCATCCAGCCTCTGTTCTGCCCCCCTCCCCAGCCAGCAAGCCACCCAGCTACCTTTATACCTTCCTCTATTCCGTTTTCCATTTACCAGCCCCTCTAGTGTTTCTACCATCACATTACCTCATGTTTGGCGCATACAGAGTCTCAACATGATGATAAAGGAGGCTGCTTTAAATGGTGAAATCCTCAGAAATGAGCGTTCCTTGATCAGTCAAAGGTTATACAAGACTCGAGCGTATAAGAAATAATTTGATTTAAGACAGGAATTGGTTGTACACCCTATAACAGAAATAACATCACGGTATATATAAAGATGAAGAGACAGTGTTGTCGATATGTCCCTGCATAGAATACCAGGGCAGGCTATAAGCTTGTGCTTAAGGAAAGCTATACTCTCCTTTTCTCCCCCACTCTTCCAAGCATCTTTTCATTCCAAGCGCTTTATCCTTCCAGGAAATCCTTTGCATCCTTCTACACATCTACATGTGCAAGGCCTGAAACCACCTCTACTCTTTTTTGCTCAGTTTACAAGTTACTGTCCTGTACAGGAGCACGCTCCAAGCAAAAACCACAACCATCCTCTTCTTCATGTCACTTACAACATCCTACCAGTAGCAGTGTTGACAAATGAGCCTGTTGAAAAGAAAGATGTTAATAGACCGTGAGGAAGGAAAATTTCTCAAATAGCTGTAACTAGACTCTAATCCTTAGAGTGATGGTGGTGCTAGTGGTAGTAGTGGTGGTCGTGATGATGAGGATGAGGAGGAGGAGGCGGTGGTGGAAAAGGAGGAGCTGGAGAACTGTGTAGATGATGATTCATTTCTGATATTAGTTTGCCTTTTAATTGCAATATTGTGCAATAATAAAATTATAACGTCTCTCCTGTCAAGACATTATAACATAGGAAACCAGTTTAATTGTTCACTGTTAATTAAACTAGCTGCCGTAGTTAGTAAAATTTACTTACCAACAAATTATGACAATGTATATATCAGGATTTTGCCCAAAGTTACATAAATTTATTCACTCTCTGGGTATTAGCGAAAACATCTCTTTATTCTTGTATTTAACTAAGTATATAAAAGTAATAGCTTTAATGGTCTTTTTTTTTGTTTTTTACTTACTTTACTTTACTTTTAAAAGAAAATTCTTATAAATTTTGCATTAAATACTCTTTAAATTGTTACTCTTAGTATCTCAAAATCATACAGCTGTGTATTATTTCAATTACCACGGATCCGGGCTTTAACTTCGCAAAATTCTAACATATCTCAACATCATCCAAACTATCTGAAGAATAGTCTGATGTAATTTTCAGAATTACTTTACCTTTAAACAACATCTGGTTATTACTATAGCATTACAGAAATTACAAACATTTATATGCTAATCTTTAAGTGATCTAAAAGTCTTTACAAGAAACTTTACTGTTCTTTTTGTTGCGGTTTTTTAAAAAACAAGTTATGCACAGAAGTTATGGTTTAATGTCACCTGAATATAACGTGAGTCTGCGGTGGGTGTTCGAGATGATCCTCTTCAGTAGGTCTTCTTGGGTGTAGTTCGTTGTTCATCTGGATCCTCCATTTAGTTGGTTGTTTCCGAATTGTAGTCTAGGTCATGACGGTTGGATTCTGCTACTTGAAGTTCTTACGGTTGTTGTAGTAACTTTTCTCCTGGTGTTGGTTGTTCACTTTTTACATTTAATTTGTTTTTATTTTAGCAGCACTGATGTTTACTTTTACATGGTAAGTAACATATCTTACCGCTTACTGTTCGTAAAGAGATGTGTCGGCTAAGTTTTTTTTTATATTTTTAATATTTCCTCCACGTACTACATTACTAGTTTTTGAGTTTTACTAACGCTACATTGGATTAAATAGATTAGAAGAACTAACGTCTTGTTACATCATTGTTTAGCGACATACACGTAAGTGTAACTTTACAACACATTTTCGAGCTGCTTACATGTCGAAGATTCTCCGGCGACTGGGACTAGTTTAGCGGCAGGGAGTTTGTAAGCTGGCGCGGTTTACGCGCTGAGAGAAAAGTAGTTCGTTTCTTTATTATTATTAATTTCCATTAATTAACTAGTATAAATTATGCTACATTTTTTGTTAGAAGTTAGATATTTCCTTTATTATTAATACGTCTTTTATTTAATTAGAAGAATTATTAGTTTTCGCTTAATAACATTGTACTTAGCATGTTCGTACTGGACTTTTTGCACGTTGATACAGGTATCTAGGTACAGATAAGGGTGGATTATACTCTCACTTGTTATAAGAACAAAAATTAATTTGTGCTATTTAAATAATTTTTAAATCGTCACAAAATGTTATTATTCCGGAAGGAATACGACAACAGTGTATGACAACAATGAAAGAGGAGTCACGTCTCGCATCACAGTCGGCTAATCACACTCTGCAACAATGGGTAATTACAGTAGCAGACAACGCGGGAAAGCCGACCCGACAGTGGAGTAAAATAATTAGCAGAGAGCACGGAACAAATAATCATGTAGACACAGACTGTAGCGGCTAATGCCATTTGCATCCACAGCAGACTCAAAGCACAAAGTTTAATTGGTTACGGTTTGGGAAGGAAGAGTTACTTTAATATATATCAAAGTATTCCTGCACGGTCAAAACATAGCCTACTAATGCGAGCAATAAATGTAATTAATACTCAAAACGAATATATATGTAAAAGTCTATGTGCGCCCGCGTGAGAAACAGTGACACGGAACAATATGAAAGTTAGTTTAATTCAATTGATATGGTGGTCCACGGAAATCTGACGAATTTAAAAATAAAAAAGTAATATAAAAAATGTTTTATTTACTTTCATTCTATTATGTAGTTACAGCAAACTGTAAGCCATTTACGGGTGTAAGTTTATTTTTTAACTAAGACGTCTCTCTCAAATGTCCTCCATCATTTTGTATGCAGTGCTGCAGTGTGTCCCGTAGATTACCGTTCGCTGCGTGCACCATGTTGTTTGTATGGCTGTGACTTGTTTTTCTACGGAAGCCTTAAGTTCATTAATGCCGTTAGGTTTATTTAAAAAACACTCTAGGCTTGAGGTATTTTCAGAGAAAATAGTCACATACTGACATATCTGGAGATCGTGCTGGCCATGCAACATCTCCTCTTCCAGAAATCACGTGGCCTGGAAACGTCTCTCGACCTACTCCCATGGATGCTCTGGCAGTGTGGGCTGTTGTTCCGTCCTGCTGGAACCACACGACGATCAAGTCGATCCTACGACGACGCAGTTCAGCAGCAAGGAGTTCATGTAACATTACTGTGTATCGAGCAGAAGTCGCCATTTACCCTTCCTCTCCAGAACCTGTGATGCCAAACTTTGTCACAGCACACTAGTCAGTACTTAGTATCCACAGCTTTATCGTAGTGCGACTAGGAACAGCATCATGACGTGGAACATTAAAGTGATGGAGGAATGATCGCTGCGTAAGCACAACCGAATCACCAATTTTAAAATAAGTTTCCAATATGAATGCACAGTAACTGAAATGGTATGCAAGGCCACAGACAGTCCGATTCATATTTTGCATGTCAGGGTTTCCAACCTGTGTCGCTTTAAAAATCGTCAGATTCCCGTGGACCAGTTAATAGTAACAATGTATATTAATATGAGTGTATTCAGTGAAAATCGTTTACCGGGGAGTTGGGCGTCTCTCCCACAATCTTATTCTCTCGCGGCACTTGTTACTTCTTTCCTGATCCATTGAGGAAACTCGTCGTGGGCACGCCTAGATCTTGTTATTGTTGTAAATTTTTTTAAGATTTTCATAGTTTATTGCCACTTGTTATTATACCATGCATTCACAACCGCAATTTTACAAACTATGAAGCAATTGTGAAGCAATTTTATTCTAACAACTATGTTAGCAGAGTGTAGAAAGTGATCCATTGGCGCATAGTCCTCAGCATAGTTTCCACTTCGTCCATGTGTAGCTATGTTAGCAGTGTGTAGAAAGTGATCCATTTGCGCATAGTCCTCAGCATAGTTTCCACTTCGTCCATGTGTAGCTATATTAGCAGTGTGTAGAAAGTGATCCATTGGCGCACAGTCCTCAGCATAGTTTCCACTTCGTCCATGTGTAGCTATGTTAGCAGTGTGTAGAAAGTGTTCCATTGGCGCATAGTCCTCAGCATAGTTTCCACTTCGTCCATGTGTAGCTCTGTTAGCAGTGTGTAGAAAGTGATCCATGGGCGCATAGTCCTCAGCATAGTTTCCACTTCGTCCATGTGTAGCTCTGTTAGCAGTGTGTAGAAAGTGATCCATTGGTGCATAGTCCTCAGCATAGTTTCCACTTCGTCCATGTGTAGCTCTGTTTCTTTAAACATTTCACATTTTACACCAGTTCGAACGGTTTCTGTCTCTGAAACGCAGAACAAGTCCAGCGTTATCAAGAAGTTGTAGCACGTCATGATGTTTGATGTTTATGAAGCCTTTGTTCATACTTACCTCCAAACCGTTTGATCTCATCAGCAACCATAAGTATTTTCAGGTCTCCATGGATGTCATCGTTCCTTACATACCACGGTGCTTCACAACAATACAGCGAATTGTTTTGTTGTTTTAGAGTTGGCCTGATCAATTATGGAGTATGACATGGATGTCCATTATCACCTTCTCTTTTTAATTTATATATTGACAATGTCACACAAAATTGGCAGATGCGTCTTCCAGAACATTTTATGATTAGTCACCCTACAATTGACACTTCGTTGTTTGCGGACGATCTGGCTGTTCTATAGGAATCTGAAAACAGATTGCAGATGGGTATACATTTGTTAAATGGAATCTGCAAAGACTCTGGATTGCAAATATCCACACTTAAGACAAAGGTGATGGCTTTTCGTGGATCTGATCCCTCACGGGAAAAAATTGTTATAGATGGTACTGTCCTGGAACAAGTTAGCAATTTGGATTACCTGGGCTATAATGCAAGTAACGACGTTGTGAATAAGTTGCATAAGCTCAACCTTATGTGCGGTACCATTACGCGAACCCTTAAGTCAGCAAGTAAAGGAACACGCCTAAAATTCTACAAGGTGATGGCTCTTCCCACACTTCTTTATGGGTCTGAGAATTGGACGTTAACGAAAGGCCAGGCCAGTCGCATCCAAGCGTCTGAAATTAGATTTCTCAGAAACGTGGCAGGATCTACTTTCCATGATCATAGAAGACACACAGATATACGGCAGGAACTGAATATTCTGAGTATACTCAACAGGATTGTCTAGTATCGGCTGAATTAGTGGGAACATCTTTGCCGAATGGATCACTGCCGCTTCCATTACTACGGCACTATAAGCCGAGGGGACGGAGAGGTGTGGGACGTCCGAGGAAGCGCTCGAGTGACCAGCTCTAATCTTTGCCTTTTTTAAACCGGAACAAACCATCCTTGGTTTAATCGTTGAAGATGATGATGATGATGATGATGATGATGATGATGATGATGATGATGATGATGATGATGATGATGATGATGATGATAATGATTTCGTTGTGCAACTTCAAATTTACACATCATAAACCCACACCGGTTTCAAAGCTGGTCTGTATTATAACAGTTTAATATGCAATGAGAGTTCAGAGTGTCTTTCAAGTAGCCACCATATTTTCTTGAATTTTATTCCAAGTTTTTTCGTCACACGGTCTTTCTATCTAAGCTTAGCATCTAGAACCATGCCCAAATACTTTATCGAATTTTCATATAGAATTGTTTGACGATTGACTAAAATAGGTAAGCGCTCTATTTTCCTGTTGGTGAAGTTGACATGATTAGATTTTGTTTAATTCAGTTTAATACGCCATTTTCCATCTGGTGACGTTAATAACCTCTATCTGTAGCCTGTTGTTGTTTCTACATTGTTACCATTAGCCAATAATGCATAAACACATTGTGTCTGTTGGTTTATATTTACGGTACCTGGTACCTTATTTTGTCTTTGCTGTAAAACTGTATCACTATTTGGCTGGTCACAACAGTAAGAAAGCGAGGACGACAAGTTACGACAATACGATTAGACACGGACACGGGCGCGCGCACAGCACAGCTTAAAGTCTTAGCGACAAAACATATAAGTTGCTTGACTTTGTTGGTACTGGCTGGCTGGCTGCATGTCCGTCGGGACTGCTTGTATTATGTGCACTGGAGAGCGGCTTACTGTTGTACTGCGGTCATAATGCTATCATTTATTATACTCTCATGTGTGTGTGTGTGTGTGCACGCGCGCGCCTTTGTTGCGTCGCCAGGTTATCTGTTGCAATTACTTTGTGGTCCTTATCTGAGTCTTTATACTTACATATATATAAATCAAATATATTTATATTTACTCAATTATTCTTGTATGTATTTTTATTATTAATAATAAATAAAACTTTTCTCACGAGAACATATTTTTTCGCTGTTTTTAATATATGGCACTGTTTTTATATTGTAAACTATCATCATCAGAAATTTCTGATCGCGACCGTTGGAGAAGGCTTCTGGAGATGGTCAAGACTCAGTAATGAGTTGTAGTACCAACGATGATGATGATGATTCTTGTGAATGCAGTACTTCAAGTTGACACTTGAAATCTCCTGGACATAATAGTAGTATATACGTATGTATATTATGTTATCCTGTGTCTGTGTCTGTGTGTGTGTGTGTCCTTTCCATAGCATATTTCTCCTTTTACGTCTCGTTAATCATTTTCACGTTCTTCCCTCTGTGTAATTACTCCCAATTTCCTCATTAAACCAACGCCTCCTTTACATCTTCCGGTACGTTGTTGTTTCATATTGTTAGCCTCTTACGTTCTTTGTTTTTCCCTAGTACTCTCTTTGTCCACTCTGACTAACATCAGTATAGTTTTATTTCCAAACCTGTCCAATCCCAATTCTCTTGTTGTTTCTGAACGTATTTATAACTCCATATAACTGTTTGATTTTGCAATTGTATAGTGGTAAACTAAGAATGCAGTAAAATACATGCTTTGGAGTCTCGATATAAAATTTGGAAAAACACCTAGTTACTGGAGGTGAATAAGCTAATGTGGCAGTAGATTCGTACATTATAAACTAGTATTATGCTCCCTGACCTGAGAACTGGATTGATCAAATTACATTTACTATTACTTAAATTTCGATATTAAATAATTGTTTAATTGTTTAGAAAAATTACAAAGATCCCATTTTCTCTACCATTTCTTTAGTAATATAACAATTTTAGAGCGCACAATCATACAATAAAAAAGATATACGAAACAATGGGATTTGTATTACAATTCCGTTTAGTCAGACACCTGGCTGGATTTTTACATATTTTTTCCGAAGTTGTGATTTCTTTTTTGGTCCCTTGAGTCCAAAAATTTTGAAATTTCCAAAAGTAAACCCTACATTCAGATTGTGATTTAAATTTACATTAATTTTATACCCCCACATGGGCCTAACCAATTGTCTCACAAATTTTGCAATAGTTTGACCCTCATATTTTTGCAATATTATAAGTATAATCGATATAATTTTTCAATAATGCGAAAATAGTTAAATTGTTGCATCACCTTAAGTGAATAAATGATTGCCGCATCACTAAACCACTATGGAATTGTAACCCGAAAGGACGAAGAGCTGTGGGAGGTCCGAAGAAGCGTTGAAGTGACCAGCTCTAGTCTATCTGCTTGGGATCGGAACAAATCATTTTTGTTTAATCCTTGTAGAAGATGCCGACTATCATACTGTTATTAAGCCTCATGAAATTTATTATTATTATTATTAGCGGGGGTCCTACTGTCTATGCCGCATCCCGCATTTCGATCGCCATTTCTCCCTATCCTTCCAGTCATCATCTTCAATAGCTCGATCCCTCATGCTTTTCCTAATTCCTGTTCTCCATTGTGTTGTCAGTCGTCCTTTTCTTCTCTTTTTTTTGTGGTGTGTAAGTCAATGCTTTCTTCGGCCATCGCTTCTCCTCTATCCTCATTACGTGACCATACCATAGCAACTGTCTGGATTCTATTCTTTCTGCTGTTGTAAATACGCTGTTTTCCTTCTTATATCTTCGTTTCTAACATCTTGCATTCTAGAAATATTACACGCTCTTCTTAAGAAGTCCTTTTCCACAGTGTCTATCATCTTTTTCTCTTTAACTGAAAGTTGCCAGTATTCACAGCCATAAGTTAAAATGGGCTCCACAATAGTTGCGTAAATTGTCAGTTTAGTTTGAAGTTTCATTTTGTTCGACCAAAGTAACGAGTTTAGCAAACGAAAAGCCTTTTTTCCCTGTTGTATCCTATTTTTTATGTCATTTTTTGTTGTTCTATCTTCTGAAATAATGCTTCCTAAATATTTGAATTTGCTACACATTCCAATTCCATGAATTTGCAGATCCGGGTCTGCTTCTTGCATGTCTCCTATTTTCATATATTCTGTTTTAGTAGTGATTATAGACTCATGAAATACCAATTAAAAAATAAGTCATTTAAGATTTGGTGAGAACTATCTTTTTTCAACCTCGCCATGAATAAATTTCTAAAAACCGAATTGATGAATTAAAACGTAAAATTAAGATAAATAATAGATAATCAAACGTATTTATATCGTCCGAAATGTGAACAAGTGTTGTCAATTATGTTGCGGTTTTGTTGGTATGGATTAGCGTTGACCGGTTGCAGTTAATGATTCTGTTATGTATTTCAATCTCGTATTTCAAACAAACAAGTAAATTATCAACTGATTACGCAAACTGCTAAATATGTTATAATTATTGTTGTTAGCGTAACACAGCAGCCAGCTTAACAATTGGTTATTAACAATTACCGCTAATCTCTGATAATTATTAATTCTACTACCGCGCAACGGTAATAAAATTGTTTCAATAACTTGGATCATATTATATGCTGTTAATAAGCTAATTATGGACGATGAATTTCAATAATGTCGTTTTGAAATAAGAGCTTTCTCATTTAGCATTAATATTTAGAAATTTGAATATACTCGCTCTCAATACACTTTCCATCCAATACTTTATTTTCATGAAATAAGCTGTTAATGTAACATAGTGTTACAAAGATTGCATGTACAGTAGTCTAGAACAGTGAAATAAATTATTAAATGCCAGAGAGATTAATAATCATAATTTTTCAAATATTATTATAAATAATAATAACAATAGTAATGGTTCCTCTTGTACCGCCTAAGTAGTCTGGGAGTTCTAAGTGGTTGTAGAACTTCTCGCTTGCTTTAAAACCGTACTCTCGTTTAGAGGTGGGCAGATATACAGGTATTTTGGAACGATTATCTTTGTGGAACGGATATAACAGTGACTGAAAAGTTTAAATTCTTGTTCCGATTCAACGATAATTGAAAAGTCGAAATACCCGTTCCGATTACCCACGGCTTCATGGTTCCGAGTTGCGGGACTAACGAGTAAATAAGTAACAACAAGTAAACGAGTACTACAAGTATTAGGAGTACTACGAGTACACGAGTACAAAGTCACATTTTGGTGCTGAATACTTCATTCTGCACATGTGCCGATTGCCATACAAGTACGAAACGATGCAAGACAGCGAGGTTCAGAATATCTCTATGAATACTTTTAGTTTCATACGTCTAGTTTATTTCTTATAACAAATTTGTAAGTGTATTTGTAAGTGTTATTTTTTTGAAACGATTCGTTCGTAACTGTTATTTTCAACTACTAGTTTAGTACACCTCTACTGATTGGTTTGTAAAAAAAAAAACATGTTATACTTACTGCGACAAAACAAATGTCAGGCATAGTAATAATGGAACACATAAACAGTTATCTGGAGCAAGGTTGTATATTTTAAGACAAAAATTTTCATATGCTTTGTAGTTCACACAATTATTTATTTTTAATTCAAAATCGTCTCTGAATCAGATTGATCTGATTTTTTAAAAGAAATGTCAATTGATTACTTGAATGTTGATTCAGTGGGTTGATACGTCTTCAGCCAGTCCTGTGAATCGCCGCAATTCTGCACCTTGGATCGTCACCTCCTTTCTGCAACTTCCGCTTCGCTGGGGCTCCTCTCATACGCGTGCACGCCGTCACACCGGTAATCAATCTACTCTAATCTCAGGGCACAATTGGGTTGTAATATAATCTCATTTATTTTAGGTGCGTTGAGCATCCACCTTCCCGCGTCTTGAGGTGTCCTCGCGATCAAAAAGGAGTATCCCGGGTTGATACACCTTCCCTAAGCGGAAATCTTGAGCCACGCGATACTAGCACTGATTAACACTATTGAATAGCTTAATGCGTTTTTATAATGAGTTCGTCCCCCTTCAAGGTAACAGCAACGGGTAACTCGTCGCAAATTTGACCCTGATTACTCGTTTTAAAACACGTTTCTGCACGGATAACTCGCGCAGAGAGCACGTCTGAAAACTTCGAGCTGCAGGATAGAACTAACTTGATATTCGCCGGCGGAGACCCAATCTTAGTGGAAAATTGGGGCCGCTGATTGGTCGAAACAGCTTATCATGCGATTGATGGCTACAACTGATAGATGATTACTTGAAACGATTTGCAGATTTTTGAAGCAGCAGGTATAGATTTTATCTAAGACTTTACTGCCATCTAAAAGATAACGGCTTTATAGAAACGGCTTTTTGCTAATAAAATCCCAATATGCACACCACGTAGCAAGCATCAGACACCTAGAGAATACAGCGCTATTTACTATGCGTGCGCTGTCCAAATCTCCGTTTGGTACGCTAATTTATACATGAGCTATTCATAAAATACGATTGACACGCGCACTCGCACTTTTTACACGCACATGACATAATCACAAATACAATTATGGGCGTTTTAATACATAATAGTCTTTTGCCCAATCCTTATATTAATCCTTACATTTAATTTACATAATTGGACAGAAATCAAATATTAACATGTCTATAACGTCACAACCTGTTACAACAGCATGTAGTCCTGGCTACATCTCCCCTTACTGCAATGTTCTATTGCAAATAAATAAATAAATAAATGTTATACTTACATATGGTCTCTTATAGCCGCCACGAACATGATACAATCATGATCAGTTCTACATGTTTCTACATGTTTGTTTACTCGATGCTTTTGTAACGATCTGGAATGAGACTGTGCCATATCGCTTTTGGTTGAACGATCAGTATGAAGCACGTTATTTACGCTGAGTCATCAAAGCAATATACTGTCGATGCGGTGTAAACCGCACATGTTTCGAAGCCTGTTTGCTGGCGCACCATCAGCTCCAAATTTGTAAAAGATGTTCAACTGTATTTCCAGGTGATGCAAGAAGCCTAGTAAAGCTACTACTAACGTTGAGAAAGTCTCCTATTTACTGCCATTTCAGCGTTATCCCTCACATCCATTCCTCTAAGATCTTCCAGCACATCGTCTAACCATCTTATCCTAGGTCGGCCCCTCTTTCTGCTTTTATAGACTTGCGCTCTCAGGATTTTCTTTAGCATACGCTGGACATCCATCCGCTCTAGGTGATTTAGCCATTGTATTCGTTGAGCCTTTATGAATCTTACAATGTCCTCACGAATCAGTAGCTCATCCATCTCCTGGTTATTTCTTATTCTCTGTTTGTCATGTTCTTTAACCGAGCCATAAACACGTCTTACGATCTTGGTTTCAATCCTTCTTAGTGTTTCTTCTTCCTTTTTTATTTCTCCATAAGTAACAAACTGTCCGATAAGTGCCTTATGTATTGTTATTTTTGCTTTACGGCTAATATGTTTGCTTCTCAATAGCCTGCTGTTGGCATAATATGTCGTGTTTCCTATTTTTATTCTGTCAATTAATCTTTTGTTTATAGAACCTTTATTATTGATCATGTTACCGAGGACTCTGAACTTGTTAACTGCATCAAATAAATTATCCTTTACGCACATACTTTATAGATTTATTCTCCTTTCTGACGCAGAAATCAAAATGTATTTAGTTTTTCTGATATTTACATTGAGTCTCATTCCAGCGGATTTTTCAGTTTTGAAAACCAAACAGCACGCTTACATATTTTGAAATGTAACCGTACTCTGGCATATTCGGTCGCTATCTATACTAATATTTTTAACTTGACGCTGTGTGGTAGTCTTGTAGTTTACAGTTAAGATTGGCTCGTTTCACACACAATTTAGTGTAGGCGTATCCATAAGAAAAATAAGGAATAAGGTTTCTTATGTAACATATTTTGACAAGCCTTCTCGTTGTGTCAACGCAACTTCAGTAAACACATCTGCGGAAAGTAATTCGAAAATGTTTTTCTTTCAACCACCATCACGCATCCTACCAGACGCACGGATTCCAGCTACAATAAACCGTCGGATTCATCGAATAACATACCAACTTGGCAGATTATCAAACATTGGAAGATAGTGCTTTCTGTGGAGGACAGAGATAAAGGGAGAGCGAGAGAAGACAGATAAGGAAAACACAATTTAATTCTTGACCAAAGCAAACCAAAGTGCTGTAAACGAATGTAACTTCAGACGGGATACATCCTTTATAAAAACACAAACACACACACACACACACACCATACGATTACGATAAGTTTTCACGGAGTAGCCAGCTGCTGGTATTATTGTTAAGGATTATCGTCGATGTATTATTGTTCTAATAAGTTATACAAACACATATTCGGAAACGCTATTTGAGTTGGCGTCCACACACACAGTTATCAGACAAACAGACGCCACAAGCCAACACAAACACGAACGTACGTCACAATAAAGCGTGGTTACAGGAAGAGGAAAAAATGTAGAAAGTGACTTAAGAATGTGGAGTAAAGAATGTATTTAACAGTGTACGTTCGATAATAAGGGTTTTGTGGTCTAGACAAAATCATTTATGGTTATAAAATAAGTCATCATCATCATCAATCCAAGGACTAGGCCTTAGACCTGTTCCGGAACCCATCTCTTCCTCGGTCTACTGACATCTCTCTTCCTAGTAGAGTGATAACCCAAGGCAGCCACAGGTAGACGAATATCAGGCATGCGATTCAAGTTTTTCCACTATCTCCTTCTGTGGTCTTCAGTCTTCTGGTGCAATGATGCAATGTTTAAATCGCGTCTAATATACTCGTTCCTTCTCCGAACCAAAGGAGAACAAACTTGCGTCCCTCTTAGAAATTTCATTTCGGTTGCCTGAATCCTCTGCACGTTCCTTTTACCAAGATTCCATGTCTCACTAGCATACAGGAATGTGGGGACAGCCACAGTTTTATAAAATTTCATTCGGGTACCCTTCCGTGTTTTATTTTTCACGATACAAAATAATAAAACAAGTATATGACATAAGTATATATCTACTAAATTGCTTTTCGTGGTAAACAGCCAATAAGGGAAACGATAGATAGTCTTGAATAATTGTGTTGTAGAACAAGTGAAAGTCTTTAATATTTAATATAGAATATTGAACTTTCACTTGTAAAACTTACTTGTTTTCTCCCGTACGCGTTTCGGCGTGATGTGCGCCTTCATCAGCGGATTGAGATAGACTGCCAGTAACTCGTAACGGTTTTATTTGGTAGGTTGAGTGGGGGTGGTGTGTGGTGGAAGGGGATTGGCGCGGGGATCCGAATTATTGTTTGTTTTATGTATAATTGTGTCAAAAAGTGTGTGAGATTTATAGTGTAATTGGTCGTTAAGAAAGCTGTTTGGTGTGTAGTGTTTGTATATTTCATATTGTTCTGCTGTGTTTAGTTTTCGACTTTTGGGTAAGTAGTGTAATATCTCAAGATTAGTATCTATGTTGGTGTAGCTGTGGATTTTGTGTTATGTGTGTGGCAAACGTGGAACGTATATTGTTGTTGGATAAAGCTTTTAGGTGTTCAGAGTAACGAGATGAAAATTTCTTCCCGTCTGGCCTATATAGAAAGTATTGCAATCATTACAGTTTAATTTGTAAACACCTGTTTTGTTGTATTTGTCTATGTCCGTGTTTGTATCATTCATAGATAGATACATTGCAGCCCGATTGCAGACCATCCTCATTACAAAATGCTGCTAAAAAACCAGACCCTCCCCACCACTGCAAGACAGGAAAAACAGATGGTTACTAGCATAGAGGGGGGCAGAAAGGTCAGTTTCAGAAACTCAGAAAAATGATTGGATGACTGGTCAGAGGAGGATGAATGCTGAACGTCGAACAGAGTCATCACAGGGTGCCGAAGCGAGCGATATGGGTGGAGGAACGAGAAAAAACGATACGAAGATGAAGTGTTCTGTAATATAGAATCTCCACAAGTAAGCCACAAAAAACGTAAAATCCTTTTAACGTTCACAAAACATAAATTCTTACAAATTGTATATAATCACATGCGCGCACGCACCCTTCGTCCCGCTTATGTGTTTTTGTGTTTTAAGGGTTTTAGTAGGGTAGACGACGTTATAATGGCAATCAAAAGAGAGCAACAGTAGGGAAAATTAATAGAATTAGGACGCTTGAGCACGGTGAGAGGTGTGAATTGTGTTGTCCGGTAAAAAAATAAAAATATATAGCGCGAACAATAGTGAGTGAAAAGGGATAACAATAGGAAAATATCAATAATAGACAGGGCTTGTGCTGCTGACAATGAGAAAAATGATAGAGAGAGAGAGAGAGAGAGAGACGTTACCAGATTCGCACGTATTGTTGTGTGCGGGATAGAGCTGCTGATTGTAGTGGGCGGTGTGGAAATACTTGGCTCTCGCTGAACAAGACATTTTTCACAAATACTGCGGTGTCGTGTGTGCTTCTTATCGATAGTCACTTTTTAAACCAATTTCATCTCGCGTTTTTAACAATTTATTTCATATTAAGTCTCACTCTTTCATATTGTTATTCCGTTCAACAAATTCGACAGACAGCTTCTTAGTTACATTTGGTAGTCAAAAATTTCTATTTATTTTGTATACGTGTAAGCGTATAATACACGCACAATAATAATTTTATTAATGCATATGACGGACAGATGGCTATCAAATGATTAGACGTGAGCTGATTCTGTGCTGACGCATGCGCACTGCATAAATACGCCGTTGGCACGTAAATACTGGATTCAGGTCTGGCTGGCAAATCTACCTATACCGCACGATTAAAATAAAGTACCCTGATTGACATCCATTCATCCTAAATTTGTCAAGATTAAAAGACGGTTGTACGAAGGTTAGATGAAAAGTTCGCGGAGCGACAACTGTAGCTTAGCGGTAAAACTAAAAATTTTTCGTGTGCTGCAAGATTTGTATTTTATGTGAACTCCTGTTAATTTCCAAATCTATCTATCAATGTATTCATTGTTTAGAAGCTGTTTAAAATTGGCGTGTCATACGTGCTTTGAAAAACGGACAAAATCAAACATCGTGATGTGATTCTTTATTAAAATTGTTTAGTGCCAACGGAAATTCAAAACGAAAGTGTAAATGTGTCAGGAAATGCTGCGACTTCAAAACCAACGGTTTATAAGTAGGCACTTGAGTTTAAGCGTGGTCGCACTGGACGCCGAAAAATGCAACAACTCCAGATGCGGCAGCCATCTTGCACAACATTTTTCACACCAAGTTCTTGAGTTAAAGTATGACGCATACGCTCATATGAGATGCCTATGATTTCAGCAACGTCATCCATTCCTCAATCAGCGGTCTTCCAACACCCTATGAAATTTTTTCAATAATCACATTTTTTGTTGCACTTTTCGGGCGTCCACTGCTTGGACGTCTTCAGTGCTTGTGCGGCCACTTTTAACTCGAGTCTGCCCCACTTACCGTTGTTTCTAAAGGCGCAGCATCTCCTAACACATTTAAAATTTCGTTTTCAGTTTCCATCGTCGCTAAAACGTTTTTAACGTTTGATTTTGTGCATTTTAAAAACACGCGTGACAGGAAAATTTCAAACAGCTGGTAAAAAGTGAAGAAATTGGCAGCTATATCTGGAAAATAACAGGTGTTCACGCGAAATAAACATGTTGCAGCACACGAAAGATTTTAGTTCTACCACTGAGCTATAGATGTCGCTCCGCGAACTTTCCAACTGACCCTCGTAATCATTCCAGATCATAAACACAAGGAGTGTGCCGGGGTTTGAATTTTCCCGGCGCGGTTTGAATGCGATCAGTGCCGCCAACGCGCGTGGCAGCTATGCTCGCCACAGCTACCTCGATTATTAAGTTGTGATTGCCAAGGCCGTGTCTGCGCTACGGCGACGCAATCTAGCAGGCCTAGTCAACTTTATCAGCTGTTCCTTGTACGTTGTTAACAAGGAAGTTACCTAAGGTTATGATCGGCAAATCGGAACAGGTCGCTTTTATGCAGGATAGTGGGACCGACTAATCCAAGCCTCATTCTCATTCCTTTGCCAACCTTCAAGGAGAGTGTCCAATGGTCTGACGGCCGAGGGTTAAGTGCAAGTCTTCCCACATGAGTTCGTAATCCAGTAAAGGCTTTCAGGTTAGACTCAATTATATTATTCTATGTTCATTTAATAATGGATTATGTGTTATGTTTCTGTATGTGTGTGTGTGGCCTAGACGTCTGTAAAGCCTATTTCATTGTAAAACCTTTGTATTGTAAAACTGATTTACACGTTACTTCCGGTCTGGAAACACGTGGTGACATTGTGTTCGATTGTCTTTTGATAAAGTTAATTAAAAAGTAATGACTATAACTGGATAAAATAAACCATGCTAAATTAGTAAGAGCAAATAAAATGTTGAGCCTGTGTTCCGAGGCGAGAGAATGTATGGGTGGGTGTATTGACTGACGGCTTATCTCCAAATAAAAATGTTATAGGGTCCCCGCACCAGCCGGGAGAAAGGGAATGCAGCGGTAGTAATATCAACACCTGTCATTATCCGCAAAGCAGTGCACCAGGATGCTCCCCGAAGCCATCAGGCCCAGGAATACTCATCCAACAGCACACCGAAGGACCCACATCTGCCCGGAATGAGACTCGCTGGAGATTCACCACACTCTAAGGACAGTCTGCAGCATTTATGGCACACTGGTCAGCATGGTACCCTTTGAGTTCTTCAACAAAAGTAAAGGTGGGAGCGTTCTAATTATTACCCTTCAGTCAACATCAACTCAATAGACTGGCCTCCTGGTGTTCACGTTAGACATCTTGTTAATGCACTTAAAGAAAATTGTACAAGAACTCCAGCTGTTTAAAAAAACTTGTGACTAAATATTTTGCAATTACGTAAATTAATGCTCTCTTGTACGTAAGAAAATGGTACAAGAACTCCAGCTGTTTAAAAAAACTTGTAACTGAATATTTTGTAATAACGTAAATTAATGCTCTTAAAGAGAATGGTAGATGATTATAACAGTGTGTCACATGTTAGCACTAATAAAAATTGTTACTTGTTACAAGAGTTTTGATTGCAAATCCTGTCACTCTGTTTGGGCTCCAGCACACTTTCGCTTCCTCTAGGCCAAGTAGCTTAGTTTTTAAATTTTGCGTAACGGCCTAAGTGGCCGTCACAAATTGTAGCAGAGCGTGGTTTTAATATCTATATGTGCTGACCTGAAGGTGGCAGGATTTGCAGTTGGATTTAAGAGTTTACATATTTTCTGGGTCTGAAAGGAAGGTTGAGTAGTTCTATATTTAATATTTATAAAATGAAATGAGTTGAAATGTATTTTTTTTTTATCAGTTTGTGACCATTAATTATTTGATAAATCCATAAAATTTCTGATATTGTATGGGAAGATGTGTTATTACCATTACATTGTTATTGCAGATTATGTCCTCAAATGTTATTATTCTTAAATTGTAAAACCGGAGGTAACATTATATAATTCTGTCGGGTCACACACATTTATATGTTTGTATGTGATGTATATTTATTCAAGTTTGCTTATGGGAGGTGTTGAGTCTAGTTCCCGGTTTGGCTTTAATTTACGGAGTATGAATTAAACCGGGTACTTTCTATTTAAGGTTTTATGTATGTTTTGTGTTAGTTTTTGGGATTATGTTCTGCACCCGCCTGACTCTGTCTGACCTTGTCGGTGTTGGTCATAACCTGTCCGACCCTGTTAGGGATTGATCTAAATTGTTGAAAGCTATATGGTCTAATGATACCTCAGCTCTTGAGTGATTGTCCTAATGAGTTTTATTTCAAATTATTGAGTTACTGGGCCGCGCGATTGGAGTTAGACTGATCAAGATATATTGATTGTTTTGGAGAATGCGGTTATGGTCGGACCATGGAACACATTGAGTTTTGGATTTCGAATTTTGCTTGGGTATTTTTAAAATTCTCTAGAGTGAGAAGTTCTTAGTTGATTTAATGGATTGCACTTATTTAATTGGGTGTTGTGTAATAATATTTATTCTAGTGTTATTGTTGTGTGTTATTTGTTTGGTGAATTCGGGGAGCTGGCTCTGCCTTTTGTCTTCACCCCTTTTTCTTGCTTCGCTAGGGGACTCTGAAAGCCACTTGCATGAAGTCAAGTTTTTCCTTCTTCGGTCATGTGTTTGTTGTGAATTGTTTTTTGTGTCCATTTTTAATTATGTAATTTTTGGCGGCTGAGAAATGAGCTTAGTCATGTAGATCTTCCACCAATTTTATTGTAATTCTGATGTCTTTATTGTCCGTCCCCCGTTTTGGGAAGAGTCCCGTTGGTTCAGGAGATAATCTATGACTGGTAAGCATCCTAGATCCATCAAATATGTACGGTGCGGCAATAACATTTCGCTGTTCAACAGTGCTTTCTTCACGGGCGTCCTAGTTTCTTCTGGAGAAATCTACTCTGTCAATACAAGTACTAATGGCATCTGTAGATGACAAGTCACTAGAATAACCAATGTACGAGCACCAATCAGCTTTGGTCACCAATGGAAAATTATTGTCAGTCAACATTATCTTGTCCCCAACTTTCCCTGGTTTAGAGTCAACAGGTGCAGGCTGGGTGTGGTATGGTTCAAATGAAAAACTATCGCCTCACTGAAAATACTGGTGTGTAAGATCGAAGTCCTTGGATCATTCTTATTATCAAGTCTGCTTTCTTCCCAATTCAAAACACGAAACTTTAGTACCACATGCGATCAATCGCTACCCCACTCAATGAGTTACGTAAAAAAGGGGCTAAATTTGAATGGGGAGAAAAGCAACAGACTGAGGCGCTTAAGGAGGCCATCATGTCTCCGCTGTGTTGCGGATGCCCGATTTTTCTAAGCAGTTTGTCCTGCAGACGGACGCTAGTTCGGTTGCGCTCGGGGCTGTTCTTTCCCAGGTTGTTGATGGTGCTAGGTAGCCAGTGGCTTTTATATCTCGGACCTTGACCCAACAAGAAAAGAAGTCATCTGTCTATGAGCTAGAGTGTTTGGCAGTGGTGTACGCTCTAGATACGTTCAGGCGTAATAACGTAAATTAATGCTCTCTTGTACGTAATAAAATGGTACAAGAACTCCAGCTGATTAAAAAAAACTTGTAACTGAATATTTTGTAATAACGTAAATTAATGCTTTTAAAGAGAATGGTAGATGATTATAACAGTGTGTCACATGTTAGCACTAATAAAAATTGTTACTTGTTACAAGAGTGTTGATTGCAAATCCTGTCACTCTGTTTGGGCTCCAGCACACTTTCGCTACCTCTAGACCAAAAAACCTAGTTTTTAAATTTTGCGTAACGGCCTAAGTGGCCGTCACACGAGGAGGAAGGTGAAAACAAGTATACTTAGACAGAGAGACAGGAAGATTTTGGTCTCAGCAGTATTGTTACCTCGTGAGGAAAAGTTCAGTTTCAATACTTTTCGACAAATTTTGTAGACGAGTAAAATTGTTGCAATTATTCGTCTTCTGCCGAATGCAACAATCCGCGAATTGTACCTTGCCCGACGCACTGACGTCACGCCCTCCCTTTTACTAACCCTATCGTTGGCTTTGTTAAATCTCGTCAGTCTCCCATCAAACGCTGTGAGCAGAGCGGCCCGTCGCTGGACTTTCGTCAAGTTTGGGAGTCTCAATAACCAAGGTAACTATGATTGTTTTTGAGCTATCGTAAAACAATGCTAGTGGCTAATAATTTTGTATATTACGTTTGTAACGAAAAGAAGAAAACTTGTAATAGATGTAAAAAGATTGTTATCCATAACCAACCAAGACTTATCTTGTCTGTAATAGTCAGCCTCGCCTAAAACTAAATTTCAGTCAGTCAACTTGATGAAAAGACCTAAGATATGTAAAGTTCAGTGTCAGTACTCGTTATATATGTAATTTGAAGTCGTAACCTTGCAATGCAATTTTGTAATATTGTAAGTTGTAACTACGCACTGTATGAATGCATGTGTGTGTGTTAATCGAACGATGTCGGTATAAAGTGTACTAAAAGATGTGAAAACTTTCAGTTCAAAACTTGGTTCGACGTTCCGGACCGAAGACACGAGAACACGAACTTCGTACAGTTTTTACACGATCTTCCAGCATAGACATAGCAGTGGTTCAAATCAGGTACTGAGGAACACGCAGCCGTAGCGACCAGATACAGCAGGTTGCAAAAGGACTTATCTGGATTGCCAAGTAATATTTTTACCTTTAATAACTTACGGTGGCAGTTGCTGCATAATCACGAAGCAAAAGCGAGACAAACTAGCTACTCATCATAAGTGTCAGAAACAATTTTATAAACTTTTGTGATAGATAACAGTGTCATAAATTTATAAGTAGATCACAGCGTGTACGCTGAACACCATTTTGTAAACTAGTATTGATTTATGCGACAGCCCCATATTTAGCATTTAACATTTTCTATACTCAGTTTTTCAAAAAAATTATCTCAGTACTGACCGTTGCTAACTGGCACATAATTAGGTAAATTTTAGAGGCTCGTAATGTTTTTGAAATAAACGGGTCGCATCCGGCTCAGCTCACAGATTGATGCTTTCAACAATTTCTTTTACTTGCACCTCCTCCCTTTATAGAATTATGTTAATTATAGAAACACTTGAGAAATAAGTTACAACACAGAAAAAGTGTGTTAAACATTTTGATGGATTTAGATATTATATTATGTTATTTGTGTGTATGCTGGACACTTCCGGGGCCCAGCAGCGGGAAGTGCTACAAAATGTGTACACACACAGCCGTTCAGGAGTGAGAGGTATCCGATATTTATTTTACGCTGTACAGGAGGCCTTTAAAGTGTGGTCGCCAACTCTTGTTTACCTGAATAATCCTGAAATCTGTTTCAATTATTGTATATACTGTGCTCAAGACCACAACAAATCTGTGCGTGTGCGTGCGTGCGTGTGTGTGTGTGTGGGGGGGTGGGGGGTGTAGGGAGAGTTATAAGACAGAGAAACCAAGTGGCCTCTTACAAGTTAATATTACTTGCCAAGGTTAAGGTTACACACACACACACACACACACACAATGTACAGCGATCCCAAGTCCCCTGTGAACCACCTGGATTTTGTTTAAGACAACAACAACATTTGAGATGATATCATTTGTTTTCCTTACATGAGATCCGGCGCTAGTGAGAGCCTCTGTGTGTGTGTGTGTGTGCGTGTGCGCGTGGGCGGGCGTGCGTGCGTGCGAGCGTTCACAGCATTGTACGTGTTTACTTGGATAAAAAACAAAAAGACACGCAAACGAGCGTCCGCGGACGCAAGCGCGCACACACACGTCTGTTCTATGCTGTTGCCGACGAGCCGTGCTTCTTTCCCTTGCTATTATTTTACTTTCCTCTGCCCTTATCTCGACCAGATAACCTTTCTATCCTTTCTACTACGCTGGAAGTGTGTACCTGACTCGTACTATACATATTGTCAAATTTCGTCTTGTAGAAAACGAAGCAAGCGCGTTATTTTCATATTTCTCGTTTTCTTCGTTTCTGTTTTTCTGTTTGTAACTTTTTTTAGGTTGGCTGCGTTTGTTGTGTCCTTGAGATACACTGTAACCTCTAAATGTATAGTATTTCCAACAATAGTTACATAACTGGAAACCAACAATTAGACCTAAAGTAAACAAGTCGTCACAGTTGCGACGCTTGCTACTTTTTATTGCATAGACTTTGGTTAATCAACAAAATAAATAAACACATCGATCACTCTAGTCACCAACAACAACGTAATCGATTCCTGTCACTCGTTTAGACTCAATAATGGAGCGTAGCTCTATACGGATACGAGACGTGGAGAATTGGAACAGAGGAAAAGAGAAGACTGGAAGCACTGGAAATGTGGTGTTACAGGAAGCTACTGAAACTAAGATGGATCGACAAGGTTAGTAATGATGAGATTCTGACTAGAGTTGGAGAAACACTAAGTTTTTGACAAAATATTTTGAAGCAAAGGTTTGAACTTATTGGCCATATTATGCGTCACAAAAAGTTGATGCAAACAATAATAGATGGTTACATTGAAAGAAAAAAAAAGAAGTGGAAGACCGAGATTCCTATGTATGCAACAGATTATTGGTGATGTAAGTTGTAATTCCTATGAGGAGATGAAACGGAAAGCACAGAGAAGACCGGTGTAGAGAACTGCTACAAACCAATCTGCGGATTGCTGACTAATGAAGAAAAAGAAGATAGTGCTAATTCGTTGGTATTTTTTGTTTGTTATATTAGTGTCTGTCTGTTGGACAATCGCAGATTTGAAGAATTTTTATACATTAGTGTCTTAGTTTATTGAAAATGGCATTCGAGTTGTAACTATTAATCAGAGTTCTAACAATTTTATTTTTCTATTTGAAGACGACAATCCGAGCGGCCATTGTAGAATAGTCTAAAATAATTATTTCTTGGAAGGTCTGTATGTGCTGTAAAAATTGGAAATACTAAAAAACATTACATTATACTGGGTTTTTATGTATAAAATCTTTAAGTTTAAAAAACATTACATTACAAAACACATTCCAATTATTAACACTTCAAGTCTCTAAAACCATAAAAATGAACAAAATAAATAAACAAGTCGGTCACTCTAGTCGCCAACAACAACGTAATAGATTCCTGTCAGTCATTTAAATTAGTTAACTTAAATAGAACGTAAACAAACTGAAGGAAACGTTTTAAGACAAAATTAACTGTCAACGCGTTGGTGTGACAGGCACCAAATTAGAACATTAATCTATTGTGCTAAAATTACATTTACTCCTTAAGCCATTATTAGAATTTACAGTTAGTGTGCGTTATTACGCGTATGAGTCACTATTATCATCGTTACATGCGACCATGAGTATGCTACGATCCCTTTCATCATGAGCCGTGGCTCTACAACCCTTGGTGGTTCTTGGCCTGCTCCAAGAGTCGACTCAATTCTTCCCTTTTTCGTACCCTGGCTTTCCAGTTTCTTATGTTCAGCTTTCTGAGCTCCTCCTCTATCGGATCTTTGAACCTACATGGGGGGGTCTTCCCTTTGCTCTACTACCCATTGGTGTCTGGTAGAAGATATATTTCGTAGGCTGTCCTTCCTCCATTCTCTCTGTGTCCAACCCACCTTAGCCTATATATATTTAGATTATCCTGACAATGTCCGGCTCTTTGTAAAATGGATAATAAAATCGAATTAGACAACAATCCGACGCCCTATGATGCATCAAAAAACGAAAGAAGAAGAAGAAGAAGAAGAAGAAGAAGAAGAAGAAGAAGAAGAAGAAGAAGAAGAAGAAGAAGAAGAAGAAGAAGAAGAAGAAGAAGAAGAAGAAGAAGAAGAAGAAGAAGAAGAGATAAAGATAATGGTGATCAATTAACCTCAAGACGACTAATCTTTGTGCAACCAAAATGTTGATTTTTATTATGTACATTAAATCGAGTTGGATTTTTAGGTTTCCATGATAAACAAATATTCTATCACAGTTAAAGTTTAAACGTACTAATTTCCTCTTACTTGACTTGTGTCACGAGTTTCAGTTCTTTCATGCTGTTTCAATGTAGTTTGTCCTCAAATTTGTCACCCCTCAATTTTCATATTTGAATAATTCATAGTGTATTATATAATTTTATTTTGATATTTTCCGTTTATTATACTTTGATGATTACAGACTGATTTTTAAAATTACACACTTTTTTCTCTTTTGACAGGAAAAATTTCAAGAAATTAGCCAACAACAAATAACTTGTAAATGTCACTGCTGTGTTTATGCAAGTGTACGTCGACTGTAATCTTGTAGTTAATATTCTTTGGTGCTGTTTTTATGTTGCGCCTAAAAATATATGATTTATAAATTACAAAATATTTTCTTCTTCTGATAGTTCCTATCAGTTTCGGATGTTGGATATCATACAGACTATTTTAACTTTCTGTACTGCTGCTAATCGGACCGGAAACGTTGATAATCGGCCTAAGCTAACGGAAAAGGACAAACGTAAATGGATAATGGATAATTTAAAGGTGGCTACATGGAATGTTAGAGGAATAGCTGGTAAGGAAGCGGAACTACTAAGAATATTTTAGGAGAACAAAGTAAATATCACAGAAGTAACGGAAACGAAAAAGAAAAATAAAGGTTCAAAATATGTAGGAGATTACGCAATGTTTTACAGTGACGTGGATGAGAAATCTAGGGCAGCAAGAGGAGTGGCAGTATTTATCGATAAAAGATGGCAACAAGGTATACAAGAATATCATTTTGAAAGTGAGAGGATACTATATTTAAAAATAAAATATGGACGTGGTCATATAATTGTCATAGGTGCTTACGCCCCCATAGAGGGTGAAGCAGGCGAAACTGTAGATTTTTACAACAGGATTCAGAAAATAATCGACAAAAATAAAAACCATGAAATCTTATTGATGGGTGATATGACTGCCAGGGTTGGTAATGTTCCAATCCCAAATATAGTAGGAGTTTTCGGGGAAGATACGTTAAATGATAATGGAGAGGTTTTGAGAAAATTTGCTACATTTAACTAGTTAAAAATAACTAACACCTTTTTCCGTAAGAAAGAAATTCTTATAATATACGTATAGAAGAAGAGTGGAGAAATATGAAACGGATAATAGTGCAAGCAGCCAATGAAGCAATAGGTGTAAAGGAAAGGTTTAGAAAAAGGAAAGGTTTAAAAATATGGACAGAGAAAATAGAAGAAGCAGTAGCTGAAAAACAAAAAGTATATCTTAAATATCTAAATTCCCCATCTCCTACGAATGCGGAAACGTATAAGGAAGTCAGATATAGAGCAAAAACGATTGTTAGGCAAGCGCACAGACAATCCTGGAAGAGATTCATTTCCAATATTGAACATAATGTTCATGGTAGACAGGTGAAGATGGCATATATGTTTATGGCATACAAAATAATGAAGATGTTGAATGGAAAGGAAAGAGAAGAGGATCAACCCATTTACAGTGGAATTATGGAAGAAACGTTATACTCAACTTTGGTATAGTGAGGATGAGGAAGAAGGTGTGATCACGGAATGTGATGCAGAGAGTATTGATGCAATAACTCTAGAGAAATTACTGGTATTGAGAGAATCTAAGAATCGCAATTCACCAGGATTGAATGGCATTAATACTACGCCATTAAAACACGTAGCTTTTGAAATAAGGAGACATTTTATTACAGTTACGTCTGTTAGATTTCCTGAATATGTGCTGGAAGGAGCACTCAGTTCCACAAGAATGGTTAAGAGCAAGAGTTATCTCATTATTTAAGAGAAGGGATCGAACAAGGACAGATAATTATAGAGGAATATCCATCATCGACACAACATATAAGCTTTACGCCAGAATAGTAAATGGAAGTTTGAAACCAATTACAGAGGTATTATTGTTAGAAGAACAGAACGGCTTTGAAAAGGAAGATCGTGTATAGATGCAATTTTTACTCTTAAGCTGATAATTGAGAAAAGAAGAGAGTTCAACCGGGAAACGCATCTTGCTTTTGTAGATATAGCGAAGGCTTTTGATAATGTTAGGCGATCATTACTATGGAATATCATGGAACGAAGAGGTTTTCTCACACAATTAATCGCAGTGCTCCAAAGCCTATATAACATAACTTCCATTACCCTAGATTTAAATGGTAGGTTGACACAGGAATTCCTACAAATAAAGGTGTTAGACAAGGGTGTCCTATTTCACCGACACTTTTTAATATTTATATCGACGACGTCTTACGACTATGGAAGACTAAGGTTGACTCAGGAATACAGCTTCAAGGAGATATTTATGTAAATTCCCTACTGTACGCAGATGATAAGGTAATAATACAAGAAATGGAAGACCAGTTACAAAAAGCGATATTTACATTTCATACTATTTTGCGACATTATGGGCTGAGGATCTCTGCCGCTAAATCAAAAACCATAGCGTTTCTAGGTAAACGTCCCATTAGAACAAAAAGTGAGGTAGACAATCAAACTTTGGAACAAGTTTGTGATTTTAATTATCTGGGATATAACATCACATACAACGTTGATGCCGATTGGGTTAATAAACTATCAAAGTTTAGATCCATCTATGGGACAATTCATAGAAATTTACGAAATAAAACTCGGAAGGAAACCCGTATGAAATTTTATAAAACAGTAGCTGTTCCGACATTCCTTTACGCAAGTGAGACATGGACCCTCGGTAAAGGGGAAGAAAAGAAAATTCAGGCTGCCGAAATGAGATTTCTGAGAAGTGTCCAAGGATTCTCCCTTCTGGATAGGAGAAGAAACATAGACATTAGACAAGACTTAAAGATCTAGTCTTTAAATAAGACGATTAAGGAGTATAAGAGGAGATGGTGTGGACATGTAGCCCGAATGCCAGATACCAGATTGCCAGTGGCAACTCTCAAGTACAAGCCGAGTGGAAAGAGGGATGTTGGTAGACCGAGGAGGAGATGGGTTCCGGAACAGGCCAACTAGGGCCTAATCCCTGTAGGGAAGATGATGATGATGATGATGATGATGATGATGATGATGATGATGATGATGATGATGATGATGATGATGATGATGATGATGATGATGTACTGCTGCATGGAATAACTCAGTTGTATTCATGCCAAACCAGGTTCTTACGTTTCTCACTCATGAGATTCTCGGTCGCCCAACTCCTCTCTTTCCAAGTACTTTTCCCTGTAGTGTGGACTGCAATAAGTAAAATCTCTGTTCATTTCACACGACATGTCCCAGATACTGAAGCTTTCTTATCTCCACTGTGTTAATAACTTCCCTTTCTTTCTTCGTCTTTCTAAGAACAACATTAGTTATATGTGCTGTCCATGAAACGCTCAGTACTCTACGGTAAAGTCATATTTCTAAAGATGCAAATTTTTTATTTGTGGCTTCAGTCAAAGTCCAAGATTCTACACCGTAGAAGAGGACCGAGAATACGTAGCAGCGTAAAAGTTTTATCTTTGTGTTTATTGTTAAATCGTGAGTTTTGAATAAACTGCTCATTCTAGTGTCCACTGCTCTTGCCTTTTCAATTCTGGTCTTTATTTCTTGAGAATGATCACATTGTTCATTGACTATAGTACCAAGGTATGTAAATTTGCTTACACGTCCAACTGGCCTTTGGTTTATATTAAGGGTGCAGTTTGTGAACTTATTCTTAGATACAATCATTAGCTTCGTTTTATTAACGTTGATGTCTATACCATATCTACGGCTGCTTTCTGTAGATGATATACAATAATAAACAAAGTAGTTTATTGAAATAAAATTAAGGGTTTATAGATTACAAAATTGCATACTAAACCACTTTGTAAGACGTTTTATTTTAACGTCACTACAATTTAAAATTCCTCCCGAAAATAAAGGTTATGGATAAAGGTGTGTAGCAGCCTCATTGAAACCATTACCCGTCTGAATCAAAGTAGGCCTAACTGTTATCAGTCAGAATTTTATTTTTTGATCACCCATCAGTGTCGCTCCTTTGTTGGGCTATTTTAATGCACATCATTAAACAATGGCTGTATGGACAAAAGAATGACGACGACAAGATGCGTCGGCTCCGTCGAAAGTGACAATCTGCGGCTGACAAATACTAACTGTAGCGTCACTGTGTGGACTCCAAACGGTAATCTCATCTTACTAACGGTGTAATCTGATTGGCGCACAGCGACAGTGTCGGGAAATGCTGTGCAATTAAGAACACATTATTACACTGAAGGCTTCCGACTGCTATCCTTTTGGTTGAGATGGTATTAATGTGGGTATAAGCTTAAATACCTTTATTTTTGCTGACGACTGTTAAAAGAAATTAAAAGTTGAACTAGAACATAATAATGGAGATGGAGGTGATGGCGATGGAAATGGTAGTAATCAAGACGATAGAGGCCTAGGAAATCGTATTTAAGGGTACGAACACGCCGACGCAACATTACTGCTAGACAGCAGCATACTGTGCGACATTATTGTACTGTGAGACATCGCGACAAGTCAGCGAAAAACATACCGAGGAGTTTATCCTTACTGTAAGACATTACTGTGAGACATTGCGACAAGTCAGCTGACAAACAAGAGTTTATCCTTGCAGTGTACTGTTAGGTATCGCAGAAGAGGGACATGAAATTTTCTCTCGTATAAATCCCAGAATTTATATTTTTTACTTTTTTAGTATGTATGTGTATGCATATTTTTTAATTTTTGATTGACTAATTGTAATATACTCATTAAAGTATAACTGATTATGTTATCTAGTGACAATGACAGTGACGAAACTTATAGTGTTTATATACAAAATGGTGTCTAATATCAAACTCCTCAAACAGAAACTGAAAACTAAGTCTATCTTTTATTTATAATTAAAAATCAAAATATTAACTATGAAGCCGGAATCACAACGAAAAACGTATATGAACTGACGAGCGAGTCCACTTGAACTGCGCTATGGTCATGTGACTCAGTGAACCAATCGGGTAGCGCGCCACAATGCGACATTGCTAACCTTGTAGATTAACGTGTTGTAGATTAACGTAAACGTCGGATGGTCGAAACGTCCTGCAATAAAATATTTTTAAATATTCTTCTCAAAGCAGGGATATGTAGGGAAATAGGTGGTGTGCTATTGGTACCACTGAACCTTTTTGATAATCACGCATATGTTTTTAACAATCGAAATTGATTGCACTATAGTCACCACAATCGATTTTCTTTAAATGTGCACTGTTTAGAGAGACTCAAACGTGTAAAATTAGCGTTTTGCGACAGGAACGTGTGTTTAATTTAGAATATTCTCTGGTAACAAATTATTAAATGAAAACTCAAAACTTATTTTCGATTACGTTTTCTGCACCCACGTCCCAAATAAACTAAAAATAAACCTTTTATATTTAATTATTTTATTTAAATTTATTTATTTATTCTTTGCTGTATTTTTCGGATTGCTCTAATGATTGATTATCCCACACAAACGTTGGGGTATGTTGCGGAATAATCATTATCACGATAATGCTGATCACAATGGCCGTGGTGGCATTAGCGATAATAAGATTTGTGTTCTGCTGTGTAACAAGATCGCGGCCACAACAATAGTTTATCCATTCTTTTGCTAGAGATTTCACAGTCCACGGTTTCGACGCTTGCGTATACGGACGGTCTCAACCGGATCATGTGGATAGTCTAATTATGAGACATTTCCAGTGTACAATGACGCACACACGTGGGCTACTAATGATATCAGAGCTGCTGCTGTTGTCCGGTGCTAATTACGGTGTTACATCGCACATGTGATGTATTATTCCCGTAGCCCAGTGATACACTGACGTGTTCATACTGATATCCTCCGCGCCCACAAGTAATCCCTGCTGCTTGTGTTGTCCCACTGTGTGGGATTGCATTCGCCGGCCGCTGTATACCTAGGCGTCGCCGCTTTGACCTTACATACGTGAGAAAGTAATAATTAGAAACAGCGCTACGAACGATAATTGATTACAAAGCTGACGGTGGACACGCGTTCAGGTATAGGCCTACGTGAGGACTGTTGCACCAACATCAAACGTGAGGCTTCTTCTTCTCACCCCGCAGATTCGTGGCTCTCGACCACATATTTCGTTCAGAGTTAATCTCTTTACTTCCTTATATATTATTGCTTCCTTGATCTTGTCCATGCAGAGGCTCTATTCTTCTGCTTCTTTTTCTTCTTCTACTTCTTCTACTTCTTCTTCTTCTTCTTCCTTTTCTTTTTACTTGGTCTTGCCCTTGCCCTTGCCCTTGCTCTTGCTCTTGCTCTTGCTCTTGCTTTTGTCCTTGTCCTTTTCCTTGTCCTTGTTCTTGTTGTTGTTGTTGTTGTTGTTGTTGTTGTTGTCGTTGTTGTTGTTGTTGTTGTTGTTGTTGTTGTTGTTGTTGTTGTTGTTGTTGTTGTTGTTGTTGTTGTTGTTGTTGTTGTTGTTGTTGTTGTTGTTGTTGTTGTTGTTGTTGTTGTTGTTGTTGTTGTTGTTGTTGTTGTTGTTGTTCTTCTTCTTCTTCTTCTTCTTCTTCTTCTTCTTCTTCTTCTTCTTCTTCTTCTCTTAATGGTACTTTCCTTCTCCATAGCCGCATGTTAGTCATATGGAGAATGTCTACGCGTAACATGACTATAGCAATATAGGAAAACTATAGGATTGTCAAAGAGGAGAGTAACTCAAGTAAATCAATTAGAATATACTAATAGGTACGGGAAAATCAGAATAAATACATACACTTACAACTGATAACAGTTGAGTAACATCATTAATCACATAGGCTGTTTTTTTTTTTATTTATTTATTATCAATCTGAAAAAGCATTCCTTAAGCTAATCTGCTGATTAGTGTACACACATAAGATATGTACAACCAGATGGGATGAAGGAATATTCTATCCAGCGATGTCACCTCGTGGTCCTGAAAGGTCGGATGGCCAAATCTTTTTTTCTATCTTCTCTCAATTGCAGGCTGTAGCAGTGGCATGATCAGCGGGTTACGATGGTCGTAAAATCTTGTATGGTATCTATTGCCACGTTCATGAATGACGTCACGGACTTATGGAATATGTAAGTGTATGGTTGGACGCATACCATGGGACATCCGTGACAGCTCGTCGCTGTATGGCTGCTATGGTAGATGTGGTATCGCAGCCCCAAACCTCGTTCAGTAGGTCATATGGGTTCAAAGACAACTTTGATACATGTAATTTATTGTCTATAGACAGACTAAACATTCTGCCTCTTAGCCAGTTAATTCCCTTAAATCTTAAATGTAGTTGTTTTCTTTTCTGTTTTTTCGGTGTTTCCAGGCCAGTTTAGAGTCTAAATTAAGGCCTAGGTATTTGACTACTGTTTGTTGGGGTATTTCAACGTGGTTAATATGGCCTGTGGGGCATTTGCCTCTCCGTAAGGTGAATGTAATGTGTGACAACTTGGATTCGTTGGCCTTGATTTTCAATATTCGTAGCCATTCTCCAAAGAGATTGAGGTGTTCTTGAAGACTTGATGGAGCGACTGCCGGATCTTCATTAGTTGAAAATATAGCTGTGTCGTCAGCAAATGTACCGATTGTTGTTTTTTTGGTGGTTGGTATATCGGAAGTGCACAGGACATATATATTAAAGGACCAAGAATACTGCACACATACCTCCGACGATGGTCCGGCGAAGTTGCGGAACGACACGTCCACTGTGCGTGCCTTCTTCGCCGCAGTTCCCCTCTTTACCGCAGCGGCGTCGCACACACTACTCCGGTTCTCAGTGCATTGTTGTCTATTGAGTAGCGCACACATCCGGTGATCTGACGTAATCATAGTCATAGCTGGATCAATTGCTGAAGATATTTTGGACATAGTACTGTTCATTTGTGAAATAAAAAATATAGTTAGCAAGAGTTATAACTAACATTTCCTGTGGAGGCACAGACAGTCTCGTCCACGTATCTCGGTATTTTATCTAGTCGCTTATTTTCCCTTTAATCTCATCAAATGAATAAACACTCATTCAAAAGTAACAGAAAAATTTATACGAATTTTCTCTTAAATCACCAAAAGCCATATGAACTCTACCTCTAATAAGTCTTGAATCAGTAAATCGGTGCACCAAAAAACGTCTCCCAAATAAAACGTCTGGACATTAAAGAACATTACACGTTTTCTATGATATAAATGCACGGCTACATGTGGCAAAAACTGGCTGCCGACTGCGGCCAGATGACTGCTAGTCACGCGTGTGTGTATCGAGCCTGCGTTTTGTGTTGCGGCAACGTGCACGCAGCGGCACCGCACGGTAAAAAACCTGATTTGTGCATCGGGCCTAATGTAAGTTGACGGAAGGATTCTTCTGATATTGTACATTCATCTAATTGTAAACTAAACTTACTTGCTGCACGCTGAAACTCTCCTCTCTCAACGCTCAAACAAAATCCCACCTTTACCTTAGTAACAAAGGTAATAAGGCCCAGTAATAATACCATTAGTAATAGTAATAATGAAGGCCCAGAAGAGTTCAAGTTTTAGAAAATATATGTTAGTCTTTGTGAGTTCAGACAAAAGCTTGCAAAGTTCCGACGAAGTCACGGTACCGCGACCAAAAGCAAGAATCGATTAAGTTGTCCGTTAGCTCAGAAATTTAAACCACTACTGTCGGCGACACGCCCGTGACGCCTATTTTCATGGTAATTTATAATTCACTAATTATTTGGTCGATTTTGTGATACGCAATTTGCATAAACAGAATCGTGTCGTGTTAGGCTTAATTAGTATTGCTGGCAAAACACGGCTCACCGCAGACGTCAAATGCCCGCCGCCGCTACGCCGTCCTGAGAGAATTCCGCGCAAATGTCACCATCTGTCGCTCGCCTTGACAACGCGGAGACCTTTACTGAACTCGTAAAACAGAGTACGCCTGTAGTATGTCGTTAGATAATTTTCAAAATAAATTTCTACCTTAACAATAAAACCTATTTTTAAATCAATTATTTTTCAGTTATTTCAAATTTATCTATATATAGTATAAAATAAAGGTCCCAGTATAAAGGTGTTATAGAAGAAAGGATTCATAAAATGGAAAGGGCATATGGTATAATTAAAGATATTTACAATTAAAAGTGCATATCTAAAAATGCAAAAATAAGGCATTACACTACAGTAGTGAGGCCAGAATGCCTATATGCAAGTGAATGTCTAGCATTGAATTATAATTTAGACAAACTATAAATATTGAAAAGATAAATTATTAGAAAAATATTAGGCCCACGAAAAACTTCAGAAGGTTGGAAATTAAGAAGTAATGATGAAATATATAAAAGTATAGAAAATATAACAGAAACAATGAGAAAAAGAAGACTATTAATTTTTGGACATTTATATAGAATGGACGACAATAGGTTAACAAAGCAGATCTTCAAATGTCTGTGGGAAAAGGAGTCAACATCAAGTTGGATTAAAGAAGTCCAAAACGATTTAGAAAAAAATTATGTAAACGCAGAAGAACCAATTGAAAGAGAAGTTTTTCGGGCAAAAATGTTAAAAATGGAAGGTGTCTATGATAGGAGAGGGAAAAACGCAGGTTCAAAATGGATTGAAAACAAGAAAAAGACGCATAGTGAAAAGATGAAAGAGTTTTGGATAAAAAGAAAAGAGCAAGGAATAAAGAGCTGAAATTGGCATGTGGTTCTCAGATGGCCGATACAAATAGAAACAATAAGATCCCAGTAGGCGTTTGTCTCTTTGAGTTCGGATTTCGCTACGATTTTCACCTGCCTGTAGACCATCAATGTGAAAGATTTAGGATATATAATAAATTAATCTATGACGACTGTAAACATATGATAGATTTAGTAGTTTTTAAGAGACTACCTTTGCTAGTTTTTAAAGAGATTTGTTTTAATTATTAATTTAATTTAAATTTAGTACACTACTGATCAACGACATTTAGCTTACAAGGTCACAGAGGAGAGTGTATAGGCTTCCCCTACTACATTTCTACCAAGGAGCACACACATGTGCTACGTCATTTGTAATTAAATTATATACAATTAAACAGTAGACTGATTCGTGCCCCTTCATACGAAGGGAGGACACAAAGCTGTAGAGATGGTATTAGTAGATAATAATTAAGAAAGAGAATTAATGTCTAAACTGTTATTGGAAAGTATTCGACTCTTCTTCTTCTTCTTCTTCTTCTTCTTCTTCTTCTTCTTCTTCTTCTTCTTCTTCTTCTTCTTCTTCTTCTTCTTCTTCTTCTTCTTCTTCTTCTTCTCCTTCTTCTTCTTCTTCTTCTTCTTCTTCTTCTTCTGACAGTTCCTATCCGTTTCGGGTGTTGGATATCATACAGACTATTTAACTTCCTGTACTGCTGCACGGAATAAGTCAGTTGTTTTCATGCCAACCCAGGTCCTTAAATTTCTCAGCCATGAGATTCTCGGTCGCTCAACTCCTCTCTTTCCAAGTACTTTTCCCTGTAGTATGAACTGCAATAAGTAAAATCTCTGTTCATTTCTCATGAGATGTCCCAGATACTGAAGTTTTCTTATCTTCATCTTTCCTTCTTCATCTTTCTAAGAACTTCAACATTAGTTACATGTGCTGTCCATGAAATGCTTAGTACATTACGGTAAAGCCACACTTCGAAAGATTCCAATTTTTT